>CAXKVI010000005.1:106102858-106135358 GCA_964058755.1 Campiglossa producta
CAGAGTGAGAATGGTGTTAAAAGAGTATGCTTCGAGGGGCAAGTGAATAAGTGGTTAGTGTCATGAGGAGAAGAACCACATACAGCGCAACCATTTTGGATCTTCGGGATTCAGTCTGGATAAGTTTCGCATATTACATTACCCAGATCCGAGTTGAACGAGAGTGCCTCAGCTCTCTCTCGGGGGATCGTGTCCCTCTGCAGCAACCGGTGGTACTTGTTGTAGCAGGACGACATTCGCCTGACGGGAATTGGGAAAGGTATTCCCTGTCTCTGTATGGATACTGTTGAGGACCTGTCTCTTAACCCGTGAATCAAAAGGGGTGGTTTTATAATGCCGTTCTTGTGAAAAAATTAATAAATAAAAATAGAATTTTTTCTATTTTCATTTAATTTTTTCAATGACATAAACAACCGTCAAATAGTTTTCAAAAAAATTGATGAATGTAAACGGGTAGTCAACTCAATTTGGAATCAACGGCACATGCGACGAAAATTGATTCCAAAATTGAACAATGTTAACAGGCCTTTAGAATAGTAAAAAATAATATAAAATTTTCAAACCTTGATTTTGGGGTTGTTGTTGTTGTAATGGAGATAAGCCCTGCCCAACGTGTACTTATCCTTAACCTAAATTGTCATCAATGTCTTCTAACGGGAGTCCTAGGAAACGTGCTGTTTCTACAGGGTTGGACCAAAGGAAGATGGGTGTTCGAAGAGTGGGCTCCGCAGAGCAGAGGTGGTTGGTGTTATGAGGGGACGAACGGCATGCCGGGCATACATTCGGCTCGTCCGCCTTCAGTCTGGATAAGTAGGAGTTTTATCTGTTACAATATTCAGAACGTAAGTGACCCTTGTCCCTCGATGAAGATGACGTTCTTCTGCAGCAATGCAGGGTGTTGAAGTATGCAAAAAAAGTATGAATCAAACGGCATTGTTGCAAGGTGCCGGATCTCATCAAAATGTTTACGTAGATGTGTCATTATGGTCTTAGGAGGCGGTGCCAGCTCAAACAGTTGCCTATTACGATGCTGCGGTTTGCAACAATTTAACAGGTACTGCCTACTCAGCATTTCATTGTGCTCCTTAACTGGGGGCATTTCTGACTCATGATGTCCATGAGGCCACATCCCGTAGCGATTCTGAGTGATTAGCTATACCGACGGAGTTTCCCGTTGGGGTTGATTCGGGAAAGTCGATAGATAATTCATCGCCTTTATCGAAATTTGGTAGAGGATTTCAATTAAGACGGTGAAATATCTATGGACTTTCACGAGTTATCCCCGACGGGAGCTCCACCGGAATAGCCGATAGACCCAATTATTTTTTAGAACTGATCTCACTTGTGGCTCCGTTAACCTTCCTTATCGCTAACGCCATACCTATAACGTTAATCAGCTGTTCCAACTAAACTTATGGAAATCGATGTACTCCCAACGATACTAGTATGCTTTGTGCCAAATTCCATCGTTCTATCGTAATCAGTTTGAGAGTTACGACCAGTCGAATTTTCAAAAATGCCTTCCTTAAAAGCGGGGAGTGCCACGCCCATTTAAAAAAATTTATGAAAAAATTTCAATGTGTGATTTTCGAAATTTTCGATATCGAAAAAGGAGGCGTGGTTATCATCCGATTTCGCCCATTTTCAAAAGCAACCTACATGGCTCAGAAAGTAACCTGTAAACCAAATTTCATGCAAATATCTTAATTTTTAATCCAGTGATGTCATCTTTGTGATTTTCGTTATCGAAAAAGGGGGCGTGGTTATCATCCGATTTCGCCCATTTTCAAAAGCAACCTACCTTGGCCAGAAAGTAGCCTTTATACAAAATTTCATGCAAATGTCTTAATTTTTATTCAAGTTATCGTGTACACAGACGGACGGACGGACATGCCTTAACGAACTCCTCTTTTCAACCCAAGAACTTTCATATATGGAACTCTATATCTCTCTCGATTATTTTGTGCCGTTACGTACTACCGTTATGTGAACAAAATTATAATACCCTTGTACTAGTACTAGTACGCTGGGTATAAAAATAAAAAAAGGAAAAATAAAATGAATCACATAAAAGAAAATCATTAAAAGTAAATATGTAGCACAAAAAAAAAATGTTTTTTTGCGACGCGTCCCGATCATTTGCGATCGTCGACTACTAGCATTTGTTTCAACAGAATCCCGAAATCGTAATACAACCCTATAATACTGCTGTCTCGTGCGTACACTTATGAATACATAAATGTACACTTGATAAACAAAATATCCCATACCTTCTTTTGATAAAGTACTTAGTATAATTTTTGCAATTGCTCGAAGCAAAAATATTTTTATCGCAAAATTTTTTTCCCACACCGCCACAGCACCGACTGTGTTGCTAAATAAAAAAATAAATCAGGCGATCTGTGCTAAGAGGCCAAATATTAAATTCCCACAGTGTAGTTCCACGTTTATAAGCGTGTGTGTATTGAAGTAGCATTATTTTTACTAAATGTGTTTGATTTGCAAAGAATAACCCATTCGTCATACTCTAATGGTTAGAGTCTAATCTTAGGCTATATAGGCATTTTTTGGCTAATCACATCACTTAGCATACAAAGTTTGTTATCACATCACATGATCATCAGCGAGCATTATGTAATTACAAAATAGCTTCTTGTGACTATTTATATCTGCCAGCATCCCATTTCCTTGAAAAAATCGTATCACCTAAATTACATAGTTTGGGCATCACATCACATGATCATCAGCGGGCAACATATGTTAACAAAATGGCTTCATGTGACTATTTTTATATCGCAAGATAACATTTCCTTGAAAATCACATCACTTAGGTTACATAGTTTGTCATCACATCACATGATCATCAGCGGGCATCATATGTTGACAAAATGGCTTCATGTGACAATTTTTATATCGCAAGATAACATTTCATTGAAAATCATATCATTTAGGTTACATAGTTTGTCATCACATCTCATGATCATCAGCGGACTTCATATGGTAAGAAAATAGCTTCTTGTGACTATTTTTATATCGCAAGATAACATTTCCTTGAAAATCACATCACTTAGGTTACATAGTTTGTCATCACATCACATGATCATCAGCGGGCATCATATGTTAACAAAATGGCTTCATGTGACTATTTTTATATCGCAAGATAACATTTCCTTGAAAATCACATCACTTAGGTTACATAGTTTGTTATCACATCTCATGATCATCAGCGGGCATCATATGTTAACAAAATGGCTTCATGTGACTGTTTTATATCGCAAGATAACATTTCCTTGAAAATCACATCACTTAGGTTACATAGTTTGTGCATCACATCACATGATCAACAGCGGGCATCATATGATAACAAACTAGCTTCATGTGACTATTTTTATATCGCAACATACCATTTCCATATGAACCGTTAATTAATTAAGAAATGTCTACCCTGACATTTTACACCTAGACAGTTTATCGCCCAACAAGGAGAAAAAAGGGGCCTCTCTTCAACATTTTTCAAACTTTGAAGTGGCCATTTTCAAATTAAGTTTATAATGACGAAAAAGGACTCTTTTGATTGTTTGTTTATGTATGATTTCGTAGCAAATCAGCACACTTTGATGTATGGAGCTTTATTTGTGTACAAGCACACTTGCTTCCATATGCTATATAACATGTGTATGAATGTCTGATTGTGTGTTAAATGAAAATGCCATTGTCTCATTTCAATAATAAAAACGTTAATTAACCACAAAAGTCTGCGTGAGTAATGAAAATTAATCCATCCTTGAAAAAAGATTGCAAAACATCAACGTAGATAAATATGTACCTGTGTTTGTGTGTTTGTTAAAGTTTGAGTGGACACAGGTTTATCTACATACATACATACCTATGAGCGTAGTAAATGTGCATTAGACTGTACCAATTTTTTTTATAAATTTTTTTAATCAAATCATTTTTTTTCCTGTTTTATTAAGTTAATTTTTTCAATATAACCACTGTACTTACAAAAATCGTTGATACTTCATAGAAGACATATTTTCAGAGGATATATTTAAAAGAAAAAAAAACAAATTTATATTCCACTAGCATGACTTATGGGAGGTATAAAACCTAAAAATTTTCATAATTACAAATTAAATTTTTTTTGAATTGCCTTTGTACTTCTTAAGCTGATTTCAGCGTTTTTCTTCTAAGTACACGGTTAAAAAATGAGCCTAAATTTCAAACCCACCTAAAGTTTAATCGATTTTAAAATCTTTTTTTTTTGAATATTTCAAACTTTCCAAATACCTACAATGATTTTAAATTTTTTGGAAGTTTTTCAGAGTAATTTAATTTTGCCCACAAAAACTTTGTGTGCGGCATAGCTCAGCAGAAGATCAGGTGGCTGTGACTCCTGAGCGCTTCCGCTCCAATTCTGCCAAGTGCTAAATTTTTTAAATTAAATTAAAATTTTTAAAACTTTTCGGTTTTAAATTAAAACGTTTTAGTTTAAATATTAAAACTTTTTGGCTTAAAATTAAAACCTTTTCGGTTTACAACTTTTGTTTTGTTTTCATTCATTTTTGAAAGCTTATCAAGATTAAACTTGTCCCACTAAATTCATGTGTGCGATGTAGCTCAGTGGTACAGCAGAGGGGCATGATGCGGGGAGTCTTGGTTCGAATCCCAGCTAACGGGCAAACAAATTTATTTGTTCTCTAAAAAATTGTTAAAACATTTCTGGTTTAAAATTGAAACCCGGTCCATTTAGTCAATTTTCTTGAAAATTGGTCTAGATTGAATTTGAAACCAAATTAGGTTTGGTCATATATGTAGTCCAAAAGAGCTTAAAATTTAGGCTAAAATTTTTAACCGCGTGCCAAGATATTTTACATATTGAAAAAAAAAATCAATAAAGTTCGTTTCCTAAGTCTTTCGATTTTATTGGGTGGATTTTCCATTGTATACAGCAGGGTCGGATACACGGGGGTGGTTTTCAGGTTCAAACCCTCTTCTTTGGAATCCAAAAAGTCATATTTTTCAAAGGAATACAGCGAAAAATATAGTAAAAATTACACAAAACAGATAGTAAAATTTATACAAAAATTAAGTAAAAATTTAACAAAAATATAGTAAAAAATACACAATAATATAGTGAAAACTTCAGGTTGGTTTAGAAAAGAATTCAATGAATCTGTCTCTATGAGAACGTTTTTTTTCAAAAAATCACTTGCGTGGTTTTGCACTTTCACCAACGATATTTGAATTACTGAAGTTATAATTTTTATCGCAAGGCATTTTATTAAAAAAAGTCTATAAAGTTCCGTTCCTAAGTCATTCGATTTTTTTGACATGGTACTTTTTTTCTTCAAAAATTACACTTACACGGTTTTGCATATGTGCCTTACGTGCTTTTGCATTTTCACCGACGATGTTTGAATTACTGAAATTATAACTTTTATCGCAAGACATTAAAAAAATGCAATAAAGTTCGTTTCCTAAGTCTTACGATTTTATTGGGTGGATTTTCCTGTGTATACAGCAGGGGCAGATCCACGGGGTGGGTTTCAGGTCCTTAGGGATCCAAAACGTCATATTTTTCACAGGAATACAAAAAAATATAGTAAAAGTTAAACAAAAAAATAGTAAAATTAAAAATAAAAATAGTAAATTAAGTAAAAATTCAACAAAAAATATAGTAAAAATTTAACAAAAATATAGTAAAAACTACATGTCCGTTTAGAAAAGTTCATATTCAATAAATCGATCTCCATGGGTACTGTTTCAAAAAATCACACTTACACGGTTTTGCATATTTGCCTTACGCGGATTTTTACTTTCACCGAGGACATTTAAATTACTGAAATTATAATTTTTATCGCAAGAAATTCTCATTTAAAAAATTCAATAAAGTTCGTTTCCTAAGTCTTTCGATTTTATTGAGCGGATTTTCCAGTGTATGCAGTGTATACCTACTTATCCATTAATTTAAAATACATATATCGACTTTTGAATTCATTAAGATCTATTCAACTTCATGTCGGCTTGGAAAAATATTCAATGAATCGGTCTCCATGGGTACTTTTTTTTTTCAAAAAATCACACTTACACGCTTTTGACGATATTAAAATTACTGAAATTATAACTTTTATCGCAATTTATTTTTATTAAAAAAAATTAATAAAGTTCGTTTCCTAAGTCTTTCGATTTTATTGGCAGGATTTTCCTTTTTAGGCTTCCTGCAACAACGGTATAAGGGAATACTACTTTTTATAAAGATAAATCATTTGTTCACGTTAAACTATTATAATGCAGAACTGTATTTTATATTTCAGATGAAGACAATTTGCTGAAATTTGGAGCGAATAAATGAAATAAATATGTAAAATTAAATTTGTATTTACATTGATGCCAAACACTTGAAGCTCTTTTTAATTTTCAACTTAAAGTTTCAAAATAAGTCTGTGTAATGAAGAAATAAAGAATACAAGTGAAAATAAGCGAAATAAATGGAAATTTTATTTAAAGTACGTATGCACGTATGTATGTTTGTTCATACATCAATCAACAATCTGTGCAAGTTGAACAATAATACCAGCGGCTACATAAAAAGGTGTAAAATACAAGCATGAAGTACCAACATACATATTTACGCACACAAAACCAACCACTCGGACAAAAACAACAACCAAATACAATATGTTGTTGCGCTCCACATAAATTACCACTTCACAGCTCACTACCCGTTTGACTTATTTCATATAAACCCCACCTTTTTCATTTATTCATTTGTATCAACACAGCACACAAAACAACAACAAACCACATTTTAAAAGCAAACAAAAAAAAAACACGCACACACACCCCATATTTCATTGTAGCACACACACACACACACACTAACATACTCAAGTTGAAGAGTCAACAAAGCAAATGTTATTGCTACATAGATATGTAAACGAAATCGACCAATAAGCGTCAGGCCTTCAAAAGCAATAAAAATATTGAGAATCAACTGCAACAACAGTTGTGAAGCACTTGAAACGAGCAAAAAAACACAACAACAATGGGGTGTTAAATGAGCGTTCCTGCAGTGCTGTTGAGTGCCAACAAGACTTTGTGTGCATGGAGCACATTGCTGATTGGTGGTGGTGTTCATATGAATGAACACAATGTGGCGAGCATAACGAAAAGAAAGCAAAACAAACGGTCGCTTCTTTGGAGAGTGACCGCTCAAAGAGTGGCGTATTAGTGGGACCGGTTTGAGGCAACGCGGCTGAGATGGGACTTTCGGAAGTCGCTTTATATTTGTTTTTGCTGAATTGCGCTCTCATTGATAAAATAATTAGTCAGAGATAGAGAGAGAGAGAGTGCTAAATAAACGAATTGGCAATTTGAAGAGTGCTTGTGCGCATTTTAGCAAAAGAAAGATAGACTTTGTGTAAAAAATACAGTGGTGCGCAAAATTTCCGTTAGATAGTAAGAATCAATTTGAGTGATTTTCGAGTTTAAAAAAAATTTTGTGAACTTTTGACCAGTCGAATAATTTTTCATCAAATTATTCTTTTGAGTATTGGCGAAAACAAGTTCAAAAATGCTACGAACAATACCAACTACGATAATTGCAATTTCGATCTTGTTGAAGGATCTTCTCGAACCGCTTTGTATTGTTGCTTAGAAATTTTTCATCACCTTTAGGAGATTAGAAATTTCTAAACCGCAGTGTGTAATCATTACACCAGACATCAATATTGCAATCATCGTAGTTGGTATTTTTTGTAGCATTTTTCAAAGAATAATTTGATAAAAATTATTCGACTGGCCAAAATCCACAAAATTTTCAAAGATCGTAACTATAATGACCATTAATAACAATAACTAAATTAATTAAAACTCTTCGGTTTAAAATTAAAACTTTTTCGGTCTAAAATGTTTGTTTTATTTTCATTTACTTTTTGAAAGCTTATTCAAAATTGAATTTTGTCCACAACTTTTATGTGTGCAATGAAGCTCAGTGGGAGAGCAGACGAGCATGATTCAGAGAGTCTTGCTTCGAATCCCAGCAAACGGGCCAAAAATTATTTTTTCTCAAAAAAAGTTAAGACTTTTTTGGTTTAAAATTGAAACCCGTTTTATTTAACCAGTTTTTCTGAAAACTGGTCTAGTTTAAATTTGAAACCAAATTTGGTTTGGTCATATATGTATGCAGTTCAAAAAAGTTTAAAACTTAGGCTCAAATTTTTAACCGTTTGATGAATGGAGGTGTCTACCATTATGCCATCGTGTACCTTTGCTTGCAGGCGTCTAATTACATATTTTTTCTATGACAGTAATGACCACACCTTCGGTGTTGGATTAACTGCAAATTCGGTCAGTTTTACCAAATTTTGGTAATTAAAATTAAAAGATCTATGACTGTTCAATCAACAGTTGAATGAAAAAAATTACGTCAATTCAGAAGAATTTAGTCTGCTTCAGGATAACAGTACGAGATTGTTCATTTTACTAGTGCCATTTTTTTCTGTGTATTGAAGCATTGGGCCTCGACCACCAACTTGAATCATAATCTTGAAAATTGAGCAATAAATTTTTAAGCTATTGCATAGATTTTATTGCAGGCCTTGGCGGTGGGAGTGAAATGAAAAAAATGTTAATGTTAAAAAAGTTTGTAACGGACTTTTTTCAATGTTAAAAGGTTCGGCGTTAGCAACATAACTTGACAAAAATAAATATAAGCGTTACCTACATTTAGGCGTATAACATTGTACTGATGTTAGCAACAGGCCGATACATAAAATTGCAGCTATACATTACATTACATTAAAATTGGATCTGTAAGCGTTGGCTACATTTAGGCTATACTACTAACAGTATGACGTTGTACTAATGTTAGCAACAGGCCGATTACATAAAATTGGAGCTATACATTACATTACATTAAAATTGGATCTGTAAGCGTTGCCAACATTTAGGCTATACTACCAACAGTATGACGTTGTACTGATGTGAGCAGCAGGCCGATTACATAAAATTGGAGCTGTATAGGCTATACTGTTAACAGGTTAAGGCTGTACTGCTCTAAAGTCGTAAATATGCTCATTGAGTTTTCATAAATATTATAAATGCATAAGTTGATAAAAAGTGATATGCAATAGCTTTACCGCGGCAGTCCCCGAGTGCCACACGTCATTTTTTTTAATGTCTTCACTGCTATTATTTTGTGCAGAACTGTACTGTGCGTATTTTTAGATTCTTATCAAAAATGTAAAAATGGCATTATTTGTTGCTGTTGTTGCACAAACGTAATTAACTGTTGCTACAAATGAGATGAGCATTTTCTTGTTTATTTTAATCTCTGGAACTTCCCATTTGGAGAAAAGGTATGTATGTATGTATGTAGATATGCGTGTTTGTGTTGGACTGCTCCACTGTTGCTGTTGCGACTGACTTTGGCTGCTGGGTTATGGCGCTGCTGGTGGTCACAGCAAGTGTTAGTAACAATTTTGTTCGGTTCAAGAGAGCATCGCAAAAAGTCGTAGCGTAGTTAAGCATACAAGTGGATGTGTCATTACGGATAAAAATATTTTTCAAATGATTAAACGCGCGCGAAAATGATTTAAACGCAAGGATTATGACGAGCGCGTAAAAATAAATTAACAAAAAAAATGTAATGAAAATTTTCTAAAAAAATTGAACACGACAAAACCGCCGGAAAAAATATGTAAATTAGATAATTAAACTAAAAAAAAAAAAATTAATTGTTAATTTATTGTGTTAGTGCGAAAAGTATAATAATTATTAGAAACAAGTATGTATGTATGTAAACGTTTTGCGGAATTAACACATTGTGAAATCACATCTTCAAACGTTGCAGTTTTATTCCATTTAAAATTGTTCATATTTAAATTAATAAAAAAAAAAACGTCTGTCAACTGGCTTAGCGCACGCTCTTAAGTGTTAAACAATACAACAACTTTTACAATGAATGTCAGTCAACACTTTAAGTGAAATTATAATTATTTGTGCGAAATCTGTTTAAAGTGTAAAATATTGTGAAATGCTCACCAGTGTGTGATAATTGCATCGATGACAAATTAATCAACACTTTTCTAAATAATAAAATAAACAACGAATGCATTATTATAAATGCTAAAATTTGTCATATTTTTAAAGGAATAATTCACACATTTTAAAGTTTGGCGGTAAATTTTATATGGGTCTCTTATACACGGTTAAAAATTTGAGCCTAAATTTTAAACTTTTTTGAACTACATATATGACCAAACCAATTTTACACCAGAAATGTCTTAAACATTTTTTTAAAGAAAAATTTTTTTTTTTGTCGTTGGATGGTATTCGAAGCAAGACTCTCCGGGCATCATGCCCGTCTGCTCTACCACTCAGCTACATCGCACACATACGTAAATGTTGTTGGCAAAATTCAATCTTGAATAAGGTTTCAAAAATCGTTTTAACTTTAAACCAAAAAGGTTTAAATTTTAAACCGAAAAGTTTTACTTTCAAACCAAAAAGTTTTAATTTTAAACCGAAAAGTTTTAAGAATAAATTCAATTAAAAACAAGTAAGGAAATCTAAGTTCACGTCAACCGAACATTAAATACCCAGCGGTAGTTTTCATATGATTTTCGAAATTTTTCCTTTTCGGAAGTGGGCGTGATTGGGAAGCGATTCCTTGTACCAAATTTCATCGTTCTACCGTAATCAATTTAAAAGTTATGAACTGTGAAAGTTTCAAATATGCCTCCTTGAAAAGTGGGCGGTGCCACGCCTACTTTTAAAAATTTATCAAAAAATCATAATAGAATGACCATCCTACCAAACTATATCATTTTAGCCATTTCCGTTACCGAATTACGTCAATTTAGGTGTTTTTCGAAGTTTTCGATATCGAAAGTGGGCGTGGTTGGAGGGTGATTGTATCCAATTTCATCAGGATATACTCCCAACGATACTAATATGCTTTGTGCCAAATTTCATCGTTCTATCGTAATCAGTTTAAAAGTTACGACCAGTCGAATTTTCAAAAATGCCACGCCCACTTTAAAAAAATTATGGAAAAGTCATAAGAGAATGACCAGTGGATTCACCTATAAAATAATATTATTTTGGCCATTTCAGCTACCGAGATATGTCAATTTGTGTGATTTTCGAAATTTTAGGTATGGAAAAAGGGGGCGTGGTTATCATCCGATTTCGCCCATTTTTAACAGCAACCAACTTGGCCCAGAAAGTAATCTGTATACAAAATTCCATGGAAATATCTAAATTTTTACTCTAAGTTATCGTGTACACGGACCGAAGGACAGACGGACAGACGGACGGACAGACGGACATGCCTCAATGAACTCCTCTTTTCAACCTAAGAACTTTCATATATGGAACTCTATATCTATCTCGATTATTTTGTGCCATTACATAGTACCGTTATGTGTACAAAATTTTAACACCCTTTGGAAAAAGTGCTAGGACCATTTTTGTAGTGAGCTTTCAGGTCCACAACTTGATCCCGGGTAATTTTTCGAAACAAATATCCGAAAACCTAAAACATTGTCCTTTGACCCCTAATATCTTTTTAGCATACTTGGAAGCGTTGGGATTATTGAAGTTTTCTCTCTGACAGCGTACCTTAGATCTCTACAAAAATTTGGCTCTTACATAGTACGAAAAAAGGTATTCACGACGGCTTTGTGTAAGATTATTCAAAAAAGATATTTCAAAATTTTTCAAATTATTTCCGCATATAATTGTAAAATTAAAATTTTTCGACAACAATTCAAATAATGCATAATATAATCTGAGATCATCCAAAACATCTTCGAAAATACGACCGAAATAGTTTCGAAAATTATCCCAATAAACGTCAATAATCTAAGAAAATAATCTATTCAGAGAACAGCCCCGAAATCATCCTGAAATAATCTCAATAACTATTCACTGCACAAAAAATAGTCGTTTTAAAAATTATTCCTATTTTAAAAATTATTCAAAATAATTCTGAAAATAACAAGAATAACCCTCAAAAAATCGTCAGATGAGTGGAAGATCACACTTGTTCACAATGGTTTCCAAAACGCCTGTCTGAGTTTTTTTTCCAAAATCTTGCTTTTTCGGAATTTTTTCCCTTAAAATTCGATTTCATTCAAAAACGCCCAGCTCAACTGATAATCTTTTGAATCCTCGTTTAGATAGAGCGTTCCTGAACCGTAAGAAAGAAAGCTAGAACGTTTTTCAAAAAAAAGTTTTGAGAAGGCCATTTTTGAAAATAATTTCGAAACAAAAGATCACTAAGCGGTCGAGCTAATCTTTCATAAGGAGTCTGTGAAACAAAAGTGCCAAAAAAATGAAGGATTTCAGCTTTGTACCACTTTGTTCCAATAATTTGAAACAACATCTTTCTGTCTTCCACAACTTGTTCTCCGTTTTTCCTGACGTGATAACAAAGTTCCAAATTGTTGATTCAACATTTTTCATAGCCTATATCGCTGGACAAACCACTGAAATTAGGTAAGAAAGGTTACGCCCTAAACGCTTTTAAAACTTTCAATTGTAGAAATTCCGATCACGGAATTCGGCTAAAAAGCTTCAAATCATCACAATTTGTATTGCAGAGCGCCCATCTCATCTGATCCTAGATTTCCATTGTAGCTGTAAAATACATAAACCAAAAAAAAAAAACAAGACCGTCTCTCTTCTCTCAAAAATTCAGCTCTACCGCGAGCTAATCAAGTTCGCAATAAAAACAAAAAAAAAATATACAAATATGGAAATATAGCAATTTTAATCGAGTATTGGGTTTAAATTTGTAGTACAAGCATGCGTAGCGTTTTGCTGTGATTTTCTGAGAAATCGTTAAAACCCGCGCAATGTCTCAAGACGAATTAAAGCTACCGTCGCCGTCGCAGCTGTTTTCTGCGTGTCTCTTTTACGATATCAAAAAGCGCGTACGTAAACTCACAACTGGCGCGGGTGACTCACGCCGAAGTACGACGAAAGCTTTGAAAGACTCATAAATTCCAAAAAAAAAAAAAAAAAAAAAAACAGAAAAGTGTGACAAGGTCACGAATGCGAATTAGTGTTTTTTTACAGGGAGTGTAATAAATGTGACTTAAAAAAAAAAAAAAAAAATTTAAGTAAAAAAAATTAAAAAGAAAAAACTAAATACAAATAAATAAAATAAAAAAGGAAGGAAAAAAAATAAAAGTACAAAAAAAAAAATAAAAACAAAAAAAATATAATAAAACCATAACCGATAAAAAAAAATTAATAAAAAAAAAGACAAAAAGGAAGGAATAAAATATAGTGAATCGAAAAAACTTGAAAAAATTCGAATAAATGAAAACGTGGAATAAAATAAAAAATGAATAAAATAAAATTTAGAATAAAATAAAATACTAATCAACAAAAAAAGTTATGTGTTCAAAAAAAATAAATGAAATTTGACAAAACAAAAAAAAAAAAATAAAAATAAAACGAAACAATTAAGTAATTTAAAAAAAATAATAAAAAAATAAAAAAAAATAAGGAAAATTAAATTATATAAAAAAAATTTAAACTTTATTAAAACAAAACAAAAAAACCAGAAAAAGAAAATTAAATTAAATTAAAATAAAATTTACAAAATATAACAAAATGAACCAAAATAAAAAGCAAACAAATTAAATTTGATTACAAAATAAGAAAAAAGAACAATACAAAAAAAAAAAAAATAAAACAAAAAAGGATGAATAAAATATAATGAAGCGAAAAATATAAAAGACATAAATTGCAAAAAATCGCATAAATCAAAAAGTGGAATAAAATAAAAAAAGAATAAAATAAAAATATAGAAAAACATACTATGCAACAAAAAAAAGTTATGGTTGAAATAAAAAAGTAAATAAAATAAGCAAAACAAAAAAATAAGAAAAATAAAAATAAAATAAAAAATTAAGTAATATAAAAAAATAATATTAAAAAATAAAACAAAATGAAGGAAAACTAAATTATATAAAAAAATAAAAAATTTAATAAAACAAAGCTAAAAAATAAGAAAAAAAATAAAATTCAAATCAAAATAAACAAATTTTAACAAAATAAACCAAAATAAAATAGCAAACAAATTAAATTAAATTTCAAAAAATAAGAAAAAAAAACTAAAAAAAAAAATAAAATAAAAAGAAAAAAAAAATTAAAACAAAATAATATTAGAGAAATTAAAATAATATAATATAAAAGAAAGTAAGTAAGTAAGAAAAAGTAAAAATATAAAATATAAGAAAATAAAAAAATTAAAAAATAAAAAAAAAACAAAATAAAATAAAGTAAAAAACAAGTAAGGAAGTCAAAGTTCGGGTTAACTAAACATTAAATACCTTCGACCAGTTTCTTCAGGAAACCTGCCAAATTTCATCATTCTACTATAACCAGCTTTAAAGTTATGACCAGTCGAATTTTCAGAAATGTCCCATTTAAACTGCCAGGTGCCACGTCAACTTTTAAAGTTTAACGGAAAATCACTATTCATCTATCACAATTATACTATTTTAGCTATTTACTTTACCGAATTATGTTAATTTAGGTATGTGATTTTCGAAATTTTCCATATCGAAAGTGGGCGTGGTCGGGAAGCAATATCATCCGATTTCATCAGGTATACTCCTTATTATGGTAGTATACCTTGTGCCAAATTTCATCGTTATACAGTAATCTGTTTAAAAAGTCATGACCAGTAAAATTTTCAAAAATACGCCCCTTAGAAGTAGGCGGTGCCACGCCCACTTTAAAAAAGTAGATTAAATAATCATAATAGGATGACCAGGGCGATTTACCTATAAAATTATATCATTTTGGCCATTTCAGTTACCGAGATATGTCAATTTATGTGATTTTCGAAATTTTCGATATCGAAAAATAGGGCGTGGTTATCATACGATTTCGCACATTTCCAATAGCAACCTACCTTGGCCAGAAAGTATTCTGTATACCAAATTTCATGCAAATATTTCAATTTTTACTCCACTTATGTCACTTTATGTGATTTTCGAAATTTTCGATATCGAAAAAGGGAGTGTCGTTATCATCCGGTTTCGCCCATTTCCAATACAACCTACCTTGACCAGAAAGTAACCTGTATACCAAATTTTATGCAAGTGTCTTAATTTTTATTCAAGTTATAGGGTACACGGGCGGACAGACAGACGGACATGCCTTAAGCGTTCAGCAGAATCAGTCCATCAGTACGTCGAAATAACTGACAGCAAAGTAGACTGCAGGTGTTTGTATGAGTAACGCCAGATACGACGGATACGTCAAAATAGAATTTGCTCTAAAATTGACGTACGTCACGCAACTGACGTATTGGCGGACTGATTCTGTTTCCCGCTTTAATTAACTCCTCTTTTCAGCCTCAGAACTTTCATATATGGAACTTCATATCTATCTCGATTATTTTGTGACGTTACGTAGTACCGTTATGTGAACCAAATTATAATACCCTCGTACTAGTACAACAAATAATAAATAAATAAATATAATAATATCAAGGCGAATTCATTACAGGTGGCATCCTCCCATCATATGGTTTCTTCTTCTTCCTTGAAAATCAAATCGTAGCTGTCAAATTGCTTATGTTGTTGCTTTGTCTGACATTTTCAGCCACAAGGAGTGTGTGCGTGTGTGTAGATCTGAATTCGCTCGAACCCACCTGTATGAATTCGCCTTGAATAATATGAAACAAATAAAAAAAAGTAAAAAATTATAAAAATAATTATTATAGCCGGTCCCTGATTTTTTTTGTTTTGCTAAAGTGAACTGATTAAATCGTCACAATTTATGTAAATTATGTTGAACATTGCGCTTAATCATTCACTAATAAAATCTTTAATTATAATTAGAATTCAGTGATCAATACAAATTTCCGGTAATGCTTGGGAAAATCCAATTTTTTCGGAAGTTTGAATGATATGCAAAATATTCAAGAAACAGAAACGACCTTAACAAAATTGTAACAGTTTGAGTGTGTGATCTTGCAATGTGGGTATTCCCCTTGAAACTAAAATAAAAAATTAACTCGGTATTTTAGATAAAACAAAAAATCAATTGAAGTGGAAAGTGAAAATTATTTGTGAACAGAAGCAACCAGGATTAAAGCTCAAAAAAAGAAATACAACTAAAAAGATTAAAAAGTGTCTCAGAGTAAATTAAACTCATACAAAAATCTATAAAAAAAAGTGCAAACTCAGTGCTACCCCACCCAAGTTTGCCTGCCACACGGGCATTTAAGCCGCAAAGCTGAAGATAAAAACAACACCCAGTAATACCGCTAACGCCGCCGTTGCCGCTTCCACTCTACAGCTCCAACAACAAACGGACAGATCACATAACGGCACACACGCCCATCACCACCACCACCACCACCACCTTTCATCGTCTTCGTCGTCGTCGGCGCAGCCACAGCCACAATTGCTGGTTGGCCAAAATAGTACCAACGTGGCTGCCGTTGGTTGTCTTCGACCCGTTTCTTCCGCCAACGTTTATCCAAACACCGCCAAAATTGCGCCCTACCAAAGACGAATGCATTTGCCGAGCACAGCGGCTGCGGTATACGGCAGCGGCGGCGGCTCACAAACTGGTGGACTCGGCTGTGGTGGCGGCGGCGGCGGTATTGGCGGTGGTGGTGGTGGTATTGGCATTGGTGTTAGTGTTGGTAGTATTGGCGATACTGTGGGCCACAATGTTGGCAGTCTGATTGGTACTGGCGCTGCAATGGTTACATCGTCTACCTCACCAATGGGATGGTGCGAATCGGCTGCTGTGCCACAAACAATTCCACCGCCCAGTAATGCGAGCGTCGGCAGCAGTTCGCCCATTGGTGGTGCCAGTAATGGTACGGTGCATAGTAGTAATAGTAATACAAATAGTAGCAGTAATAATAATCATGCCAACAACAACAACAACAATAGCAACAATAATCATAGCAGTAGTAACAACAATAATAATGTTAGCTATCAAGAGCTGTGGTGGACGGAACGAATGTTGGAGTTGGCGCATGAGAAATTTCCCAATGAGTTAGGTAAGTTGCGCATTTAATATGTTTTTTTTTTTAATGGTGCTAGTAAGCTCTATAAGTTAAGTTACAACTTTTTTTTCAAGCCTACCTAATATACATACGATTAACCCCAAATCGCATAGGCCTGGCATAGAGGTTAGATCTAATCTTGGCTTGCCTCATTTATTGATGCTTAACCGCCTAGGGGATTTCGGCCGTTTCATATCAAAGCACGCCAGTCATTCCTTTTTAGCGATAACTGACTCCAATTGGAAACCCCAAGGGAGTTCAAGTCATCCTCCACTTGTTGTTTCCATATCAGTCGAGGCCTCCCTCTTCCTCTGCTGCGAAATTCGGGTGTCGATAGGAAAAACTGCTGTGCTGGAGCTTTTTGTCCATTCGCATAACATAACCCAGCCAGCAGAGCTTTTGAGCTTCAATTCGCTGAACTGTGGTCGGGTTTGCGTAAAGCTCGCACAGATCATCGTTAAATTTCCTTCGATACCCGCCGTTGGCATCACGGGAAGGACCATAAATCTTCCGGAGAACTTTTCTCTCAAATACTCCAAGGGTCATCTCATCTCATCCATGATTCCGAGCCGTGCATCAGGACTGGTATGATGAGAGACTTATAGAGCGTGATCTTTGTTCTTCGAGAGAGGGCTTTACTTCTCAATTGCCTACTTAGTCCAAAGTAACACTTGTTTGCAAGCGTGATTCTCCGTTGGATTTCTAGACTGATATTATTTTCGGTGTTAATGCTGGCTCCCAAGTAGACGAAGTTCCTCACCGTTTCAAATTTGTAGGTATCAACGGTGACTTGGCTGCCGCAGGTGCGCCGATTCTTCCTTTGATGACAGCAGACCCACTTTTTTCGCTTCCTTATCCAGTCCAGAGAAAGCAGCGCTTACGGCGCGGTAGTTAAGGCCGAGGTATCAATATCATCGGCATACGCCATCAAATGCACGCTCTTGTGAAAGATTGCTCGAATTATCTTCCCTAGCATCAGGTTGAAGAAATCGCACGAAATGAAGTAGCCCTGTCTGAAGCCTCGTTTGGTTTCAAATGGCTCAAAGAGATTCTTCCCGATTCTAAAGGAGCTGTTGCTATTGCTCAATGTCATTTGACATAGCCGTATAAGCTTTACAGGGAAATCAAATTCAGACATGAGTCTTCTCCTGTATCAGGTTGGAAGATCTGACCGATAGTAGACTTACCAGATCTAAAGTCTCACTGATAAGGTCCAATCAGTTTGTCTACGATGTGCTTCAGCCTTTCACACAATACGCTTAACCTTATATGCGAACTTAAGAAGACTGATTCCGCGGTAGCTGGTGCGGTTAGCGGGATCGCCTTTCTTGTGGATTGGGCAGAGCACACGTAAATTCCAATCCAGAGGCATGCACTCGTCTGACCATATTCTGCATAAGAGCTGATGCATGCTTTTTACCAGCTCTTCGCCTCCGTGTTTGAACAGCTCAGCGGAGTGAGGAGAAATGCTCCCTCCATAATTTAAGTACGCTCTGTGCGTCGATTACTAGGTCGTTAAAACCTTCCGTCATCCGCCGGATCTTTTCATAGAATTTTCGAGCATCATTCCTGTTAGCCAGCATCTCAAGTTCCTCGTTGAGAGTTGAGAAATTATCACCTATCTGTGTCGTGCGCAGCTTCTCGACGTCAAACTTTTCTTCCGTTACTACTGTGCGTACTTTCTTGTCTGCACAGAGGCGTGTGCGTATCTTGGTTGCATAGAGCTCAGATGCAACGGGAAAATAGTAAGTAAGGGTTATACCCCTAGTGAGTAGAGTTTATCCCATACAAATCGGCCGTATTCACAGTAAAGTACCGAAAAACCGGGCCTTAATTTTTCCTACAAATTGGCGGAACCTACATATAGCCATATTCGCATATCTTGCTAAATATTATAAACATAATTGAGATAGTTGGCAACTCTGTAAGCCGCCGCAAGTGGCATATAGGGCGTTCTTGAAATAAATTTTCGAACAACCCGTTTTTGGAAAGTATTTTGAAATGAAAATCCACCAAATTTGGCATTCTTTTAATGAAACCCAAACAATAGGAATCACAGTGTGTCTTTGATGCCCAGGACAATAGCCATAATAACTTTTTCTAAAAATTTTGTTGGTTTTAAATAACAATCAAAACTAATACCTGTACACACGCCAAAAATCAGTGTTCACAGTGTAATTGATATTATTCCGTTAAAAAAAATTATAAGGCTTCTTTTTGCTTATGAAATTTGACTCGTGTTGGTTATTGATACTTTCTTTACCTAACTCCTTTTTCTTAGTCTTTCATTTTTACTTCGGGTGTGAAAAAATTGGAGTTCTCTTGCATTTATCTTTGCTTGCATCATTCAAAAGTTCAAATTTTTTTGAGTTTGGTATGAGATACTTGGTTTTTGATGACAGTTTTTTAGGGCTTTATTAAATTTTATTAATGAATTTCAGCCAATTTTTTTTAATGATGCAGTGAAGAATATTGTATTATAATTTTAATGTAATTGATATGCACATGATATTTCGAAGCGTGACTTGCTGACGTCAAGGTATCTTCAGATTTTTTTATCGTGCGAAAAAAAATAAAATAAAACAAGATAAATAAACAAAAAAAAAGTAAAATAAAAAAAACTAAAAAAAATAAAAAAAAAAATTTAAAAAAAATAAAACAAAACCTATATTGGCATACCTAGCTCTATATTTTACAAAAATTGGGAAAGGTGGCAACCCTGTAAACCGCCATAAGTGGAAAAACAATGAATTCTGCTCGGCTTAACTATAACAATTGTTGCAATGTTAGCTAGATCCTAGAATTTCACCTTCTATTTGATTTGTACAGCTAAACTACGTGGTGAAAATCGCCTACGCCTGAAAGTCTGCAAGTCGGCTACAATTTCTATTTCCGTTGCACCATCAGCCATTTTCTCAAATTTTACTCTCAATCAAAACTTCATATCACCGCCTAAGAAGTTAACTTAAAAAAAAAAAAAAAAAAATTAAGTAAAAAATTCAAATCAAATAAAAAAAAATTTTAAAAAATTAAAATTAAATAAAATAAAATAAAAAAAAATAAAATAAAATAAATAAAATAAAATAAAATACAATAAAATAAAATAAAATAAAATAAAATAAAATAAAATAAAATAAAATAAAATAAAATAAAATAAAATAAAATAAAATAAAATAAAATAAAATAAAATAAAATAAAATAAAATAAAATAAAATAAAATAAAATAAAATAAAATAAAATAAAATAAAATAAAATAAAATAAAATAAAATAAAATAAAATAAAATAAAATAAAATAAAATAAAATAAAATAAAATAAAATAAAATAAAATAAAATAAAATAAAATAAAATAAAATAAAATAAAATAAAATAAAATAAAATAAAATAAAATAAAATAAAATAAAATAAAATAAAATAAAATAAAATAAAATAAAATAAAATAAAATAAAATAAAATAAAATAAAATAAAATAAAATAAAATAAAATAAAATAAAATAAAATAAAATAAAATAAAATAAAATAAAATAAAATAAAATAAAATAAAATAAAATAAAATAAAATAAAATAAAATAAAATAAAATAAAATAAAATAAAATAAAATAAAATAAAATAAAATAAAATAAAATAAAATAAAATAAAATAAAATAAAATAAAATAAAATAAAATAAAATAAAATAAAATAAAATAAAATAAAATAAAATAAAATAAAATAAAATAAAATAAAATAAAATAAAATAAAATAAAATAAAATAAAATAAAATAAAATAAAATAAAATAAAACAAAATAAAATAAAATAAAATAAAATAAAATAAAATAAAATAAAATAAAGGAAAATATAATAAAATAAAATAAAATTAATTAAATTAAAAAATTTAAATAAATTAAAAAAAAATAAAATAAAAAATAATAATAAAATAAAATAAAAAAAAAAATAAAATATTATAAATAAAAGTAAAATAAAAAAATGAAAAAAAAATAAAAAAAAAATAAATTAAAAAGAAAAAATTTTATAAAAATAAAAAAATAAAATAAAGTAAAATCAAATCAAATAAAATAAAATTAATAAAAAATAAAATTAAATTAAATTAAATATTATGACCTAACATAACATAAAAATAACTAAAAAAGAAAATAAAATTAAATAAAATAAATATAAAACAAAAAATTAAAAAAATATAAAATAAAACGAAATAGAAAACAATAAAAAATTAAATAAAATGAAAGAGAAAAAAAAATAAAATAACATAACTTAACATAACATAAAGCAAAAAGAGAAAAAATGAAACACATAAAAAAGTAAAAAAAAAATAAAAACTAAAAAAAATAAAAAAATAAAAATATAAAATAAAATAAAAAAAATGTAATTAAAAAAATATAAGAAAATAAAACAAAAAAAAATAAAATAAAATAAAATAAAAAAATAAAATAAAATAATATAAATTAAATAAAATAAAATAAAAAAGTATTCTGATCAAATAACCTACAATGAAGCAAACTTAATCAAAAAGTTAGCAAAGAATGAAATAGGTTTTAACACTTTTTTAACGATGATGTAATAATCTTTGTTTTTATTCTAGGCTTGTATAAAAATGTACAGTTTCTTGTTGAACTAAAGGTTAAAGAAAAATTACCACTTTAAAGACCAGCAAGTCACTTAAACCCCTTCGATAATCTCTTTAATAGTTGAAAAATCTTGTAAAGCTCAGTCCCTTCAACTACTTAAAATTGTCACCTAGGACAACGGTTAGCAGCGACATGTCAAACAATCAAGCTATAATGAAATCACTTTAATGAAAATTAAACCTAATTAATTAACTCTCACAACGTTCAAACACAACAACTACAAACTAACAAAAACAATACAAACTCCTTTCATCTTACAGTTCGTACCAGCAATCCATATTTCCTATGCTCCAGACTGCCCGCACATTGGCGCTCCAACAAAACGCTACCCAACTCATTCAAAGTGGTCGCACTTGTGGAAGTCGGCGATGGTACTTTGGTGACGATACGTGCCGGCAATGATGAAAACTGCTGCGCTGAACTGAGAAATTGCACAGCGGTAATGAAGGATCATGTGGCCAAATTTAATGATCTACGCTTTGTGGGACGTAGCGGCAGAGGTGAGTGATTGATTGACAGTAAAATTAAAAAAAAAAAAAAAAAAAAATACAAATTATAAAAATGTAATGCACGAAAGTTCTGTGAAAATCAGAAGCTTTAGCCGTAACAACTTTAGCACTTAAACGTAAGCCAATATAGTAGCATTTAACTTCCGTTCATGTTTGTTAGGCATTTGCAGCTTCAAGATTGCTTCTAAAGGAGCTAATGAGATGAGTAAATGACTGAAAATAAAGTGCAATCGAAAAACTGAACGAGGCGGTCGCTTCCTCAGTAGTTGGTTGATTTTGCGAAAATGACAGCCCCGAAAATTAAGAAATGTCAAAGTCGAGTTTCAGAACCAGTGAGGCTCACTCACAGAAGTCGTCACATTATGTCCGCTAGCCTAAGGGCGACAGACACTCAGCTCAAAGAGTGCATGCGAGTATAATTTGGCTAGCTGGTGCGCTCAAGTTAGTTGACGTTTGTTAATAGTGATGCAAAGAAAATAGGAAACCGATGCTGTGGAAGAACCAACGGTTTCGGGTCTTAAAATAAAAAATTAAATAAACTAATAATAAAACAAAATAAAATAAAACTAAAAAGAAAATAATAATATAAAACTATAATAAAATAAAATAAAGAAAAAAAAAAAATAAAAAAAAATAAAAAATAAAAAAAATAAAAAAATTAAAAAATATTCAAAAAAAAAAACTTGAAATAAAGTTAAAATAAAATTGAAAATTTGTGTGGACTTTTGACCAGTCGAATAATTTTTATAAAATTATTATTTTGCGTTTTTGGCGAAAACAAGTTAAACAAGCAAGGAAAGGGCTGCCTTCGACTGTGCCTAAGGCTTCATACTTTTCATAAATGTGTTTAACATATTATTTAAAACTTGTACAGACGATAAAAATTTGACGTTATTTCGATGTATAGCCCAAACCCCGTTTATCGGAACAATCGATTGTATGGGGGCTATATGTTATATTGCTATATGTTGTATGCTTCGCTACTCACTACACAAATTTGCAAAAGTTACAAAATTTTAGGTTCCTAGCAGTTTATTTGCATGAGTTAGAGGCCAAAACCAGTTTATCGAAACAATCGATTGTATGGGGGCTATACGGAAAATTTGTCCAATCTTACTGATTTTCAACATGAACATTCCCTATGCAAAAAAAGCTTCAGGTGCAAAATTTCACATCTCTACCTGTAAAGATAAAGAAGTTATAACAAAAAATTTGTTTATCGAAACTATCGATTGTATGGGGGCTATGTGAAAACTTCATCCAATCTAGGTGAATTTCAACATAAACATTGCACATGTAAATAGAGCAATACTCACATTTCACAAATTTCACGTTCCTATCTGTTTAATTACAGTAGTTATAGCCCAAAATCCGTTTATCGCAACAATCGATTGTATGGGAGCTATAAGTAATATCGGTCCGATTTTGTTGGTTCCGACAAATGTCTAATACCACATAAAATGTCAGCTGCACACCAAATTTGAGCTCGTTATCCCAAAAACTGAGGAACTAGTTTGCGTTCAAACAGAGGGACAGACAGCTCCTCGTCCTGATCATTTCGGTATACTAATTGGTAGGTCTATCTCTCCGTCTTCTCATACTTACAAACATCGGAACGACGTTATTATACCATTTAATGCACATGAAAGGAATAAAAATGCTTCAAACAATACCAACTACGATGATTGCAATTTCGATCTTGTTGAAGGATCTTGTCATACTGCTTTATATTGTATTGTTAGAGTTTCCTAATCACCCTGGAACGATTTCAAGTTAAAGGGTGATGCAAAAAACATAAAATAAAGTAAAATAATTATTAAAAAAAACTAAAAAAAAAAAAATTAAATAAAAAAAAAAAAAAAATTTAAAAAAAAAAAAAAATTGTATATTTCGAGCAGTGCAGAGAAAATTAACTGCTTCCCTCATTGTTCAAATTATCCGGTTCTTGGAATACCCGCTTTCCTACAACACAGCTTGCTACCCTCAAAAAATGGGGGAAAAAAATGTTTACTTTTATTTTCTGAATTCAAAGAAAATTGCATTTCAGCAACGAGGTGTAATTCTGCAGCAGCTACGAAGCGTGTTACAGTCTTAAAACTGCACCAACTGTCATCTCCCATCCATCACGTGTCCATAGGCTTAACTGCAGCCGCTACAAACTATCAGGCAGCCCAAACAGACAGTCAGCCAAAGAACAAACCGTCATTGGCTTCGGGGCTGCAACAAAATTTTGCAATTGCTATGTGTATCGAGAAACAGCAGCAATATGTTCGAAAATACTTTGCTCCCAACTTGACACGCAACACACAATTTTTGCCATCAATAATCGATTTTAAAGTGTGCATTTTGGCATTATTGTTGTTGTTGTATTGCACTTGCAACATGTCATCTTCATTTTATCGGCCCCGACAGCAGCGTCTTGCAAATGTGCATGCAAAGTGCAAGCGTAGCATGCTCTGGGTTCAACGGCAATGGGACAGCTCACTAATTTTTCTGCCCCAAAAGTAGTAATTAAAGCACCAGAGAGTTCACGCAATATTCTAACTAACGACCCGAACAACAGTTGGCTGAATATGAGAATGATGACGGAGTTGGGAGCGCTGGGCTACTTAGACTACAATAAATAAAAAAAATAAAAAAGAAAAAAAAAAAAAAATAAAAAAAAACTAAAACAAATGAAAAAAAAAATAAAAAAAAAAATAAAAATATAAAGTAAAAAAAAAAAAAATAAAAACAAATGAAATAAATAAAAAAAAAAAAAAAAAAAATACAAAAATCTGATAGGCAGCGACCCTGAAAACTGCGCCAAAGTTAATAGATTCCCGATGGTCTATATAAGATAGAATATCTAAACTAGGTGGCAACCCTGTCTGAAAATTACATTGTTGGCCTACGGCAGAAAATGCCTTTCATTTGATATACATATTTTCATTTCTTGTGCAATATTTAAAAAAATCGAGATAAGTGGCAACCCTGTAAGCCTACCGAAGTCGCAACACCAAAGAAGAAACTCTTAGAATGAGGCGTACTATTTATATGTCAAATTTTATCCAAATCGATTTAGACGGGCACGAGATATTGGTCGATATACGAAGGAATACAAAAATGGGGTTAGGTGGCAGGTCAGGTTAGGTTCAAGTGGCTGCCGCAGAGGCACACTTAGGCCAGTTTTGAAAGACCCGTTGTGATAACACCAACACTAGGCAATTCAGTCGCGGGACCCGGCCATATTGAAAATCCCTGAGTTGTTGGAATTTCCCACATAGCAGAATTCCGGGACAGACACTCCTAAACCGACACCGTTACTCCTCCTCGAACCGCTTGGATGACTTTATGAAGGCCATCAAGTCCTTTATGTCCAGTTCCGTGATCTGGCTTAGGCTATTCAGGAAGGGAACTCCCAAAAAGCGCGTTCTCGCACCGCTTAAAACGGGGCAGCTGCAGATGCGGTGCTTCACCGTTTCTTCTTCCTCATCATCTTTGCAGCTCTGACAGCATCGTAGGTAGGACACACCTAGCCTTTCTGCGTGCCTACCAATAAGGCAGTGCCCAGTTATAACACCTATTAATTTGGAGATTTCTCTCTTTCTTATCCCATTAGGCCAGGTCCCATTTTGGCCAGGTTTGTTTGGATGTCCGGCACCCTCGGGATTGTTGCCACCTCTCGTTGGCTTGGCGGAGTGTATACTCCTACAGCATTAGCTTCGAATGTTTCAAACGGCATACCTAAGCGCTTTTTATCCCGAAGAACCTACTTGGTCGCACCCTGCCTGGCAAGTTCGTCTGCCTGGCAAGTTCGTCTGCCTTACAGTTTTTCTCATTGACCCTGTGTCCTGGGACCCATGTGAGGTTCACGCGGTTCTGTTGGGCCATCTCTGGAAGAGATCGACGACAGCTGAGTGTCAGTTTAGAGTTCAACGAATAAGACCCAAGAACTTTGATGGCCGCCTGGTTGTCGCTGAAAATAACGGTTAGGTGGCAACTCTGACTGAAAATACCCTCGTTGGGGTACGGCCAAATACACCTTTCTTTTGATCACCATATCGGTATATTTTCATCATCATCGTCACTTATTGGCGCTTAACCGCCTAAGCGATTTTGGCCGCTGCCTATCAAAGCGCGCCAGTCATTCCTTTTAACCGATAACTGACGCCAATTGGAAACCCCAAGTAAGTTCAAGTCATCCTCCACTTGTT
Organism: Campiglossa producta; assembly: GCA_964058755.1. Classification (NCBI taxonomy): domain Eukaryota; kingdom Metazoa; phylum Arthropoda; class Insecta; order Diptera; family Tephritidae; genus Campiglossa; species Campiglossa producta. The sequence goes on from CAXKVI010000005.1 coordinate 106,129,246, forward strand.
GTTTCCATCTCATGCGAGGACGATAGGAAACCTTCTGTGCTGAAGCTTCTTTGTCCATTCGCATAACATGACCCGGCCAGTGGAGCCTTTGGGCTTCAATCCGGTGAACTATGGTCAGGTCTGCGTAAGGTACAGCTCATCGTTAAATTTCCTTCGATACTCGACGTTGGCATCACGAGAAGGACCATAAATCTTCCGGAGAACTTTTCTCTCAAATGCTCCAAGAGAGCGTGATCTTTGTTTGTCGAGAGAGGACTTTACTTCTCAATTGCCTACTTAGTCCAAAGTAACACTTGTTGACAAGAGTGTTCTCCGTTGGATTTCTAGACTTATTTTGCTTTCGGTGTTAATGCTGGTTCCCAAATAGACGAAGCCCCTGGGTTTGGGACCCACCACGTAAAAATCCAATTCCCATGAAAAAATTATCAAAGCCTCGGATGAGAACCGCCTTTAATAGCGCATTCCCACGCTAATAAAGTATTTTGACGTATGTATGTTGATAAAAGTTCCCAAGTCTTATCAAATTTAATTGTTTCGCACACATTTCAAAAATAAAATTTCATAATCGAGTTGGATTTGGTTTAGCTTTCTTATCAAAAAAGACTTGAACGCAACTACAAACCGCAACTTGGAACCGCTGAACAATTTCACTTTGGCGCACCCGTTGCGGTGAGCAACTTTATGTTTCAGGTCCATCCATCAGATTAGTCTATACAACATTCGGGGTCTGCCCAAAGACTTTGGTATTACTATGCTTACTTTACTCTATGCCCAAAAAAAGAGAGAACGCCTATTGAGTTAAAAAATATTTACATATATAAGGGTCATTCCATGCCAAATCGACAAATTTTTTACCTGACCCCCTTCGATTTCGCTAAAAATTTGCTAACTTTTTCTACCCCCCGAAAGACAATTTTTTTATGAAAAAATAAACAAATATTTAAAAGCCCAGATATATGTATAATTTTTTTTTTGAAAAAAAAGTCCGACCCTTTTTTTATTTTTTTTTTTAACTCCGCTAATAACAAGATGTACCAACAATCGCTTCTATTTTTTTTGTTTTTGATTGAAATTTTTTTTTTTTAAACTTGGTTTACAAGATGTGCCGACAATCGCTTCTATTTTTTTTTATTGAAAAAAAAAAATAATTTTTTTTTATTGAAAAAAAAAATAATTTTTTTCCAAAATCGACCGTTTGGGTTCATTTTTTTTTCTAAATTTTTGTTTTAAATTTAGTTTTCGGAAAAAAATAAACAAATTTTTAAAAGCCCAGATATATGTATGTATACATTTTTTTTTTTGAAAAAAAAGTCCGACCCTTTTTTTTATTTTTTTTTTAACTCTGCTAATAACAAGATGTACCAACAATCGCTTCTATTTTTTTTGTTTTTGATTGAAATTTTTTTTTTTAAACTTGGCTCACAAGATGTGCCGACAATCGCTTCTATTTTTTTTTATTGAAAAAAAAATAATTTTTTTCCATCTTTGGCTCATTTTATATAACTTTTTAATGAAATTTTTTTTCAAAAAAAAAAAAAAAATATATATATATATATATATAAGCGATTGTAGGCACATCTTGTTAGTAGCGGGTTTATTGCAGAATTATTTGGAGTTAAAAAAAAAAATAAAAAAAAAAAATAAAAAAAGGTCAGACTTTTTTTTCGAAAAAAAATTATATTCTGGCTTTTAAAATTTTTTAAATTTTTCTTTTCGAAAACTACATCTGAACACAAAAATTAAAAAAAAAATTATCACAAACGGTAAATTTTTGAAAAAGTTACAGAATTAAAAAAAAAAACTTTTTTTTAAAGTTCATGACTTTTTTGTTTTGGGGAAAAAAATTTGAAATAATTCCGAAAAATGTCTCTCGGGGGGTAGAAAAATATAGCAAATTTTTACCGAAATCGAAGGAGGTGAGGTAAAAAATTTGTCGATTTGGCATGGAATGACCCATATATAGGTACCTCTAAACTTCCCATCGTCTATTAAAATAAACTAGCAAAACGCTTTAAAAGAGCAACATTAATGACGGGGGTTGGGCAGTAGCGGTCGCAAACAGCGTAAAAAAGCAATTTCAATTCTGTCTGATGGTGACTATTTAAATGTCGGTTGCGCTGATGATGATGGCCGTTACTGTCGTTGATTGAAATGACATTTAATCATGCGTAACAGCGACAACAATAATTATGAGCAATCATAATGTTGACAAGGACTACAAGTAAATAAGCACTGTTTTTTTTATTTAAATTTACTCATCATGATTTTTCGTATTTAACTTTTCTGCTTACGCTGTAAAGTTAGTGGAAAAAATTCTATTTCGCCATTGGTCAGTTTTTTTTTGTGACACGCAGCTGGTATCGTGTTTCTGACAGGCTTTTGATACAAGTAGGTATGTAAAAATATGGCTACAAACATATTTGAATTTAAATGTACTGGTAGTAGCAAATACTTATTAAAAAGGGGCGTTAGTACCAGGTTTTTGTCAAATTTCATTTTAAGCTTATTTTAACGTAAAGCACATGTTGAATAACTTCACTTCGTGTTAAATTAACTGATTTTATGTTAAATTAACATGACTTCCTGTTAAGTTAACATGAATTTCTGTTAAATTAACATTCATTCCCGTTAAAACAACACTTTCTGCTTCATTATCTCATGCTAATTTAACAGGATCTTTCTTGTTAGTTTAACATGGTTTATGTTGACAAAAATTATTCTGTGTGTAGAAACCGTGTCGTGTAAAGCAGCCTTTAGGCTGAGCATTTTTAATTTATTCTTACGAAAATTATTTGTTTTTTTTTAGGATGGCGAAAAAAATGCGGTAAAAGTTTAGACCTTAGTAATCTTATCTTATCTGATCTTATCTTACTAATATATAAAAACGTAAGTTTGTGAGTGACGCAGATGTCCATTCGCATAACATGACCCAGCCAGGTGAGCCTTTGGGCTTTTATTCGCTGGACTATGGTCAAGTCTGCGTAAAGCTCGTACAGCTCATCGTTAAATTTCCTTCGATACTCGCCGTTGGCATCACGGGAAGGACCATAAATCTTCCGGAGAACTTTTCTCTCAAATACTGCAAGGGCCATCTCATCTTCCCTTGACATTGTCCATAAATCTGAGCCATACATCAGGACAGGTGTGATGAGAGACTTATAGAGCGTGATCTTTGTTCTTCGAGAGAGGACTTTACTTCTCAATTGCCTACTCAGTCCAAAGTAGCACTTGTTGGCAAGAGTGATTCTCCGTTGGATTTCTAGACTGATATTATTTTCGGTGTTAATACTGGTTCCCAAATAGACGAAATCCCTCACAGTTTCAAATTTATAACTGTCAACATTGACATGGCTGCCAAGGCGCAGGTGCGCCGGTTCTTTCTTTGATGACTGCAAATACTTCGTCTTGTCCTCGTTGACCGCAAGACTCACTTTTTAATTTTTTTCTATAAAATTCTAATTAAACTTTAAACCAAGGCATGAAACCATTTAAAATAACATTACGGTTTCAGTTTCGGTCTTGTAACACGATTCGGTTTGGGTTTCGGTTTCGGTTTCGGTTTTGTAACACGATTCGGTTTCGGTTTCGGTCTGGTAACACGATTCGGTTTGGGTTTCGGTTTCGGTCTTGTAACACGATTCGGTTTGGGTTTCGGTTTCGGTCTTCAAAATTTATTTCGGTTTCGGTTTCCAAATAAAAACACGAACGCATTTTAACATTTTTCCAATATAATAACACTATACGACAAAATCCACTTTTTCTGGGTATTGGACTAGATCAACTTTCTCGAAGAGATTGTAAGATAAGTAAAAAAATGGCATTCCCTGTTTTTCAAAGTTAGCCGCCAAAACTTAGTTATGGCCTTTCGAAGTTCGAAGTTGGACCATCCAAAGATTTGGTTTCGGTTGCTTTAAACATTGGTATGGCTTTCTAATATATTAAAATCAAACGGGTATTACGTTTAATAAAACAAGATTACGGTAATTTTTTTAAAATTAAGCTTGAATTTTGTTACAAAGAAAAATAGAAATTACAATTAAATAGAGCAATCAACAGAAGCATTGAGTTTATCGAAGGTCTCTAACAAACACAATTAAGTTATTAACAACACATGCAAGGGCTCATCCTAATGATCATAAAATTCGGTAGTGTTGGTGTTCCATCAGTTTATGAGCTAAAATAGCGGCAAATCCAATATGAGCACTAAAGTTGTAGAAGTAACTCAAATAGCGTTTGAAAGTGTAATTAATAAAAATTAAAGTAAATTAATCAAATTTACATGAACGCATTTGAAGTAGTGAATGAATGTTGCGATGAAAGCGATGGGAGAAAACAAAATACTTTCAAAGTTCAAAGCATTGTTCTAAGAATACAAAATATTACCTCGAGTATGTGGAGCAAATTGCCTGTACATTGAAACGTTTTCTAGAGCCTTTTTCTTCGCCATCCAAACCTGTTTTGAAGATAAACCCAAACGGGGTTTTCTGAAATGCGCTAAGACAAAATTTTTTTTCTGTATGGGAAACCCCCCAGGTGGGGTTTTAGGGGGTGTGCCACTGGCATGGGTGGGTCGGCCCTTCAAAGTTAGTGGGAGTCGGTCATACGTTTGGGCACGATTTGGGCACTCTAAATTGGTCAACTTAGGATTTTTCAAACTTTGGCGCTCATGGTCAAAAGTAAAAAATCGGGACATCAGAATTGATTTTAGAGGTATGCTTCCTTCGGCAAAGTATCTTATTTTGATCCCTAAAATACGATTTTCCTTTTCAATTGGGCGATTTTGAAGTCGACCCGCCTAATTACACACAGTACTCTTGTAGGACGCTTGAGACCAAAATATTAGATTTTGGTTTATGCTGCATATCTTGTAAACTTGAAGTCCTTTCCAAAAAAAATAAAATTGGAATAATTAAGTAGTAGCAGCCTCTCGATGATATATGTATAACCAAAAAATATCTTTTATTGTCAATTAGTGCCAAAAAAATGAAGTCAAAATCGGAAAACCGGATAGAATTTCCAAAAATTTCATCTTCTGGCTTGAAAAACATATCATACTTTTTTCAAATTAATCAAACATTATACACATTTCGAAAGTGTCAACAATTCTCTACCCAAAATCGTTGAAAATTTTGAAATCGGTTGAAAATTGGTTTTTTAATTAATTTTTTTTAACGAAAAAACTGAAAAAACGGGTTTTTGGCCTTAAAATCAGATTTTAGGGGTGTTACAAATTTTTTAAAAGGCGTTTCGTGTATAACTCGACCAGATGAACAATCTCTACTAGGTCGCTTCAAAAGTGTAAAATGACTGTAGCACTGTGTTATCATACCTACAAAACTAAATTACCGAACTTTGAGTTATAACAACACTGTACACGGACCAAACCAACCTTTATGAAGAGATTAAGACAGAAGTATAAAAATGGCGTTCTCCTTTTTTCGAAGTAAGCCTACAAAGTTTAGTTACGCGCTTTCGAAGTTGGATGTTCGAAAGTGATTTGCCAATTGTTTTGTTTAAAAACCCGAAAAAGGCAAACTGTAGGCGTGGCCTGCTTGCCTCTCTTGATTGATTGGTGCCCTTTTTCTATTTAAAAATGTATGTAGTAGTGATATACAAGGCCAAAGTGAGATCTTCGAAAAAATCAAAAGCCGTATATTTAAAAAAAAAGTACATCAATCAAGAAAGAGGAGCAAGAAGGACAGGACCACATTTAACCTTTTTAAATTTTTAAAACATAACAATTAGAAAACCAAATCTTCGAAGAGCCCAACATCGAACTTCGAAAGCCCGTAACTAATTTTTGGAGGCTAACTTCGAAAAACGGGAAACGCCATATTTTTACTTATGGCTTAATATCTTCAAAAAAGTTGTTTTTTATGAGTTTTTTTTTCGGGTGGGGTAAGACCTAAAAACACGATTTCTTTTATGTTGAATTACCCTAATCGCACGCACATGTGATTTTTGTACAGAAAACCATGAGTGAAAAGGCTAATATTTATCATATTAAAACAAAGAAAATAACAGTGCTTATGAAAAGTTTTCAAAATTTCGAAATTAAGAGAACAAAAGATCATTTCACATAGTTAATAATCTAAATTAGTCATCAAGAACAT
>CAXKVI010000005.1:106137858-106142858 GCA_964058755.1 Campiglossa producta
TTATGATAAAAATTAAATAAATAAAGTAAAATAGAAAAAAAAGAAAAATAAAATAAAATAAAAATAAACTAAAAATTAAAAAAATTATAAAATAAAAAATAAATTAATTAAAATAATAAAAATTTCAAAAAAAGAAATGAAACCAAAGAAAAAAATTAAATAATTTAAATTAAATTAAAATTATGAAAATCCAATTTTTTATATCTCTGCTCTTCATTTAATAAGAAAATTTTCAAAAAAGCTTGCGCGTGTCCTTTCGAACCATTTTCCCCCATAATTCATCAATTTCTCATTATGCTGCTGTCAGAAACATCAACAATCAAATAAAAAAATACTTAAACAAAAATTTCACACTTACTGCCAACACAACAACTTTTTGGCAATTACACGCCCCCACTTTGCAACTTCAAGCGTTGCCGCCAGCTGTTAGAGCGCGTTTAATGATCACTTTAAATTAATTTACCCATCAAAAAAAGTGCGTCCCAAAGCGTGATACGGTAAAAGTTCATGGTGGGTGGAGCACACAAAGACCAAAGACGCCGATTCCTATAAATAAAGAACCTTCCTATAAAGCAGATTTTAACCTTCCGGCGTAGCTAACGCATTTTAAGCTTTTGCACCTCCAAAAATCATTCGCATGTCACGCAATTGACATATTGCCACATTGTCGAAGATTTATGTATGCTTTTCATACTTTTTAGGCTTAAGCCCTATCTGCAGTTCATATGTATGTATCATCTGAGGCCTTCTTATTTTAAGCCACTTTAATTGAATAAGCCTTAACTTTATTACGCTACTAACTCATGTATTTTTCTAAAATTGATTTTTATTTTTGTTTTTTTTTTTGTATTTTTTGCAGGCAAAAGCTTTACACTCACCATCACCGTTAATACCAGTCCAATACAGGTGGCCACCTATGCCAAAGCTATAAAAGTCACCGTTGATGGGCCGCGTGAGCCGCGCTCCAAGACAAGTAAGTTGGTTTTAGCTGGCGGAGGCGTGCGTAATAAACGCAGTAGAGACTCTTCTCCTTCTACCACTAGCACTTCTATTGTTACTAGCACTACTGATTGGTGTAGTACCGAAAATACTTTAAAACGTGAAATTTATGAAACGCAAGTAATGGACTCACAATCACCGGCCGTACAATCGCCGAACACTTCAATATCATCGCAATATATGTCTTATCAGTCATTCGAACAGAGTGATTGTGATGTTTCTGTTAAAAGCAATGGTGAGAGTTTTTTCATACAGTTTAAAGAGAAAGTCATACAAATGCATCAAATAACAAAATCATCAAAAGCGTCGAAAATATATTGAAAAGCCTTAGATGCATAATAGCTAGGTGTAGGGAACAAATTTTGAATAAAATTAAAATAAAACCAAAAAAAAAATTAAATAAAATAAAACCAAACATAATAAAGCAAAATAAAAGAAAAATAAAAATAAATTAAAAAATGATAAAATAATATCAAATAAAATAAAATAAAATAAAGTAAAATAAAATAAAATGAAATAAAATAAAATAAAATAAAATAAAATAAAATTAAATAAAATAAAATAAAAAAAAAAAAATAAAATAAAATAAAATAAAATAAAATAAAATAAAATAAAATAAAATAAAATAAAATAAAATAAAATAAAATAAAATAAAATAAAATAAAATAAAATAAAATAAATTAAAATAAAATAAAATAAAATAAAATAAAATAAAATAAAATAAAATAAAATAAAATAAAATAAAATAAAATAAAAATAAATAAAATGAAATAAAAAATAAAATAAAAATAATGTAAAAAAATAAAAATAAAATAAAACTGGATAAAATATTAAAATAAAATAAAAAACATAAGAAAATAAATTTAATTAAATTTTATTTCATTTTATTTTATTTTTTTTTTTTACTTTTAATTTTTTATTTATTTTTTTTTTTTATTTTATTATGATGGCAACTCGCGGCAATATTCAGAGGGAATCACCGTCCTCTATTATGCTCTCTAAAAGTTTTGAATCGTACTTGAAGGCCGAATAGTGAATAAGAATTAAAATTAAGCTTAAAGTAGAGAGTACGACGCAGAAAATGGCGTATTTTACAATATTTCAGCTAAAGAAGCAACGGTATTGAAGACTTAAAAATTATTAACTAGAAAACTGGTACAAATGCCATTAAGGCAATTGCGGTCGAATAAAAAAATTTGCTTTAAAACCGCAAGTTTGTTTTTTTAAAACTCCAGCTCCTGCTCTTAACAACAAATTTAGCAAAAATACAAAAAAAACGAGACGACAAGTGAAACTTTTCTGACACACTGACCCAACGTTATGCTGAAACTACTCAGGTTTCTTTATACTCCAGCACATAAATGAGTATAATTTTATCCCTCGCACTTGCCTTAGTTATACTAAAAGTAAGTTAATATATCTACGTTCTTTCAAAGAATAACTATATGCAACTCATTAGCCCACCGCACTCACAGAACACACACAATAATATGGCCTGCATATGGTCACGGTGCATGCGTTCTTAAGTCCATTATCCAGTCAATCTAATATTGCAATATTTTGACTTATTCCGCTCACTTCACCTTTAATACCCTTAATACCCACTTATGTACATACATACATACGAATGAGAAGGTATACAAAGTCAGCGCATTTAAGGGATTAAAAAAAAAAAAACGCAGCAAGTGTTGCATTCAAAATGGCAAAAGCGTAATTGATCCTTCTTGTTTAGTTTTTTTTTTTATTGTTTTTGTTAAATATTTTTTATTGTTTGTAATTTCTTGCTTGCGTAAATGGTAATTATGCCCTTGTTTTGTGCGGTTTTCCGCATTTTTCTTTTTCCTGCATTCACATTTTCTTAAAATGCCGCAATGGCCCTTTTTTTTTGCTAATGGTAGTATGAGTGTTTGTGTGTTGTTACTTCGTGCAATTTTTGTAGGTGCGAAGGAAAGAAACTATTTGTTTGACCACATGGTTTGCATGCCAAATGTTTTCCAAACAATCAATAATAAGGTGCCAGCGTCTGACGCAGCAGGATACCAACTCATAATCGTCGCTCTTCTCTGCTTAACTCATATTTGTAGTGTGTATATGGTATGAAATTATATTTAATTGTGGTACATAAAAAAATTTATGTACAATGTACAATAAGTATGAAGCAAAATAATACAATTTTTTTTTAATAATTCTCACCACAAGGTTTGTTGTTGACACTAGCCTAGGAACTGAATAAGTACTTTTTGACATTAAATTAATTTAAAATTTTTATTTAATTTAATTTATTTTTTATTTTAGTTGTTTTCTTTGTTTCAATTTATTTTATCTCATTTTGTTTTTTTATGTTATTTTACTTTTCCTTTTATTTAATTTAACTTAATTTAATTTTATTTTATTTTCTTTTATTTTTTTTATTTTATTTTATTTTATTTTATTTTATTTTATTTTATTTTATTTTATTTTATTTTTTCAGTATTTTATTTCTTTTAATTTTATTTTATTTCCCTTTATTTTATTTTGTTTTATTTTTATTTTATTTTTTTTTTATTTTGTTTTATTTTTTTATTTTATTTTATTTTATTTTATTTTTTTTATTTTTTTTTTGTTTATTTTACTTTATTTTATTTTATTTTTAAAAAATTTTTAATTTAATTAAATTTTTTTTTTACTTTATTTTATTTTATTTTATTTTTTATTTTTTATTTTTTCTTTATTTTATTTTTTTTTTAGTATTTTATTTTTTTGTAATTTTATTTTATTTCCCTTTATTTTATTTTGTTTAATTTATTTTATTTATTTATTTTTTTATTTTTTATTTTCTTTATTTTATATTTTCTTAATTTCATATTTTTATTTTATTTATTTTATTTTTTTTTAATTTTATTTAATTTTTGTCTTTTTACTTTTTTATTTTTTTTCTTAATTTAATTTTATCTTATTTTATTTTATTTTAAATTTTTAATTTTTTTTTTAATTTTTATTTTATTTTATTTTTTTTCTAATTTTATTTAATTTTTATTTTATTTAATTTATTTTAATTTTATTTTATTTTATTTAATTTTTTTTTTAATTTAATTTAATTTTATTTTATTTTATTTTATTTTATTTTATTTTATTTTATTTTATTTTATTTTATTTTATTTTATTTTATTTTATTTTATTTTATTTTATTTTATTTTATTTTATTTTATTTTATTTTATCTTATTTTATATTATTTTAATTTATTTTATTTTACTTTATTTTATTTTCGTTTAAATTATTTTATTTTCTGTTGTTTTTTGTTATTTTATTTTGTTTTTATATTTATTATTTTTATTTTATTGTGTTTTACTCTATTTTATTTTACTTTTAATTTTTTATTTTATTTTATTTTTTTTTTATTTTGTTTTATCTTATTTTATTTTATCTTATTTTGTTTTATTTTATTGTATTTAATTTTTTTAATTTTTTTATTTTATCTTATTTTTTTCTTTATATTATTTTCTGTTGGTTTTTTTGTATTTAATTTTTTTATTTTATTTTCTTTTATGTTTATTTTTTTTCTTTATTTTTTCTGTTTTTTTTTTTTGTTATTTTATTTTTATTTTTATTTTTTTTATTTTTTTTTATTTTACTTTTATATTATTTTATTTTATTTTCATATTTTATTTGACTTTTTACGCTGGGTATCGTACATATTTCTCTTTTACAATTAAAACTTTTTCTACCTCATCTTTTCAACTTCTTACAACCTTTTAGACTCTCTTTTGATTTTGATCTCAAACCCAAAAATTCGTATTTACTTTCAGGTCCCCCTGGCTCGCATCCCATTCGCGCATTAGGCCTTGGACAAACGCCATTTTTCGAATCATCATATCCGACGCATTTGCGTGACTTTGATGTACGTCGCAGTGTGCGCCAAACGCCGACTGTGTCTTCCAGTGCTGCCACCCTGCCGCAAATAACCAATCATTCATCGCCCAATAACAGTCGTACAATAAATGCAGATTTATACAAGCCAAAT
>CAXKVI010000005.1:106147858-106175358 GCA_964058755.1 Campiglossa producta
AGCGAAAACAGTGGCAAGTAGTCACAGCAAGCAAGCAAGCAAACAACAACAACAACAATACTTTGAGTATATGCAACTGAGATGTTTTGTTGCTGCTGCACATTGTGTATGTATTGCTGACAGAAAAGGGCCAAGGGCCACCTCAAGTTCGTCATTCGCCCAAAAGCTGTCTCTCACTTCTTTTCTCTTAATATTGATATTTTGTGTGCTGCAGCTTTTTTTGGTAGCAATGCCGACGGAAGTATCGCTCAATCGTTTGCGTTTGAACTTTATTTGGTTTTTTGCAATTGATCACCTTAATTTTGCTTTTGTCCATTGATTCACTCTTGCATTCCATCCGGTTTTTCATTCATTCATTTGAAGCTTCTGTGTTCTTTGATATGATGAGAATATTGCGTGGCAAAGCTTAGGTCGCGGGTGTGGTGCAGATATTAAGATATTTTGTAATTTTAAGACATTCCAATTACATGCAAGTGGCTGCCAACTTTTTGCGGTGCGCTATGAAAATTATCAATATCCGCTTTGAATTTGTAATCGGCTCATTTGAGTAGAGAACTGAGAACGTTGTGGAACAATGGAAAACGGTATTAATTTAGATATGATGAATTTTCAATTAACACTTTCGGTTGGAGGTTTGTTTTTTATGCTCTGTCCGAAATGTTCCATCAACTTTTTAATAAGCTGCAAAATGTTATAACTTTAAACCAGCTAAACTTGTATATATATTTGTATATCCGGTACTATCTCGGGAACCGCTTGAACGATTTGGATAAAATTTGGCATATAGATAGCATGATTCATTCTAAGACTATCCACTTCGGGGTTGCCACTTAGGGTGGTTTACAGTGTTGCCACCTGTCTAAAGTTTTTTTTGATTATTAAATATTTTTCAGTAGGGTTACCATTTCACCGTACTGTGTTCGTATATTTTGGTGTCATTTTGGGATCATATTTGGATTATTTTAGGATCATTTTGGGATCATTTAGCGGTCACTTTGGGATAATTTTGGGGTTATTTTGAGATCTTTTTGTGGCAATTTTGGGGTCATTTTCGAGTCATTTTGGGAAAATTTTTGGATCATTTTGGGATTATTTTTGTGCCATTTGCGGTTCTTTTGCGATCATTTTTGGGCAATTTAAGGGTCGTTTTGGGGTTCGTTTTGGGATTATTTCAAGATTATTTTGGGACTATTTTAGGGTCCGTTTGGCATAAATTTGGGTACATTTAATGGTCTTTTTGGGGCCATTTTTATATCATTTTTGGATCACTTTGGGGCAGTTTTGGGTCGTTTTGCGCTCAATTTCGGATCATTTTGGGAGCATTTAAGGATCTTTTAGGGATCATTTTGGGTAAGTAAAGTTAGCGCTTAATTGATAGCACTGAGCAAGCTCGGTCACCCATATACTAAAAAGTCTAGCTTATCTAGTTAGAAACACCTACGCAACTCAAAACAAGATGTTTCAAATTAACTTGTATATGCTAAATTAAACCACATCTTTACTTACGTCAATCACAAATTCATAAACAAGAACAATAGTTTCAGTGTAAACAAACGTTTTTTTGTCCACATTCTATGACACATCAGCGCAAATGAATAAATTAATGATTTTTGATTAATCCGGAAATACCAATATAGCTGTACATAGCCAGTCTTCGGCCGAAAGCTCAAAAGTGGCGCTTAGCTGTTAATTTATTGAAACCATTAAAGCAAACTTGAATGAAAGAAAACGATTCTTGAATGCGAATAAGTTGAATTTCAGGTCAAAAAAAGGAACTGGTCTACATTTCCAAGAAATTTTATTTTATTTAAGTATGATGCATAAGGTACGCGTTAATTTGTACAAAACTGTTAATAAAGGTGTTAAATGTTATTAAATAATTTAAAGCATATATGCTAAAAAATGTACAAAATCGAAAGTGTACTAACTATGTAAAGCTACATTTACACTTTACCAAATGCGTCACTTTGACCGTTCATCCGCAGATTGAATTTGATCACCAAATCAGTTCAAATTAAATTAAATTCGTCTAATTTGGCAAACGAATTCATTCTGCGGACAAACATTCTCGAAATAACTTCGCCAAAAGCGACGCATTAAAATAAATTTTTTAGATTTAAAAAGAAATGGCCAAGTTTAAGTTACATTTCACATGCAATTTTGCATACATTTATTGCATGTAAATAATATGACGGTTTTGAATGGCGTAAAGCCACAAATCAATCCAAATGTGGTTTCACAGATGTTGGATGCAAGGAAAATACAAAAATAAGAGCATCTTTAGCTTTGATGCTTTTCTTTGAATGATTTTTTACAAGATTAATTGGGCTGAAGAAAAAACATAACAACAGTTACCGTTAATTTTTGATGTACATATGGACAAAATTTTGTTTATACACAGAAAAAAAAATCTACAAGAAACGGCCGTCAAATTAACAGTAAACCCTGTCATTTTTCGTCCAACAGTGGGTAATATCAATTTTGAAAGTGAGCCCCTATCATTCTTCGAATATACTATCATATTGACATGAATTACTGTAATTTTGAAAGTGGACACTATCATATTGACATGAATTACTGTAAATTTGAAAGTGGACTCATATCATTAGTTGATATTTTTCAAAAATCACATGTTTTTACTGCCAATTTTACAGTAAATACTGTAATATTTACAGTATTATCATAGTCGTTTTGAAAGTGGTTTTGATATGTTACTTTCAATGTGCACTTTCAACCTTTTTATTTCAGTGTAATTCCACAAGCAGGGGTTAATAATAATACACACAAAACAAAAAAGGTTTTTTTAAACTGAGCAGCCTTCGTTCTTGTTTTTGTTTTTTTTTTCAAAATTAGTTGAATATCAACCATACCGTAACCATACCATTACCATACCATTACCATACCATTACCATACCATTACCATACCATTACCATACCATTACCATACCATTACCATACCATTACCATACCATTACCATACCATTACCATACCATTACCATACCATTACCATACCATTACCATACCATTACCATACCATTACCATACCATTACCATACCATTACCATACCATTACCATACCATTACCATACCATTACCATACCATTACCATACCATTACCATACCATTACCATACCATTACCATACCATTACCATACCATTACCATACCATTACCATACCATTACCATACCATTACCATACCATTACCATACCATTACCATACCATTACCATACCATTACCATACCATTACCATACCATTACCATACCATTACCATACCATTACCATACCATTACCATACCATTACCATACCATTACCATACCATTACCATACCATTACCATACCATTACCATACCATTACCATACCATTACCATACCATTACCATACCATTACCATACCATTACCATACCATTACCATACCATTACCATACCATTACCATACCATTACCATACCATTACCATACCATTACCATACCATTACCATACCATTACCATACCATTACCATACCATTACCATACCATTACCATACCATTACCATACCATTACCATACCATTACCATACCATTACCATACCATTACCATACCATTACCATACCATTACCATACCATTACCATACCATTACCATACCATTACCATACCATTACCATACCATTACCATACCATTACCATACCATTACCATACCATTACCATACCAACACAAAGAAAAAAGTTTGGTCCGTACCTTTATATTGCCCAAGTGAGGAAATCCCAACCTAACCAAGTTAAAAGTCCTTTGCTATCATCAAACGTCAATTGCGGGTTAAATTAATGACAAAACTGACCTGATGTATGTATGTATGTATTTGTATGCCACATTCAGGCGGCACGCACCGTTTATCCATTACACGTCTATTTAGTTTTGTATTTGTATTGAAAGGACAAGAGTATTGAGACCACGAAACCATCCTACACAATATTCACTCTGCCGCTTACCTCTTGGCCGGGCAATTCAGATGGACAGGAGTTTTTAGTTGATTAACTACAGACAAGTACGGTGCGATTCGCTATTGTTCTTGCGTGCGCCCGCTAAAGACAAAAAGTATAAAAAACTTAAATAAAGAACCAGCAGCAAATATGAACCCTTTGAGCCAAGCGAACCCGCCGTTTGCTGCCTCGTAAATTATATGTTCGGTGTTTGTTTGAAGGCGGTAGTAGCATAGCAATTTTGTTGTTTAATATTGTTGATGGATGGATGGATGGATGTATGGATAGCGGTGGTGGTGGTGGTGGTGGTGGTGGTGATAGTGGCGGCATGATGATGATGACTGCAGTGTTGTAATGCAACATTATAATTTATTTAGTAGCTTTGTTGGTGGCAGCGGTTGGCTACTGACTACGCACCACAGGGTTCCAGCACAGCTGGGATGGCAGCTACGATGCGAGAGGGTCAAGTGCAATATTGTAATATTTTGCTAAATTACTGTAAATGATATAGTTGTTATTTAGTTGATTGTTTGTATTGTTGTTGGTTTTGTTGTTTTTGCATAATGCGTAATGTTATTTTCAGCCATAATTGAAACATGAAAATGTGATAATGGCATAGGAGTGGATGGTAACACAATTTTCTCGCAGTGATTATAGGGCAGCAGTGCATTAAAGTGCTTGCTGAAACAAATATGAGAATGAGAAGGTTTTGTTTTATATTTTGATGTGTTGTGTAAATTTGCGATTTTTATTTATTTTTACTAAAGGGACACTTTGCGTAGTTTTCACAAAATTTTTTGGTAATTTTTTACTTTATTTTTTGTGTAATTTTAACTATGTTTTTACTATATTTTTCGCGTATTTTTACTGTATTGTTTTCTAAATTTCTGCTATAATATATATAATTTTTACTGAGTATTTTTGTATAACTTTCACTTATTTTTTGCATCATTCTTAGTGTATTTTTTGTGTAATTTTTCCTATATTTTTTGTGTAATTTTTACTATATTTTTTGTGTAATTTTTACTTTATTTTTTCGCGTGATTGGGATTTTTGTGCAATTTTAACTATATTTTTACAAAATTTTTCGCGTATTTTTTCTGTATTTTTTGCTTAATTTCTGCTATAATATATAAATTTTTTACTATATTTTTTGCGTATTTTCTTTAATAATTTTTTTTTGTAATTTTTGCTATATTTTTAATATTAACTTTACTATATTTTTTGCGTAATTTTTGCTTATGTATTTATTGTATAATTTTTACTATATTTTTTTGTTAATTTTTACTATATTTTTTGCGTATTTTTTCCATGCTTTTTGTGTAACTTTTGCTATATTTTTAATGTAAATTTTACTAAATTTTTAGTGTAATTTTTTTTACATATTTTTTTGTGTAATTCTTACTTTATTTTTTGCGTAACTTTTACTATATCTTTACTATACCTTTTGCGTAATTTTTATGCTTTTATATTTTTTGTATAATTTTTACTGCCTTTTTTTGTAATTTTCACAATATTTTTTTAGTAATTTTTACTATATTTTTTGGGTAATTTTTTACTATATTTTTGCGTATTTTTTTAAATAATTTTTTTTGTAATTTATGCTATATTTTTAGTGTTAACTTTACTATATTTTGTTCGTAATTTTTATTTTATTTTGACTATATTTTTCGCGTATTTTTAGTGTATTTTTTGCTTAATTTCTACTATTATATATATAATTTTTACTATATTTTTTGTGTTATTTTTACTTTATTTTTTTGCGTATTTTTTTCGATAATTTTTGTGTAATTTTTGTTATATTTTAATGTTATTTAAATTTTCATATTTTTTTCAGTAATTTTTACTATATTTTTCGTGTATTTTTTACTGTATTTTTTGCTCAATTTCTGCTATATTTTTTGCGTAATTTTTACTTTATTTTGACTATATTTTTCGCGTATTTTTAGTGTATTTTTTGCTTAATTTCTACTATTATATATATAATTTTTACTATATTTTTTGTGTTATTTTTACTTTATTTTTTTTGCGTATTTTTCCATAATTTTTGTGTAATTTTTGCTATATTTTAATGTTAATATTACTAAATTTTTTGTGTAAATTTTCATATTTTTTTGAGTAATTTTTACTATATTTTTCGTGTATTTTTTACTGTATTTTTTGCTTAATTTCTTCTATATTTTTTGTGTAATTTTTCTAAGGGTTTGAACATGAAAACCACCTCGTGGATTCGCCCCTCTTTGTAACACAATTAAATTGTTTTAAAATCACACATACATTTCGCAAATATTGAATAAAATAGCCGTTATAATTTTTATTCCAATCACACAATTTTTTTTTAATTCCTGAACCGAATTGTACTAGTCAATTATGGAAAAATTACTGTAAAAAAGATCACTTTGTGGATCCCGAGCGGGGGTTTAACCCTGAAAAACCTCCCCGTGGATTATCCCGAAGGGCCCCCCTGAAACCCCCACCCGTGGATCCGCCCCTTTTTCATTGCAGTTCTTAACTCAAAATTGCCATCACTCAAAAAATTTAATCGCTTTCTACCTTTCGCTTAATTTAGCTGGATTTAATTCATTAACTCCAGCACAAAATTATCAACAACATTCCTTAGGAAGGAACGTCACTACTAAGTGACTGCTTCCGCCGTCGCTGCCTGCCAAAACACCTGCTCAACGTTTGAATTTTCCTAAATAATTAATCAAAGTATTTACTAACAAAATTTTACCTTCCGCTGTGTGTCATTGCCTGATTTTCACAATCTTAGCGCTACAAAAGGCATTTAGCTACTATTATTTAGTTATGTATGTATGTATGTTGTTGCCTTCATTCTTCAGCTGATGTCTTAATTATTGTTACAAATTGAAAATAAATTTGAAGGCATGTTGCTGATCCTGCCGCCCACCTTTTCATTGTTGTGTTTTTTTTTTTTTTGTGTTGTTTACCCTTTTCGACGTTCTGCTATTTGACAATTTGTCCTGTGTGTGAATGTCCTTTTATGTACTCGTATGTGAGCAGTGTGTTTATTGATAGCTCTCAATGGGGTGCCATATATTGCAATTTTCCCTTATTTGAGTACTAAATAAAATATTCATATGGTTATACATGTGTGTTGATATGTATGTAATGGTATAAGGGGCCCAAGTTCATGATTGTGCGTTTCACAGGTTTGTCATGGAATTATTTTTCAATTAGCAGCATTTTATGATATTTTATGTTTATGACATGTTTTGACATGTCGTTTTGCTTTAAATTTTTATAGAGTTTGGCACAAAAGAGATTAATTTTGGGGAGTTTGAAATATTAAAGAAGTGGAAAAAAATTTAGTTACTATATTTTCATCAGTGCTCTCGAACATGGTAGCAACAAAGTCAAGGCATGCAACCAGTTAAAATAAAGTTCCGGGTTCGATTTCGGTTCTGTAACGGGTTTCGGTTTCGGTTTCGGTAAGAAAAATGTTAGAATGGAACATTAATACACTCAGAAAAGATTTTCCTTATTTTGACTCCAAAGACATGGCTTCCTTAACATAAATAAAATATTCCTTAATTTAAAGACTTTTTTCCGTCTCAGTAAACAATTTCCTTATTTCAAGGAAAAATTTCCTTAAAAAGTCTTTAAATTAAGGAAGGCATGTGTTTGGAGCCAAATAAGGGAAATTTTTCCTTGAAATAAGAAAACTGTTTTCTGAGACGGAAAAGGGTCTTTATTTGGCTCCAAACACATGGCTTCCTTAATTTAAAGACTTTTCTCCTTAAAAGCCAAATAAGGGAAATTTTCCTTGAAATAAGGAAATTGTTTTCTGAGACGGAAAAAAGTCTTTAAATTAAGGAATATTTTATTTATGTTAAGGAAGCCATGTCTTTGGAGCCAAAATAAGGAAAATCTTTTCTGAGAGTTCCATTCTAACTTTTTTCTTGCCGAAACCGAAACCGAAACCCGTTACAGAAACGAAACCGAACCCGGAACTTCACTTTGACCGGTTGCATGCCTTAACTTTGTTGCTGCCATGTTTGAGAGCACTGATGAAAATTTATTGAAATAAGGAAACTGTTTTCTGAGACGAGCCACTAAACATTTTTTTCGGATTTCGTAAATTTTTTTCGATGGCTTCATTCGATTATAGTTCAATTTGATTTTTCGGAATTTTGATATTGAGCTCAAGACGTGTCTTTTGCAACCATCCTCCATGAAAATTTTTCAGGGTAGCCTCTGGTAAAATAATATATGTGCCCACAAAAGGAAGATATTAAAAATATTCAAAACCGTTTGGAACCGGTTCCCGCTTTTGAAACGGTTTCGGTCTTTTTCAGATAAAAACAGCGAGTACGGTTTCGGTTTCGGTTTTAAAAATGAATCGGTTTTAATCGGTTACGGTTACGGTTTAGGTTTCAGTCCTTGAACAAAACCTCAAGCATGATCTTTAGTAGCTTGAGACTTGCTCATCTAATCACTCAATTTGAGATATTTTTATGACTTGAAACAATTTTGGTAGGTATTCTGTAAGAGAAAGTCACAAAAAAATTCACAAGTGTCCCCATTGATATGTGCTGAAAAACACTAATTGCATAGATGGTGTGCGATCCAAGGTCCGAAAGCAGGTCCTGAGAGAATTAAGTACCTATTATTTTTTATAAACTTTCAAAAATGAAAGATTTTCCTCTCCTTAGTCATTATACTAACTTTCAGATCTCTACCATGGACCGATCTGGACATATGAAGTCTGTAAAATTAATTTTCTATCGGAGGTGCAAAACCCCCTTGAATTTTATATAAACGTGTAAAAATTAGTATTTGGAGCTCACCACTCCGATAGAATTATTAAGTGCAGATCGAGATGCGATCACACGTTGTCTCCAATTGGCGCCAGTTGGCCGATCGGTCCACGGCCAAAATCGCCTAGGCGGTTAGATCACCATTAAGAAAGAAGAAAGATGTTCGAATGAATATTTCGGATAGGAAGTATGGGAAGAAAAGCAGATTAGGAAGATTTTTATGGCCGAGGAAAAAAAGTGAGAACTCAGAAGGGGTACAATATTTTCGGAAAAACAACGTCTCCCATTATATTCTAAGTAGTAATCTTAAACACTCTCCACGAAACCTCACATCTTTTCAAATCAATATAATTTCCTATCTTTATTTATTTCTTATCTTTCAGAAACCAACCAACTGATGGGAGCCACCGACTGGACCACAGGCTATGCATCATGCAGTCCGGGTGCTTACAGTAGCTATCGTACGCATCCGAACCCCTACCAATATCCACATGCCACACCCACAGCACCAACAGCCACCACCCTACCACACTATGGCTATGACACGAGCGTCGCACCAACCCTAACTGCCGATCATCCCAACCTCCACATGCCCAGTATAATTACAGATATGCAGTCCTTATGCGCCACTGGTGATTATACGCACAGCGGCATGACGGCTCCAGCTAGCTCCTTTGTTCCACACGCACAAGCACCCATTTGCAGTCCCACCCATTATGGGGGTGGCAAATCTGAAATAGATACCTTGAACTCAACCTATCCTTCGTATAATAATTTCGCAAATGGTTACAATAACTACAACTATAATAGTTGTGCGGCTCAAGGAAGCGGATATCCAACACAAGCGGCTCACACAATGGTACTCTATCCGCAACTCTATTCAACAGTTAATCAAAATCAAATTCATGTTCATGTTCATGATAACTCATTGACGATCAGTTCACTAACAGGCTATCGGCCAAGTATTGAGATTGGTATTGGTACATCGGATCATGAAACGCTGGGTGCGCAAGGTTCTGCACAGGCTATACATGATGGTCAGATGGGAAGTGGAAATGGCAATGGTGGTAGTGGGAGTGCAAATGGTAACAGTCTAGCAAGTTCAGGTGTGGGTGGTTCAACTGGGAATACGAGCGGTGAACATTCATTGCAGCAGCCGTCTCATCATGAGCAACAACAACAACAGCAAACACATTTGGATGTGCCACAAGGTGATGCTACGGGTAGCGTTGATCAGCATAGTGGCTCACGGGACGAAGATGTCGGTGATATGGGCAATGTTTGGCGTCCATATTGATCAGTTGTATCTACGTAATGACATTAGGAAGGGAGTGCAACAAGCGGCAGAAGGTAGTGCGACCGCATAGGATGGGATATTTGCACATTGAACTGAATTGAAAATAAAAAATTTAATGGTGGTCGCTTAGTGTTTGGAAATAGATACAGGGTTTTGTAAAAATTGAAGTTTTTGGTTTTATTTTATTTAGTTTAACGTAATCTAGTTTAATTAAAAAATTTATTTTTTTGTTTTAGTTGATTTAAAAAAAGTTAAATAAAAAGAAACAAAAAAAAAAAAAACAAAAAAAATGGAATAAAAATCAAAAATAAAGAATAAAAAACAAATGAGACAAAAAATAAATAAATAAATATAAATATAAAATAAAATAAAATAAATTAAAATAAAATAAAATAAAATAAAATAAAATTAAATAAAATAAAATAAAATAAAATAAAATAAAATAAAATAAAATAAAATAAAATAAAATAAAATAAAATAAAATAAAATAAAATAAAATAAAATAAAATAAAATAAAATAAAATAAAATAAAATAAAATAAAATAAAATAAAATAAAATAAAATAAAATAAAATAAAATAAAATAAAATAAAATAAAATAAAATAAAATAAAATAAAATAAAATAAAATAAAATAAAATAAAATAAAATAAAATAAAATAAAATAAAATAAAATAAAATAAAATAAAATAAAATAAAATAAAATAAAATGAAATGAAATAAAATAAAATAAAATAAAATAAAATAAAATAAAATAAAATAAAATAAAATAAAATAAAATAAAATAAAATAAAATAAAATAAAATAAATTAAAATAAAATAAAATAAAATGAAATAAAATAAAATAAAATAAAATAAAATAAAATAAAATAAAATAAAAGAAAATAAAATAAAATAAAATAAAATAAAATAAAATAAAATAAAATAAAATAAAATAAAATAAAATAAAATAAAATAAAATAAAATAAAATAAAATAAAATAAAATAAAATAAAATAAAATAAAATAAAATAAAATAAAATAAAATAAAATAAAATAAAATAAAATAAAATAAAATAAAATAAAATAAAATAAAATAAAATAAAATAAAATAAAATAAAATAAAATAAAATAAAATAAGATAAAATAAAATAAAATAAAATAAAATAAAATAAAATAAAATAAAATAAAATAAAATAAAATAAAATAAAATAAAATAAAATAAAATAAAATAAAATAAAATAAAATAAAACAAAATAAAATGAAATGAAATGAAATGAAATGGAACGAAATGGAATGAAATGAAATGAAATGAAATCAAATGAAATGAAATGAAATGAAATGATATGAAATGAAATAAAATGAAATGAAATGAAATGAAATAAAATAAAATAAAATAAAATAAAAAAAAATAAAATTAAAAAAAATAAAACAAAACAAAATAAAATAAAATAAATTAAAACAAAACAAAATAAAATAAAATTAAAAAAAATAAAATAAAATAAAATAAAATAAAACAAAACAAAATAAAGTAAAATAAAAAAAAAAATAAATTTAAATAAATTTAAAAAAAAAAATAAAATAAAATAAAATAAAATAAAATAAAACAAAAAAAAAATAAAAAAAATAAAAAAAAAAAATAAATTAAAATAAAATAAAATAAAGTGAAATAAAATAAAATAAAATAAAAATTTAAAAAATAAAGCAAAATAAAAACATAAGGTAAAATAAAAATGAATTAATAAAAAATGAAATATATAAATAAAAAAATAACACAAAATAAATGAAAATAAAAAAATAAAATTCAATTAAGTAAAAAGAAAGCTAAAATAAAATAAGGTAAAATAAAAATAAATAAATAACGGAAAATTGAAATAATCAAAAATAAAATAAAACAAACAAAATAAAAAAAGTAAACTTAAACAAAATTAAATAAAAAAAAATATTTAACCCTTTCGAACCTGAAAGCAACCAGCAGGAAAATTCCTGGTTTATTGATTATTTTAGCTTTAGTATAGGCATTAAAAGTCAAAAATTTTGAAGTGGAGTCTCTAGCCCCTCCAGGGGGGCGTAGGGGGGGTGGGACATATGTGTCCCATTCGGTGTTTTGAGCGGGACGTATAAGTCCCGTTGGGTCTCTATATCACATAACCAAATAAGAACTAAACAGTATGTTGGATATTTCTATCAACTAAAAATCATTTATTTCATTTATTTTGAAGGAAAAGTTAGTAAAACTGAAATTATATTTCATAAAAATATTAGATAAATCATCGCTTATGATATGGTGCGAAACAATTCTTGCATAGTGGAATTTGACACACTTCACATATGGTTTTAGTGCGTCTTATTATTATGCGGGGCTATTATTATTTTCGCCGCTTTCTATTGGTGGCAAATCATCATTGTTTGAAGAATTTCCTTCATTATTTTCGTCAGATTTGTCTGTTAGACAACTTTCATCTGCAGAAGGCTCATTATTTTCGTCAGATTTGTCTGTTAGACAACTTTCATCTGCAGAAGGCTCGTAATTATCGTCACTGCCATCTGAAAAATCGACGTCAGAAAGGTCACCAGACTCGTCGCACTCCATAAGCTGGGCTAATATACTCTCCTCATTTAGTTTTCTTGACATTGTGCAAAGTTTGTCTAAAAAAAACAGGTTTATAATACATTTTTTCGTAAATTACTAAAAGTTAAAGAATGTCGGCAAGCTCTAAATGGGACATATTTATACCAACAAATAAACCTAACGGGACACATAGATCCCATAAATAAAAATTCCCATAATAACACTTAAAAACTGATATATTACTAGATTAATTAACTTACCCAATTACAGCGATCCAGAATACACTTAGTTTTAATAAAAAACACTCTTTTGAATACTTATATTCACTAAAATCTTTGAATATTCACATAAAAATAGCAATTGATGCAAGCACAGTCACATTCCGAAGAAAACTGAGCGACTTCTGTTTACAATTTTAGCACACAAAAAACACAGAACCGTTACCTGAACTTCAATATACCAGACGGGACAATTTTAAATGAGTTTATATGGAAAACTAAGAGTTTAGTTATAAGAAAACTTTTTCTGGGATCTATGTGTCCCAACAGGTCCGAAAGGGTTAAGTTTTATATAAAGTTTATTTATTTTGCTTTAATTTTTTTTTTATTTTATTTAATTTTTAATTAAATTTGATTTTTTTATCTTACTTTATTTTATAATGTTTTAGACTGTTTTATTTTATGTTATTTATTTTTTATATTTTTATTTTGTTTTTATTTTTTTTTATTAAATTTTTTTTATAAGAAGTATGTTTTATGATTGCAAGCAAAAAAATATATTATTTAATATTAAAGTTAACACTTACTTTCAAAAATACTCGTAGTTATTTTTTAACATTTTACTGTACATAGAATTTATTAATCAAAAAAAGATGAAATATAAATTTCCACTCGTTTTAAATATTAAAAGAAATCAATTAAGTAATATAGAGTTTTATAATTGTAAAAAATATATGTATGCAACAATTTACTGATTATTTTTAATGCATACATACTTATGCAATCGTCCATAAAACGAGCTGATGTACAATAAGTGTATTTAAGTAAACCCCTATAAATATGAATTTTTTATACAAAAATAAAAATTTTAAATAGTTTTGTTATTTAGTTAAAAAATAATATTAAGTAAGTGTTTACTCATAAATATTAGTACAACTTAAAATATTTTTATTTAAT
Organism: Campiglossa producta; assembly: GCA_964058755.1. NCBI lineage: Eukaryota > Metazoa > Arthropoda > Insecta > Diptera > Tephritidae > Campiglossa > Campiglossa producta. The sequence goes on from CAXKVI010000005.1 coordinate 106,161,626, forward strand.
TAAAATTATATAGTATGTAACTGAATAAAATTAAATGTGTTTAATTATTGTAAAGTTATGTAAATTATAATAAAAAATTTTATTTAATAAAATCAAATTTTTTTTTGTCTTTATTTACATGGAGTCAAAGTCAAAGCCTGACACCTAAAACTAAAAAAGAAATAACTTCTTATATAGAAAGCAATTGTTATTAACCAGGTGGCAACTCCTAACAAAAAAAATTTAACCTTCCTGCACATCTACAAATTGAGCCCTTTCATTTTCCGAAATCACGCTAAGGGTGCATGACCAGCACAAAAAAAAATGGCCGGACGATCACATGACTCTTGATTCCAACTTACATAAGTGTGCCATTCAAAAAACTTCTTTGGGACCTTTTCGTCATATTTCTGGGTTGCCATATGATTTTTCGGTGGTACCTCTACCTAGAATGATTTTTGCAGAGTCAAACATACGTGCCAAATATGAATAAAAGCGGAGTTTGTAAAAAGCGACTCTAGCGCCATCTAGCGGAAAAAATATATAAATTGTTGAGAGAACGTATCCAAGGAATAATTTATCACAATTGATTACAAAAAAAATCTCGACAGTTTTACATTGTCATCGATGCTTTTACCGTTTTTAAGCTATTGCATAGATTTTATCGCAGGCCTTGACGGTGGAAGTGAAATGAAAAAAATGTTAATGTTAAAAAAGTTCGTAGTAACGGACTTTTTTCAATGTTAAAAGATTCGGCGTTAGCAACATAACTTGACAAAAATAAATATAAGCGTTGCCTTCATTTAGGCTATACTACTAACAGTGTGACGTTGTACATAAAATTGGAGCTGTATAGGCTATACTGTTAACAGGATAAGGCTGTACTGCTCTAAAGTCATAATTATGCTCATTGAGTTTTCATAAATATCATAATTGCATAAGTTGATAAAAAGTGATATGCAATAGCTTTACCGCGGCAGTCCCCGAGTGCCACACGTCCTTTTTGTGTAATTTTTTGTTGGAATGGGAAATTTATCTTATAACTTTAAACGAGCTAAACTTGCATATTTGAATATTTGTGTATCCAGACTATTTCGGGAACCGCTTGACCAATTTGGATGAAATTTTGAATATAGATAGTATGCTTGATTCTAAGACTATCCACTTGGAGGTTGCCACTTGGGGCGGGTTACAGGGTTGCCACCTATCTAATTTTTTTTAAATTTTGTAGCAAAATATGCCAATAGGGGATCAATTGAAAGGTATTTTCAGCGACATACCAACTAAAATATTTTCAAGTAGGGTTGCCACCTAGGGTAGCCACCTTACCGCAGTATATTTGTGTATCCGGACTATTTCGGGAACCGCTTGACCGATTTGGATGACAATTGGCATATAGATAGTACCTATGATTGATTCAAATACTATCCACTTGGGGGTGTACAGGGTTGCCACCTATCTCAATTTTTTTAAATTATGGAGTTAGATATACCAACCAATATGGGTATCAAATGAAAGGTATTTTTGCCGATATACCAACTAAAATACTTTCAAGTAGGGTAGCCACCCAGGGTTACCATTTTACGGTATTGAATTTGTATTTTATATTTTTGGGATCATATTTGGATTATTTTAGGTTCATTTTGAGATCACTGGGTCACTTTGGAATAATTTGGGGCTATTTTGAGATCATTTTGGCTTCAATTTTAGATTACTCTGGGACAACTTTGGGGTAATTTTCGAATCACTTTGGAGTCATTTTGGGATCATTTTTGGATCATTTTGGGATAATTTTTGTGTCATTTTGGGAACATTTGAGGGTCTTTTCGGGGTCGTTTTGGTATTATTTTAGGAACATTTTTGGATAATTTTGGGAACATTTTTGGGTGTTTTTGGGGTCATTTGCGAATCATGTTTGGATAATTTTGGGATCATTTTAGGATCATTTTGGGGTAATTTTGGGATCATTTTAGGATCATTTTGGAGTAATTTTGGGATCATTTTCGGATAATTTTTGGGTCGTTTTGGGTTCAATTTCGTATCTTTTTGGGATCATTTTAGGATTATTTTGGGACTATTTTTGGGTCATTTTTGGTAAGTAAAGTTAGAGCTAAATTGATAGCACCGTGCAAGCTCGGTCACCCAGCTACTTATTTTTATAGATGAAACTTGATACCTGGAATGTAGGGTTGCCAAATCTCATCTTTGCCACTTTCGTTATTTGGAAGGTTTTGCATCTGGCAGATAAGTGGTTTTGCGTAGGCATCGACGATATATAGTTTATTTTTCGTCTCTGATATATTCTCATTTGCATCAGAAACATTGTCGGTAAGACTGAAGCCAAACAAGTTTGTGAGCCATCGATACCATTGGCAATAAAATACTTTACAAAGGGCTCGTCTTCAATTGCATATTACAATTTTTTTTTCGATTCTGCTACAAAGATGTCCTAGGCATCTGCATGTTACTAGGTAGGTACTGGCGTATCAATTGACTCGAGTATTGATTGACGAATGAATTTTTACTCGTTCGCACTATGTCACGCATGTTTATCATTAGTTTTATGAATTGTCGCACTCGAAGTTTGCGACTCCCGTGCCCCCCCTTTGTGATATGCGCTGCTGCTGCAAGAGAACGGCGTGTGCATCAGCGCTCAAGTGTAAAATTGAAAAGACATGAAAAGTCTCAACTTAACAGAAGCCCGTGAACAACAAGAAATATAACAACAACCACAACAACAAATTGGAAAAAAAAAATTGCGAAAGTATGCATCATATGCAAAATATAGGACAATATCAAATTCTTGGTCGCAATTTGCTGCCACGTACCTACTCATTTGCTGTAGTAAGAATGAAGCCCACAAGATGCTAGCGCGCATGTGCAACATCAATCGACCGTTGCTCGACGAGTGCGGAGCACACGCGTGCAAAAAAAAAAAAGTACTGAAGTTTTCCAACAGAAAGTGATCGATTCCCTGCATGAACAAATGACCATCAACGGCAGCAGCGACAATGTGCTTGGTCAAAAGTGTGTACCGAGTACATTTGATCACCTTGCGGTGGACGCACAAGAAACTTTGTAAGCGACACAAAGCAAGTCCATGCATCTACGAAGTTAAAAAAAAAAAATTACTTTCTAACAATTATGTATCTATGGCGATAACTCGATCGGTTAAGCTGCAGCAAGGTATAGCACAAAGAATTTATAATAAACGAATTAAGCTACGCTAAAGCTGGCGTATCTATGAAGAAGCAGGAATTCACGCCGGTTAAGTTTCAATATTGGAATTTGTGCAGAGTTGAAGTTGGCGAGTTTTCTTGTAAAATTTTTTTTTTTTTTTTTTGATCTAGCATACTTATATGTGAATATGTCTGGAATTGCTCATGTGCATGTGCTGATGTCAAAAGCGTTATGGCTAAAGTGTTTGAGTTGACATGCATTGCAGCTGGGCGGTCCAAGGCATCTGAATATTGAAAGGCTACTGTTATTAGTGTGTATGCAGTGGATTACTCTTATATACTGTACCGTGGAAATATTTTTAGAATTTATGGAGATTATGAAAGAAAACCGAAACAAAGATTCTAAAAAAGTGATCATTTTTAATTGGCGCTTAGCCGTCTAAGCCCGAGAGGCCAAGTGCCTATTCATCTGTTCTTACCAACTGGCTGTTTCATGTTATGCTAGTGAATAAAGAAGCTCTTGTCCAAAAGCTGTTCCTATCGACACGCAAATTCGGCAGCTGAGGAAGGTGAAAGCTCCGACCGACATTCAAAAAGAAGGTGCAAAAGGCTTTCAATTAGCGTCGGTTATCGCTTAAAATAGGCTTCAACCCGTCCTACAGTTCATCGCAAAATAAGCTACTTAGAACTTTTTCCCATATAAATATAGTTTGGAAAAATATGTCAAATCAAGCGCCTGAAAAAAAAAATTTGTAAATTTATTAAAAGAAAAATTGGGTAAACTGTGGAAATAATATTAGCATACTTTTAGGCGTTTGATTTTGATCTATTTTTCAAACTCTACATATAAAGCACATTTCGTCGCTCCCCAACGAAGACTAACACGGTTCAGTTTTCTGCGTCGAAGACCAACACGGTTCATTTCTATGCGAACTGTGTTAGTCTTCGTTGGGAGCGACGATTTATGCTTCGTTATTTATGCGTTTTCCGGAGTCACCTTATGGCTGGTTTTCATTAGGTCAAAATATGCCATTAAATGTTGTCAAACCAATGAAAACGGCAGGCATATTGTGTCAATTGCGTTTGTAGTCAGTTTTGACAACACATTGTCATATCAAAAAATGCATGTGAAAATGATGGAATTTGGATTAAAACCCTTTTTCGATATCGAAAATTTCGAAAATCACATAACTTGAGTAAAAATTCATATATTTGCATGAAATTTGGTATACAGGTTACTTTCTGGGTCAGGTAAGTTGCTGTTGAAAATGAGCGAATTTGGATGATAACCACGCCCGCTTTTTCGACATCGAAAATTTCGAAAATCACATAACATGAGTAAAAATTCATATATTTGCATGAAATTTTTGTGTACTGGTCACCTTCTGGGTTAGATAGGTTGCTATCGAAAACGGTCGAAATCGCATGATAGGTACGACCCCTTTTACCATATCGAAAATTTCGAAAATAGCAGAACTTGGCATAACTCGAATGAAAAAGGAGATGTATACATATAATTTGATATACAGGCTACGTTCTGGCCAAGGTAGGCTGTTATTAAAAAATGGATGAAATCGGATGATAACCACGCCCTTTTTTTCGATATCGAAAATTTCGAAAATTACATAAATTGCCATATCTCGGTAGCTGAAATGGCTAAAATGATATACCTTTCCAGGTCAACCTCCCTAATCATTCAATTATGATTTGTTGTTAAAATTTTTTAAGTAGGCGTGACACCGCCCACTTTTAATGGAGGCTTTTTAGAAAATTCGACTGGTCGTATCATTTAAACTGATTAAGGTAGAACGATAAAATTTGGCACAAAGTATACTAGTGTCGTTGGGAGTACATATACCTGATGAAATTGGATAAAATCACCCTCCAATCACGCCTACTTTCGATATCGAAAATTTCGAAAATCACGTAAATTGTCATAATTCAGTAACGGAAATGGCTTAAATGATATAATTTGGTAGGATGAACCCCTTAGGCATTCTATTATAGCTTTTTGATAAATTTTTAAAAGTGGGCGTGGCACCGTCGCTACCCACATTCGATATGGCAAATAACTAAAATAGTAAATTTGGTAGGTAATCCTCCTGGTCATTCTATTTTGATCTTCTGTTAAATTTTTAAAAGTGGGCGTGGCAACATGCATTTTTAAGGAGGACATTTTTGAAATTTCGACTAGTCATAACTTTAAAACTGATTATAGTAGAATGATGAAATTTGGCAGGTTTCATGGTGATATAGGAAGTTTTTCTGATGATACTGGTAGAAATCGCTGCGTATTCAATGTTCGGTTTACCCGAACTTCGACTTCCCAACTTGTTTTTAATATATAAAAATTTGAATTGAATTGAAAAATATATAAAAATTTTATTTTTCTTTTTGCTCAGTCTAATGTACACTCGTATGTAAATTATATGCTTACCCAGGCGTGATTGGCTTCTACCAGCTACAACATATTAAACAAAATATTATTGCAAAATGTGTAAATTTTGAATGAAACCTTAAAAACGCACCTTTAACAATTGCAACAACGCCACTAAAATTATAAATTCATATGCATGTTTGTATGTATGTGTGTGTGAGTGTAGTTGTACGTTTACAATTAACCGCTAGCACCAAACAGCTCCCCCACCAACTTTGCCACTATATATTAGTATTACCACCAAACGGAGACCACAAAATATACAACGCGGCAACAACAACAACAACAACAACAAGTAATACTTGCAACAATGCAGTCAGCTAACAGCAGACGATCGAGATGATCGTGCAAGCTTTGCGGTTATTTGTCGGTATAGATTGAATTGGACACCGCAAGCTCACACACTATAGGCGGTTGCAACAATAATTACGTTGAGTATAATATTGCTTTGAGTGTGTAGTTGTATGTGTAAGGATGTGTGTGAAGCAACTACAATGACACCAATTTAATACAAGCCATTGTATGGTAGATACATACATACATATGTAGATATTTAGAAGGTGATACATATACATACATACATATATAGAGTTTATATTATCGACGTACATGTTTATGGCCAGAAGTAATTATATGCCAAACCCTTTTCTTCTTCATTTTTGACTTTTTTATTTTTTGTGTAACTTTTTTGCAAGGATGCAGGATGTTTATGGGACAGATGTTCATTCAGCTAAAAAATATTGATCGTTAGTCTCAAAAAAAAAATCCCATTTATTGAAATTGTAAGACGAAAGTGCAACACAAAGAAATTGTAAGAATTCATCAGCCATATTACTCACATTACCTATGAAAAAGTGTAGTAAGGCAGATTGGGATTTTTGTACTTAAAAAAGGAAAAAGTATGGCGGGCAATTTGTTCTCGACACTCTTTCTTTTGCTATGGCAGCAGGCAAGGGACCTACCTCTATATAAACTTGGGAAATCAGCAGTCCATTGGGAAGAAGATGGTTCCATTGACCAATATTTCCTTTCTCAACGTAATGCAAGGTATAGTGAATGCCAAATCGTTGCTCGCAACGAAGACTAACACGGTTGGGGTTTCTGCGTCGAAGACTAACACACTTCATTCTCTGCGTCGAGTGTGTTAGTCTTCGACGCAGAGAACGAAGTGTGTTAGTCTTCAACGCATAGAACGAAGCGTGTTAGTCGTCCACGCTAACTGAACCGTATTAGTCTTCTTTGGGAGCGACGATATGTACGAGTATATTAGTCGCCTCTTACGACTGGTATGCCTGCCTAGCTCGGGCATATTCTATTCTGGCTTTATAGCCTGTCAAAACTGCATTATTGAACTAGTCCAATGGTTCGAACGAACTAGAAGTGAACTAATTGTTTCATTCCCAAAACACTGGTATAATCTCTAGCAATTATTCCAAAATGTTACTCATACGCCCTGGCAAACAAATTTGCTATTTGTCCGTCAATTGTCAGATTTCGACCAGAACATACCAATCATCTACTAGTCATGATATATTTACTAGAACTATACTAGTTGTAAAATACCAGTCCCGTACTACTTCAACTTGGACGGGTATGAAATTAACTAGTCCCCATACTAGTCAAATAAGGACTGGTATGAATCATACTATTCCCATACTAGTCCAAAAATCAATGAACCTGGACTAGTATGATTTCAAAGAGAATTTACATGACTTACCCTTTACTATTTTTATTTACACTATCATGAAAAAGCATCTGTGAATTATAAGAGAAAAAAGAAGCAAACGAACGGATGAATTTGGTATTTTTTAACTGGCATGATTTCATCCATAAACATTTAGTTGTATATTCTGGCAGAAAATTCTACATATACACTAGTATTTTTCGGACTGGTTTGAGGTTCCGCTGGAGAGTATAGACATAAAAATAGTGGTTAAATGACAATAAATCCCATAGAGCCCAATTTTTGGTAGAGTGCTTAGGTTTTTTTTGACTTTTCTCGAAAACGGTAAGTTTTTTTCGAAAAATTAGCTGAGACCAAGTTGTAGACCTGGAAATTCTGACAGTTTTTTCTTTACAATAAGTGGCTGAAAATATAATTTGGTAGTTTTTTTTTCAGATTTTGTTAGTTTTTTTTGAAAGTTGGTTGAACAATTGTATTTTTAGTTAAAGGGTCTACTTCAAACAAACAAGAAATTCCAGAAAAGTATTTTGAAATATTTTCGAGTATTTCCAAGTCAAATCGTCGGATCGGTGTTTTTTTGTTTTTTAAAAACATACATTTTTTGAATTTTTCGATTTTTTTTCTTATAAAAAAGATTACTCGAAGTAATCCGGAAACCCCCCAAAAACATTACTGATATGTTCCAAAAATTGTCCCGATAAGCCCATAAATGACCATAAAAAAGTCCTGAAAACAAAGCCCAAACCAAAAAATATTCCAAAAATAATATCTAAAAATTTTCCGAAAGCGCCCCGAAAACAATGTCAACATAATCTCAAAACTATACCGAAATGATTCCGAAAAAGTATCTTGAACAATAGAGAAATGTTTCCGAAAAGTTCCCAAGACTCCCGAAAACAATTCGAAAACTATCCTGAAACCATTCCGAAAAAGTCCGAAAACAGTCCCGAAAATGTCCAGGAATGCTCCTAAAAAATAATCGAAAAAAATCCTAAAGCACTTCTTAAGCGATCCAGAAAGTTTTGAAAACAATATCAAACTGATCTTAAAATTGCGCCATAATTTGCTTAGAAAGAATCCCGGAAAAAGTGTTTACAACATTCCCAAAAAAGTCTCGATAACAATACGAACGAGTTCCGAAAACAATACCAAAAAAGTACCGAAAAAATTCTGAAAATTTCCAAAAATCATCCCGAAAGTCTTAAGAACAATTCCCAAATAATCCCGAAAACAATCAAAAAAGATTCCGGAAACAATACCAACATTACCGAAACTGTCTAGAAAGCAATACCGAAATGATCTCAAAATAGTCCAGTTCAAACACATAAAATTACTAAATATTTTCCTAATGACATTTTTCACTATCGATAAATTTTCATCATTGAAAGTGAATTCTGCTGCCTCTTTTGGAGTTTAACAAGATGGCGACGCACTGTGAGAAATACTTAATTGAAGTTTATTGTTCATAAATCACCACAGCCTTCATTTTGCATACGATTTTGATAATTTTTTTTTTTTAATGAAATGTTTTGTGATTTCCAAGAGGATAGCTTGGCCCGATTTTTGAATTTCAGTTTGTTAAAATTTTTTCAGTGCAAAGTGCGGGAAAACGGCATATTTTGAAAACACGATTTTATTATGTGAGTTAATTTGGTTTTGTGTTTTTCCGACAGGGTGGATACTATATGTATATTGGAACGATTTTTCGTTCTCGAATTCAAACACTGAAGATGGCGGATCGCCGAAACCGGTTTCTTACAAAACCAAAATTGACAAGGGATGACGTAAAATCGTTCCAATATACATATGTATGTACATCTGATATTATTATGCTTCGGTCAGCAAAATCTTTTTTAAAAAAACTTTTTCAAAATGAAGGTTAGAGTAATATTAAATTTAAATACACTGAAAAAAATTATTCACAAAATTTGTATTTTTTTTTAATTTTTTTTTTAATATGAGTATGCAGTATTAAAGACCATTAAATTTTAGTGTAATAAGGTGTAAATTTTAAGTAGCTAGCTATTAACGTTGATTTTTAATAATTTTTTATTTATTTTATTAGTATGAATAAAAGTGGGATTTCCAAGGAATTTAATAAAAAAAAATTACTCAAAATCAACGTTAATAGCTATAGCTACTAAAAATTTGCACAAAATTTGGGAAAAAAAATACAAATTTTGTGAATAATTTTTTTCAGTGTATTCAGTGTATACTTAAATTTAATGATCTTTAATACTGCATACTCAAATTATTGAAAACAAAATTTAAAAAAAATTTAAAAAAAAAAACTTGTGAATCCTTTTTTTCAGTGTATTCAAAATTTTCAAATGATAATTTTTTTTGTTTGGTATGACTCTAACCTTCATTTTGAAAAAGTTTAGTTGAAAAAAAATGTGTCCATGTTAAATAAAGCCTTCATTACTCCTTTTCCCAACAAGATGAAAAAAATCAACAATAAGCAAAAAATGATCACTCAAAGCATTGCGCCACATAAATCAATACTCACAAGCGCTTACATACCTGGTAATTAAACAGGTTGCCTTCATTAAACAGCAAGCAAAAAAAAAATTTCAAACAACAGTCAAAAAGCAACCATAAAAGGTGGATACCAAAAATATAATCTTACCATCATACAAACAATACTTATGAGGCTAAATGAAAAAAAAAAAAAAACAACACATAACTGCCTGGGTAACTTCCGTAAGGAGGCGCGTTACAAAAATTAGCAAACAAAAAACTTCTATGTATATACAAAAACCAACACAATGACATGGACAACAACCAATTTTGTAACCACCCACAATTGATAGAGCGCAAGCGTCGCGCTCCCACTCAGCCAGGCCTTTAAGCGCCGTTCTGCTCATAAACCAATCAAAAAAAAAAAACTTACTCTCCAACGCTGAGATGCTCCAAAGTCGTTTGGGGACTCTCGCTAAGTTTAGCTGAATAGCATGTGTTGACTCAGCACAACGGTTTTTTTTTTTTTTGTCACTTCAACTGGTCCACTTGATGTAGTAGGAGTGATTCATCTGTTAAATACTATTTACGTCGGTATTTGCGTTGACCAGTTTGTTCGTCGATAGCACGTTTTATTGTTTGCTTATTTGTTGTTGTTATTGTAGCTTTCGAGTACCATGTGGTCGTAGGTTAGTTATTTGAACAGCTGATTTGTATGCAAAATACGCTGGACTTAATAAAGTCGCTAAACGAAAGCTTAAACTTTGACAGTGTTTGTTGTTGTATGTTCATATGATGTATATTATCGAGTTTTAATTACCCATTTCATTTTAATCACGTACATATGTATAACTCATTTGATTCATTGTGTCACAGCTCTTCTCGCGAAAAAGTGAACACTAACTAGGTACTCACTGCTGGGGAGTTATGGTTTATAGAGTGTACCTACTGTGGAAAGATTTCAAAGAATTTTCTGACAAAGTTATCACTGGGTTTTTTTAAATGTCAAATTGTCAGATTGGTAGAATAAACCTTGTATTGTAATGAATTTTGGTGTGGAGTTTTGTTTTATCATAATTCAAAATTTCGACAGAAATGTTCTTTAAATTTACTTTTTTTACTATGTTTTATTTTGTTTTTTACTGTATTTTTTTTTTTTGTTTTTTTTTTACTGTATTTTTTTTTTGGTTTTTGTATTACTGTATTTTTTTATTTTATTTTTTTTTTTCTTTTTTCATTTTTTTTTCGTTATTTTTTTATTTTTATCTTTTTATTTTATATTATTTTTGTACAGTAATTTATTTTTGGTTTTTGTTTTACTGTATTTTATTTTATTTTTTAATTTTTTAATTTTCTTAATTTTTTTTTATTTTTTTTTTATTTATTTATTTTTTTTTTTTGTTTTTTTTTTTATCTTTATTTAGCTTAATTTTTTATTTTTTTTACTTTAATTTATTTTTTTGTTTTTGCTTTACTGTATTTTATTTTTTTTTTGTTTTTATATTATTTTGTGTCTTTTTATTTTTTTATTGTTATTTTTTTAATTTATTATTTTTACTTTATTTTTTTTCGGTTTCCTGTATTTTAATTTATTTTATTTTTTTAATAAATGTTTAATAAATGATTAAAATAGAATTTCGCCAAAAAAGTTCTTTAAATTTATTTTTTTTGCTATGTTTTATTTTGCTTTTCACTGTATTTTTTTTTTTTGTTTTTGTTTTATTTTATTTTTTGGTTTTTTATTTTTTTTTAATTTTTTTCCTTATTTCATTTTATTTTAGTTTATTTAATTTAATTTATTTTTTGTTTACTGTATTTTATAATATTTTTTTATTTTTATATTTTTTTGTATTATTATGTTCTATTTTATTTTTTAACAGTAATTTATTTTTGGTTTTTGTTTTATTGTATTTTATTTTATTTTTTTACTTTTATTATATTTTTGTAGTTTTTTATGTTTTTTATTTTTTAATTTTATTTAGCTTAATTTTTAAATTTTTTTACTTTAATTAATTTTTTTTTTTACTGTATTTTATTTTATTTTGTTTTATTTTTCACTGCTATTATTTTTGGTTTTTGCTTTACTGTATTTTTTTTGTTTTTTTTTTATTTATTATATTTTTGTAGTTTCTTTTTTTTTATTTTTTTTTATTTTTTTGTTATTTTTTTATTTTATTTAGCTTCATTTTTTATTTTTTGTTTTTGCTTTACTGTATTTTATTCTTTTTTTTTTTGGTTTTTTTTTATATTATTTTACGTTTTTTAATATTTTCATTGTTTTTTCTTTAACTTATTTAGCTTAATTTTTTATTATTTTTATTAAAATTTGTTTATTGTTTTCCTGTATTTTATTTTTTATTTTATCTTATTTTATTTTATTTAGTTTTTTATTTTTTTAATAAATGTTCGTCAGAAAAGTTCTTTTATATTTATTTTTTTACTATGTTTTATTTTGCTTTTCATTGTATTTTCTTTGGTCTTTGTTTTACTGTATTTTATTTTATTTTTTATATTTTTTTAATTTTTATCCTTATTTCACTTTAATTTTCATTATTTCATTTTATTTTAGTTTATTTAATTTAATTTATTTTTATATTTTTTTTATTTTTATCTTTTTTTATTGTTATATTTTGTTTTATTTTATTTTATTTTTGTTTGTTGTATTTTATTTTATTTTTTTATTTTTTTTATTATATTTTTTAGTTTTTTTATGTTTTTAATTTTTTTTCTTGTTATTGTTTTAATTTTATTTCGCTTAATTTTTTATTTTTTTACTTTGATTTATTTTTTGTTTTTGCTTTACTGTATTTTGTTTTATTTTTTTATATTATTTTATGTCTTTTTAATTTTATTTCGCTTAATTTTTTATCTTTTTTGTTACTTTAATTTATTTTTTGCTTTCATTTTATTTTATTTTTTTATATTTTTTATTTTATTATTTCATCTTATTTAATTTTTTTAATTAAAATAATTTTTACTTGAATTTATTTTTTTTTTGTTTTACTGTATTTTATGAAATTATTTTATTTAATTTTTTTTTTGTACAGTAATTTATTTTTGGTTTTTATTTTACTGTATTTAATTTTATTATTTAATTTTTTTATTATTTATATTTATATTATATTTTTGTAGTTTTATTTTTTTTTTGTTTTTTTTTTTTTTTTATTCAACTTTATTTATTTTTTTTTTTTACTGTTATTTATTTTTGTTTTTTTTTTTTTATTTTTTTTTAATAATTTTTTTTTTTACTGTAACTAAATTTTTTGTTCTCGCTATAGTGTGTTTCATTGTATTAGTATAGCTGGAAAAAACTTAGATTCGGTTTGAGTCTGCCATAAAATAAATCAACTTTCCCCCAGTAAATAAGAATTATGCAAATGCACAGGTGGGGTTTAATCGATTGGCGAGATTGGGGGTCTTTTCTACTTAATTTATTGTTGAACGCAAAGAAATTAATCGTAGACTTAAAGCGAATTGCTTAGTGAATTTCACAAATGTTGCTTCTATGAATGTTAATTGTGTGGTCGTGGCCAAATGAGAATAGGGACTTTACTGCAACAACAGTAGATTTTTCCAATATCTCAATTGGTTTCAAAGATTTTTGAAAAGCAAATATTTTGATTTGCTAGATTTTCATTTGCCAGATTTTAATGTACATATATATGTAAAGGAAAATCCAACCTATCATTTATTGGTCAACCAACTTTTCAATTAAGTCCAACATTTTCAATATTTAATAAGCGGTTTACATCAATAACAACAACAGAAAAAAAGCACAATTTACAATGTAATGGATCATATCCGCTCAATTTGGGAATTTTTTGCAACAAAAATCATTACAAGCAAATAAAACGTATGGGCATTAGCAAAACCAACTAGGTACAATACGGTGATTGGACAATTTTTAATTTTTTTTTTTTATATTATTTTATTTTAAAATAATTTTAATTTTAGTTCGAATTTATTTTACATATTTTATTTTATTTTATTTTAT
>CAXKVI010000005.1:106180358-106190358 GCA_964058755.1 Campiglossa producta
ATTTTATTTTATTTTATTTTATTTTATTTTATTTTTTTATTTTATCTTTTTTTTTATTTTTTTATATTATTTTATTTTATTTTATTTTTTATTTTATTTTTTTATTTTATTTATCTATTTTTATTCTATTTTTTTTATTTTATTTTATTTTATTTTATTTTATTTTATTTTATTTTATTTTATTTTATTTTATTTTATTTTATTTTATTTTATTTTATTTTATTTTATTTTATTTTATTTTATTTTATTTTATTTTATTTTATTTTATTTTATTTTATTTTATTTTATTTTATTTTATTTTATTTTATTTTATTTTATTTTATTTTATTTTATTTTATTTTATTTTATTTTATTTTATTTTATTTTATTTTATTTTATTTTATTTTATTTTATTTTATTTTATTTTATTTTATTTTATTTTATTTTATTTTATTTTATTTTATTTTATTTTATTTTATTTTATTTTATTTTATTTTATTTTATTTTATTTTATTTTATTTTATTTTATTTTATTTCATTTCATTTTATTTTATTTTATTTTATTTTATTTTATTTTATTTTATTTTATTTTATTTTATTTTATTTTATTTTATTTTATTTTTTTATTTTTTTATTTTTTTATTTTATTTTTTATTTTTTTATTTTATTTTTTTTAATTTTATTTTATTCTATTTTATTTTATTTTATTTTATTTTATTTTATTTTATTTTAATTTTTTTTATTTTATTTTATTTTATTTTATTTTATTTTATTTTATTTTATTTTATTTTATTTTATTTTATTTTATTTTATTTTATTTTATTTTATTTTATTTTATTTTATTTTATTTTATTTTATTTTATTTTATTTTATTTTATTTTATTTTATTTTATTTTATTTTATTTTATTTTATTTTATTTTATTTTATTTTATTTTATTTTATTTTATTTTATTTCAGTCTAAAAGTGAGTAGGCCCATGAGCTTTTTTCACACTGTACCAAGTTTTTGTTGCTAAATATGATGCAATGATTCACAAAAACAATGGATTGTAACGCATTCTCTGCGAGTTTATACGTCATCAAAATGCAGAGATTAAAAAAGTACATTAGACCAACCAAAATTACTTTACTTTCCAGACGAAAAAATATTGTCGAAGTTTCAGGTCTAAATATTAATTAATAAAGTAAGAAAGAAATTTAAATTATTAAATTTTTAAATTTCAGTCTAAAAAAAATTTAAATTAGCAATAATGGACTTCTGGAAATAAATTAATCTGAAAAAAAAAATTAAAAAAAATATTTCAATATAATTTAATTTTTTTTTTTAGTTTAGCCTAATACACTTACCTAAAACTATGTATTTCTATAAAACTCTGCAGTACAAGAGCAATTGCACGTACGCCAACACTTTGGAGAACTGATGAGCTGGAAATACTTCGACTGACAATCGAATTAAAATATTGGACTTTTTCTTAAAAATTGATATGCAAAACGAGTGCACTGAAATCGACATTAATAGTCATTTATCTGACTAAATCGGCATACAGAAAGAAAAATCAAAAAGTAAAGAAATACATGCTTACATATGTGAGGACAAGCCCATGTCTACTAGGTGATGTATGTTGATGGTAAATGTGTCTGACGCCAGCGGATGCGGATATGAAGTATTTTTGAAAAATATTTTAGTATAAAGTGAAGATCTTTTTACTTTACTCTCAATTTAGCCATGCCAGTTCTAGATAGGCCAAAAATGGTATCATCTGTTCTTCTTGAAGAGCGCCATTTTCTAAAAAAAAATTTTTTTTTCTCTCCATCTTATACAAAATATGGTTCAAGAAAAACAACCCGATCTCCGAAAGAGTACCAAAAACTCAATTTTTAGTAAAAGTACCTTGATACCTCTGCACCCCAATAATTATCCTTCATTTCTACAGTGGCTCGCTTTGTATATATTTTTGTTTTCTGATTTGTCAGGCCTCATCAACCCACGCATCGGTGTAGGGAAGCCGCAAGTTGCCAATTCGTCTGGTCGGTTTGTGGTCACCTTCTGTTTGGTGCTCGCGGCGTTGGCGGTTTTATGCCGCAAAAAAATCCTTTTTTTGTTGTTGTCATATTCTCATTCAGCTGCGCTGATTAATTTTGACGCGCACGCGCCCAAATGGGAATTGAATATTTTTTTATGATTTTAAGCATTGTAAATCTTTACTTAAGATAATTGAGGGACGAAAGATAGGTCGTACATACGTTTCCATCTAGACATACCTACGTACTTATGTGGGTATGCATTCATAAATGGTGCAAGTAGATATAAAATTTCCCATTAGACTAGCCCGAAAACCCCCTTCCGAATTGAATGCATTTTTTGTGGGGAGTTTTCTTTAAACAAAATTTTTCAAAACTAATTTTAATTTTTTGTTTCTTAAGTCACGCTAGAAGCTTGAAAAAAATACTTAAGAAATACTAATTTTTTAAAAATGCTTTTTCTTTTTTCTTTTTTTTCAAACATATACAATTTTTTAATTTTTGAGTACTTTTTTTATACCCCTACGTTTTGTCCTCAAAAGTTACAGTAGTTTCCGAAATATTGAAAAAATAAACTTTACCAAATAAGAAAACAGAAAAGAAACCTAAGTTCTGAAAAAAAAAAAAAAAAAAATTTTTTTTTGTTAGAATTTCATTGCATCGATAATACTGAAAAAACTTAAAAATTTTATCACGAAAAAACAGGAAAATGTCCCAGGAGTCACACTCTTTAGCCTTTGTAAAAAGGAGTCACGATGGAATGTCCCTTCTATAACAAAATGAAATTCTAACAAAAAAAAAATTTTAATTAAAAATTTTTTTATTTTATTTGCAATTAGTTACCCCTAACCCATGATAATAAAAAGACCTTTATTGTAAAGTTCTGTCAGAGCAGTGGGAGTTTATGGCATTTTAAAAATTTGGTACTTTTCCTCTTTTGGGTGGAATGTCCCAGAAGGAAACTCTCAACTCCCTGCCTGAAAATATCTTCGAAAATACCTTTCATTTGATACTCTATTGCCACATTTTGCTGAATATTGAAAAAAAAGTAAGGAAGTCTAAGTTCGGGTAAACCGAACATTAAATACCCAGCGGTATATGATTTTCGAAATATTCCATTTCGGAAGTGGGCGTGGTTGGGAAGCAATTTCGTCCAATTACATAAGGTATACTTCCTATTATACCAATTTCATCGTTCTACCCTAATCAGTTGAAAAGTTATGACCCGTGAAAAGTGGGCGATGCCACGCCTACTTTTAAAAATTTATCAAAAAATCATAATAGAATGACTAGCGGGTTCTTCCTACCAAATTATATCATTTTAGCCATTTCCGTTACCGAATAGTATCAATTTTGGTAATTTTCGAAATTTTCGATATCGAAAGTAGGCATGATTGGAGGGCGATTTTATCCAATTTCATCAGATATTCTCCCAACGATAATAGTGCCAAATTTCGTTGTTGTTGTTGTTGTTGTTGTTGTAGCGAGGTGTAGTCCTGCCTAAATGTCAGACAGGGTCACCCCGAGTGCATTGCTCTTGGCCGGGTCGATATAAGAAAACGGCCCGGGTCGTTTCGGCACGATGGGTACAGCACGAGTACTGGTACCGTTCTCATAGAACCGGCAATACAAGAAACTAGCCGTGTTGGCTATGTAGGTCATTTAGCGTTACCCAGGGTGCACCAACGGGGAGGCGACCTACTCTTACACCTCGAAATAATTTCCCATTGAAAAAATTACAAATTTCAAACATAAAATATATGTAAGTACATTAGACCGGGTCGATTTTTTATGAGCCCTAAAAAATCACGTGCCTCTGTCGCGATTATGATTATTTATGTCATTCCAAGAATTTTTTTCGAGTAACCATAAGTCTAAAATGAATTTCGAGCCCGTGATTTTTTCTAGCCAGCTTTTTTTTTGAAAAAGTGACTCTTCTGCTTTGACAACAAACATTGAAAATATGTGTCTGAGGGCTTTTCGGGTGGAGAAATCCAATTTTGGCACTATTTTAATTTTTTAGGGTTACCAGATGGCGCTTTTTTTTTAGATGTTAATGTCTTTTTTCCGAAAATCCATCAAATTTGGATTTCTTATAATGCAACTTAAATTTTTCAACATCTTCTGGCTAGAAAAATTGCATTTTTATACCTTTCATGAACATGAAATGGTATTATAACTTTGGTCCGATGTTTGTAAATATGAGAAGAAGAAGAGATAGACCCATCAATAAGTATACCGAAATGATCAGGATGACGAGATGAGTTGATTTAGCCATGTCCGTCTGTCCGTCTGTCCGTCTGTCCGTCTGTCCGTCTGTCCGTCTGTCTGTTTGAACGCAAACTAGTCCCTCAATTTTTGAGATATCTGGCTGAAATTTTGTATGTGGCCACCATTTTGTAATATAGGAATCATTTGTCGGAACTGACAAGATAGCCCCCATACAACCGATTGTTCAGTTATAAGGTTTTTTGGCCAAAACTTCTGCAATTAAAAAGTTAGAAACGTAAAATTTTGCAACTCGAGTACTTTCTATTTATGTAGTGTATATAGTGAAAATCAACCAGATCGGGCAAATGTAACATATAGCCCCCATACAACCGATTGTTCAGATATAAGGTTTTTTGGCCAAAACTTCTGCAATTAAAAAGTTAGGAACGTAAAATTTTGCAACTCGAGTACTTTCTATTTATGTAGTGTATATAGTGAAAATCAACAAGATCGGGCAAATGTAACATATAGCCCCCATACAACCGATTGTTCAGATATAAGGTTTTTTGGCCAAAACTTCTGCAATTAAAAAGTTAGGAACGTAAAATTTTGCAACTCGAGTACTTTCTATTTATGTGGTGTATATAGTGAAAATCAACCAGATCGGGCAAATGTAACATATAGCCCCCATACAACCGATTGTTCAGATATAAGGTTTTTTGGCCAAAACTTCTGCAATTAAAAAGTTAGGAAGGTAAAATTTTGCAACTCGAGTACTTTCTATTTATGTAGTGTATATAGTGAAAATCAACAAGATCGGGCAAATGTAACATATAGCCCCCATACAACCGATTGTTCAGATATAAGGTTTTTTGCCAAAACTTCTGCAATTAAAAAGTTAGGAAAGTAAAATTTTGCATCTCGAGTACTTTCTATTTATGTAGTGTATATAGTGAAAATCAACAAGATCGGGCAAATGTAACATATAGCCCCCATACAACCGATTGTTCAGATATAAGGTTTTTTTGGCCAAAACTTCTGCAATTAAAAAGTTAGGAACATAAAATTTTGCAACTTGAGTACTTTCAATTTATGTAGTGTGTAGAGGAAAATCAAGAAGATCGGGTAAATATAACATATATTTAGCCCCATACAACCGGTTGTTCCGATATAAGGTTTTTTGGCCAATACTTCCGCGTTTAAAAAGTTAGGAACGTAAAATATTTCACCTTTAGTACTTTCTACATATGTAATGTGTATAATGTAAGTCAGTACAATTGAACACGTATAATATATAGCCTCCATACAATCGATTGTTCCGATAACTCGGATCCTATTATTTTTTAAGTTTTTTTTAAATTATAACAAAGATGTGTAATGTGTATAGTAAATATAGTTAAATTGAAACAGGCTGTACTGGGGATCGAACAGTGAAAATCGTGACGCTTATTCATGAAAGGTATATAGCCTTCGGCACAGCCGAAGACAGCTTTCCTTACTTGTTCTTCATATCTTCGGCATTTTTTGTCGGATTTTAAAGTGTGATACACCAACTTTTTTGTCTCAGGGAGTGGGTTTTTCCTAAAAAAAAAACCTCATTGATCTCAGGCGCTCCGTTGTCACCTACCTATCCACCATATCTCAGTTGCTACCACCCTAATGTACCGATCTAATAACAGCAATTTAGGGACCGTAACAAATCGTGGGTGGTAACAACTGAGATATGGTGGGTAGGTACCACAACGGAGCGCCTGGGGTCAATGAGCTCTTTTTTAGGAAAAATCCACTCCTTGGGACAAAAAAATTGGTATATCACACTTTAAAATTTGACAATAAATGCCGAAGATATAAAGAAAAATGCAATTGGGCGACATCTAGGGTTGCCAGAAAAAAATATATATTTTTTTAATGTTTTTCAAAACACTTCAAATGAGGGGTGGTATGGCTGACTTTTTTTTTTGCCTGTAAGGCGAGACGCTCTAATTTAAAAGAAAGTGGTATTATTTTGATATAACTTTGTAAAATTTGCTTTTGAAAATATTCTACTGATCGTTTTAAGCAACATGGCTCAAGAAACTATAGGTCCAAAATCGGCCAAATTTCGTCGTTCTACCGTAATCAGCTTAAAAGTTACGACCAGTCGAGTTTTCAAAAATGCCTCCCTTAAAAAAGGGGATGGCCAGTGGGATTCACCCATAAAATTATATCATTTCAGCCATTTCAGATACCGAGATATGTCAATTTATGCGATTTTTTATTCGTATTTTGTGTTTCAAATCATTGGACCGATTCCGGAAATGCTTTCTGTACTACCCAGAAGTCTAGCTTTCATTGTCTAAAACCAAGACAAAATATTACCACAAAAAAAAAAATAGCAAAATAAATATGGCCAAAAACAGCAACAACAACAATCATAACAATAGAAAAAACCAACACCGTTAAATAGTCTCACCGCATATCAAAAGCGTCTGATGACGATTCGCTTGACTTTTATCGTTGAATAACTTGTATACCTACCAACAACAACAATGTAATATAGTGAGTTGATAAAACAATCAATACAAATACAACTGGAATGGGAATCACCCACATTTTTGTGCCAATTGTTTTTGTTTACTAAACGTAAAATACCGTTGCAGTGTTTTGCTGTACGCCTGGTAGCCAATGTTGATTCAGTCAACAAAAACGGTATTCCAGTTGAGCCAATAAACAAATAAAAGAAAAGTAATCAAAATCTAATGACAACAAAGCAAATGTCAACAAAACAAGCAAGTTAGGCACAATTTTTGCACGCAGAGGGTAGAGAATATGTATACCCTCCAGTCAAATCCACTAGGTTACAACTATGTAATATGAAACCCAAGACAACTGTCAGATTTTTTGACAGAAATATGAAACTTTAAAACTAAATCAAAATAGGCTGAAGAAATATTAGGTGAATAATGGTAATTGATAGTAATTTGAATATCTCCGGGTATAGGGGATGAGTGCTGGATTCACGGTAAATATGCCGGAAACCAGTGTTAAAAAAAGGCTAAATTTCTTCAAGAAAAATTTAAAAACATTCAAAATAGAGGTATATGAAGAAGAGATGATACTTGACACAGTTTACCTACATATAAAAGTGTTTGTTCTCAGTCGATTACGGAGCTGCCACATCATCACAATGCGAGTTGCTCAAATTGATTAGGGGCTAAAAAAGGGCAAAAAATAAAAAGAGGGCCAAAAGAATACTAGGAGCTAAACACGAATTGTTGTGGCTTAACGGAAAAAAGGGCTAGATCTGGCACAAAAAGCACCAAAATGACAACACTGCCCGAAACATCAACAAGAATGTCCAAACTATTGGTACTCCAGAATTCTCCAAAACATTGGTAGTTTTCTTCGGAATAGTTTGATAACAGTCAGGAAATATTAGCTGTGCACCAGTTTTTTGACTGACTGAAGGGTAGGTACCTGCATTATGGTGTGTTTATGTGTAGTGGAGAGGAAATCCCAAAATCCGACAATAAATTTCGAAGATATGAAGAAAAATTAAATTGGGCGACATCTAGGGTTGCCAGAAACCATTTTTTTTAATGTTTTTCAAAAACACTTCATATGAGGGGAGGTACGGCCGACTTTTTTTTGGTGATACGCTCTAATGTACATACATTAGGGTGGGTCAAATTTGTTGCTTGTAAGACACAAAGCGATTTGGATAATTTCACGCATTTTTTATCCAGAAACCATAGGTCTAAAATGGGTTTCGAGCCAGAGATTTTTGCAATCTACTCTTTTTTTATATGAAAAATTTTTTTTTAGACTTATGGTTACTCGGCAAAAATTCTTGGTATAACATAAATAATCATAATTGCGATGTGCCTCTGTGATTTTTTGGGCCCATAAAAAATCGACCCGCTCTAATGTACATAGATAGTTATATTTTACACACCTTTTTATGTTTGAAATTTGTAATTTTTTTAATGGAAAATTATTTCGAGCACAATCATATAATGTGTGAATCAAATCAAGTTAAATATATCAAATAAGAATATTAATTAATTTTTATTAAAAAAAAAACATGAATCAGCCACTGAAGAATATCTACAAACAGTTGAAGAGCTTACAAATTAGCATATGCGCTAACATGTTAATTAATATAAATATTATTATGGAATTATTCAAACATATTCATTGCGTTTCTAAATGTGTTTCCATAATGTGGGGAAATAAAAATCCCACAGAACACTTGAACCTGCTACTTGGTGTTTTTGTTTTTTTTTTTCCTCTAGGAAAGTTACCTGTGCTTTGATTTGTCACATAATTACCCACGCACATCTACCTATTCGATTTCCACATTAGTGCGATTAACTTTTAAGTTTGATTATTCATTGAGTAATACTTGGGTATTTCCATGACAAATCGTCAGATAATTATAATCGACTTGTTCTGATTTGAGTAAACTTTTGGTGTGGTTTTTCATTTTATCATAAGTAAGTTATGGGTGTTGCCACTTTTGTGGTTAACGGTGTTGCCACCTATCTTGTTTTTTTTTATATTGAACAATATATGCCAATATGGGTATCAAATGAAAGCTATGAAAGATATTTTCGTTGGTAGATTATTTTTAAGCAGGGTTGCCACATAGGGTTGTCTCCTAACCCCATTTAATGTATCCTTCTAATATCAGTCACTATCTCCGGAACCGCTTGACGGATTTGGATAAAATTTGGCACATAGATAGTTTGATTCATTGTAAGTTTATATACATGGATGTTACCACTTTGGCGGCTGTAGTGTGTAGGTTGTAGGCTATAGGGTGTAGGGTGTACGCTGTAGTGTGCAGGTTGAAGGCTGTAGGATGTAGGGTGTAGGGTGTATGCTATTGGGTGTCGGCTGTAGGTTATAGGGTGTAGGGTTTAGTGTGTAGGCTGTAGGCTGTAGTGGTTAGTGTATATGACTCAAAGACGAGTCATAAATGACCCATTGACGAGTTTCAAATGACTCATGGATGGATCATAAATGAGTCATATATGACTCATGGATAAGTCATAAATTACTCATGGATGAGTCATAAAAGACTCGTCTGTGAGTCTTAAATGACTCATAAATGAATTTCAAATGACTAGTTCATGAATCATGAATGAGTCATAAATGACTTATGGATGAGTCATTTGTGTTGTTGTTTTGAAGGTAATTTGATGAATAAGCAGCGGTATTTTCGCATTTGCTACAAAGGAAATACGCTTAAAAATAAGAATTCAATTAAACTTACGTGCGTATACACATATTTACACATCAAACAGTTCTACACTTTCAGCACAAACTAAAAATTTTTCAAATTGAAAAGTGCCCGGAAACCACAACTTCTTCTCGCTTAACTATCAACTATTTATTGGCAGCATGACTTTTGTGAAAGAAGGCAGTTCCTCTGCGCTTAGAGGTTAATTATCATACTACGAGTATTTCTTTGGGTTCATAGACACCCTCGCTATGAAGTATGCAGTAGCAATTATCCTTGGAAGGATAAAGCATTTAGGATCTGTGTAACTAAAATGTTAAGCATGAAAAAGATATTTAGTCACATTTTGCTGTAGTGGTTGTAGCGCTTCTAAAAGCACAATTGAAAAGGCATGCCATTAGACCGGTAAAAAAAAGTTATGTATTTTTTTCGATTTCACGTTTTTTCTTTGCATATTTGTCAATACCAATGAAAAATAAATATGAATTCAGATTCATAAAACTATATGCTTATTTTAGAGAAAAAATTAGATAAATTCGAAAAATTTGAGGCTCCTAAAAAATT
>CAXKVI010000005.1:106195358-106312858 GCA_964058755.1 Campiglossa producta
TTATTTTATTTTAATTTATTTTTTTTTTTTTTTTTTTATATGATTTTATTTCATTTTATTTTATTTTTTATTTTTTTTTTTATTTTATTTTATTTATTTTTTTTTTTTTGATTTTATTTCATTTTATTTTATTTTATTTTTATTTTTTTTTTATTTTATATCATTTTATTTTATTTTAATTTATTTTATTTTATTTTATTTTATTTTTTATTTTATTTTATTTTAATTTTTATTTCATTTTATTTTATTTTTATTATTTTTTTATATTATTTTATTTTTTTATTTCATTTCATTTTATTTTATTTTATTTAAAGTAAAATTATTTTATTTTTTTATATTATTTTTTTATATTATTTTATTTTATTCTGTTTTATTTTATTTCATTTTATTTTGTTTTATTTTATTTTATTTTGTTTTATTTTATTTTATTTTTTTTTTTTTGAAGAGGACACATGAAAAGAGAAACGACACACTGTCGTACAGTTTATGAATGTACCGTTACTACTAAACGATGTGGTTGGTCGAGAAATAAAAACTGCCTTTTTGTTTCTAGCACCACAGCTAAACTTCTCAGTGCATACGATTGTATATCGGCCACTACACATACATAAATACACATTTGCACAAAAATGAACTCGTAATCTACTAGTATTTATTAAAAGAGTCAGAAATCATACGCACCTGATGTTTATGTAACCGTTCAGTGTGAGTATGTGGATTACACATGTTATACGCCTTGAAGTATGCAATAAAAATTCACAGAAGTCACATAAGCCAGCTCGTTTGCTTGTTATACAAAAGAAATTTCGACGATTGCCTTGGCTGTGTAAATTCAATGCAGTGAGTATTGCATTGCTTTGGATGCAGCGTCGTTATCTCGTCTAATCGACATGTGACACACGCACGTGGCTGCTGTTCAAGTTGAAATTGAAGGTGTTGTATGCAACTGCAATTTTGTACGGAAATGTAGATCCATTTTGTACAGGAAATCGATGCAAATGAGCTTTTAGTTTTTTACCAACAAATTATTGGATTACTAGTCAAATTGACACTCATGAATATGTATGTGTGTAACCTGAACTCTTGCGTGCATGTGATTGTAATGCGTGCAATAAGTGTCTACGCATCGACTGCATTTCCGGTCAATCAGTCACATAGATGAACTCTCAATGCGACAAATATTCGTTATGTTATTCATACTATTGATGGTTTATCTAATTTCTATGGATGTGATGGAACACCCTGACCTAAGTAAACATTTTTATTGTGTATATTAGTAACTATGTAGGTATTTACGGCGTAGTGTTGTATTTGTTAATGCGTGTTAATTGAATTGCACGGAAATTCATGTCTGCTTGGTAAAATTAGTTTGTAATGAAATTAGTGACAAACTTGTTAAGTGCATTTGCATTACCGTTTCTAATTTTAATTTAAATTAAAAAAAAAATATTGAAAAAAACAGAATCTACAAGTAAAATTTAATGTATAAACATGAATACACATTAATTTGATTAAATTATTATAATATTTCGTTTTATTTTATTTCCATTTAATTTATTTTTTTTTTAATTTTATTTTATTCATTTTATTTTTTATTTTTTTAATTATTTTATTTTTTTTAATTTTATAATTTTATTTTATTTTATTTTATTTATTTATTTTTTTATTTTATTTTGTTTTATTTTATTTTATTTTACTTTAGTTTATTTTATTTTATTTTATTTTACTTTATTTTATTTTATTTTATTTTATTTTATTTTATTTTATTTTATTTTATTTTATTTTATTTTATTTTATTTTATTTTATTTTATTTTATTTTATTTTATTTTATTTTATTTTATTTTATTTTATTTTATTTTATTTTATTTTATTTTATTTTATTTTATTTTATTTTATTTTATTTTATTTTATTTTATTTTATTTTATTTTATTTTATTTTTTTTTTTTATTTTATTTTATTTTATTTTATTTTATTTTATTTTATTTTATTTTATTTTATTTTATTTCATTTCATTTCATTTTATTTTATTTTGTTTTGTTTTATTTTATTTTATTTTACTTTATTTTATTTTATTTTATTTTATTTTATTTTATTTTATTTTATTTTATTTTATTTTATTTTATTTTATTTTATTTTATTTTATTTTATTTTATTTTATTTTATTTTACTTTATTTTATTTTATTTTATTTTATTTTATTTTATTTTATTTTATTTTATTTTATTTTATTTTATTTTATTTTATTTTATTTTATTTTATTTTATTTTATTTTATTTTATTTTATTTTATTTTATTTTATCTTATTTTTATATTATTTTATTTTATTTTATTTTAATTTAATTTTATTTTATTTTATTTTATTTTATTTTATTTTATTTTATTTTATTTTATTTTATTTCCTTTTATTTCATTTTATTTTATTTTGTTTTATTTTATTTTATTTTATTTTATTTTATTTTATTTTATTTTATTTTATTTTATTTTATTTTATTTTATTTTATTTTATTTTATTTTATTTTATTTTATTTTATTTTATTTTATTTTATTTTATTTTATTTTATTTTATTTTATTTTATTTTATTTTATTTTATTTTATTTTATTTTATTTTATTTTATTTTATTTTATTTTATTTTATTTTATTTTATTTTATTTTATTTTATTTTATTTTATTTTATTTTATTTTATTTTATTTTATTTTATTTTATTTTATTTTATTTTATTTTATTTTATTTTATTTTATTTTATTTTATTTTATTTTGTTTTATTTTATTTTATTTTATTTTATTTTATTTTATTTTATTTTATTTTATTTTATTTTATTTTATATAATTTTTTTTATATTTTCTGTTCATTTCCTTTTTTTTTTTATATAATGATTTTTAATTTTTTTTATGTTTTTTATATAGAAACAATTTTTTTTTTTTGTTTACAATTTTTTATTTTCATTTTATTTTGTTTTATTTTTTGAATTTTTTCGTTTTTTTTATAATGCGTACCCTAATAGGTGTATGCACTATTACTTTTTGATAAATTTTTAAATGGCTTTATTTTATTTTTTAATTTACTGCCAATTTTCACAATTGCGGTTTTCTTGTTCGCATAAATATTTAAAAACACTTTATTTGTATAAATTCAACGGCCAATTTCACATCTCACCTACTTTTATAGCCGCATCTGTGCGTGTGTGTACTTTTACCGTAAACAGGACGTGGTGCGTTAAAATATGCCATGCGGCCATACCGGAAGTCAAAAAATATCCAACAATTTTATTTTGTGTCAACCCATTTTACAGTTGTTTTGGACTGCGAGACAATTTACAAATGACCAGAACGAGTAAATATGTCAAGTGCAGCCGCTTTGAGCGCGCTGTTGGCTGTTCATTACCTCCGTTGGTTGGTAGGTGCTGGGTGATTTTGTTGCTCATCGTTAGTTACTGTTGACATTGTTGTTGTTTTTGTTGTTGTCGCACGGCACGCATCGTTAAAATGTTGCTAGACACAATAATTTTTATTTTTCTGTTGCATTTTTTCCAGAGTTCAACGTGAGTAAAAGCATCGCTTCTCATGGCGCCTGCTGCTGATGGATACGAACCAACATCAACATTAGTAACAACAACAACAACAACACTCTGCACTCACGCTCTCCTAGTGTACATTACTGGAACATTTTGCAGGGCGCATAGTGGGTTAAAATAGAAAAGTGCGTAAGGAAATTGGTTGGTAAGGTTATTATTTTTCAAAACTATCGATAATGTAATTTTAACATGAAGCTCATGTTGAATAACTTCACTTCGTGTTAAATTAACATGACTTCCTGTTGAATTAACACGAAGCTTATGTTGAAAAATTTGACTTCGTGTTAAATTAACATGACTTCCTGTTGAATTAACATGAAGCTTATGTTGAAAAGCTTGACTTCGTGTTAAATTAACATGACTTCCTGCTAAATAACATGAAGCTTATGTTGAAAAACTTGACTTCGTGTTAAACTAACATGACTTCCTGTTAAATTAACATGAACCTCATGTTGAAAAATTTAACTTCGTGTTAAATTAACATGACTTCCAGTTAAATTAATATGAAGTTCATGATGAAAAACTTGACTTCGCGTTAAATTAACATGACTTCATGTTGAATTAACATGAAGCTCACGTTGAAAAACTTGACTTCGGTTTAAATTAACATGACTTCCTGTTGAATTAACATGAAGCTCATGTTGAAAAACTTGAATTCGTGTTAAATTGACATGGCTTCCTGTTGAATTAACATGACTTCGTGTTAAACTAACATGGCTTTCTGTTAAATTAACATGAATTCCTGTTAAAATAAGATTAATTCCGGTTAAATTCCTGTTAAAACAACACTATCTGCCTCATTTTCTCATGCAAATTTATCAGGATATTTCTTGTTAGTTTAACATGGTTCATGTTGACAAAATGTATGTATTTTGTGTGTACCAATTTGTTGGTTACTCCATGCCACAGTACCTTCGTTTGACTTGTTGGCTACGCAAATTGGTCCAATACATTTCCGGTTGATATCTGCAACACTGTTCATAGTTGTTCTTGTGTTGCACTTTTAGCACCAAAATTGATATCAGTTGATTCCACTGGTAGGGATGAGAAAGTGCAAGCGACTAACGCAAATTGGCCGACTAAATTATGCAACACAGCCATCGTCACTGCAAC
Source organism: Campiglossa producta (assembly GCA_964058755.1). Classification (NCBI taxonomy): domain Eukaryota; kingdom Metazoa; phylum Arthropoda; class Insecta; order Diptera; family Tephritidae; genus Campiglossa; species Campiglossa producta. The sequence continues at coordinate 106,200,048 of CAXKVI010000005.1, forward strand.
TGCTGCATCTGTACTCTGCCAAAAATTCGATTAGTTTAGGATTTATCCGAGTTGAGTAACAAAGGAGCATGTGGCTAATGTCAGCACTGAGTTATGGGTTGGAGTGATCCCTTTCGTTTGAATATGTCCTATGGAGAGACTTGTTGGTCACTCTTATAACTAACTAGCTGACCCGAGAGACGTTGTCCCTATATCCCTATATCTATCTCAATCCCTATCCCTATCTCTATCCCCATCCCTACTATCAGGTTTTTAAGGGCCATATGAAAAAACTGATGGGTGCTGTAATACATATCTAGCTGGGTTTTAATTTAAAAAAAAGGTCTCTTGTGTCCTATTGTGGACGAATGACGCTATTTTAAAATTTGAATGAAATTTGAGTGGTTTGGCTGTTTAGCTTTAACAAAATTTCGAGTTAGAATATTATATGTATGTACAGTATAGAGTAAAGATAGCTTACTATCGCATAGATCTGCTTTCTGGCCTTTCGGGTACCTACGGCCGGACAAGTCTACTTTTAACGCCTATAAGTAGGCACATAATGGACTAGTTAGGTTAACTTATAACCCACTGTAGACGTAGTAGTCTCTTAAGAGATCAGTCTAACGAATTTTTGTAGGGTGGCAATGTAGTGTATGAAAATGCATAACGGTTTATTTTGCTCCAGGCAATAACGGTGGCAAAGAGTGTGAAGGTCATTGCTACACTTTCATAGTTGAATACAACAAAAACAGTACAGATTTACTGTTGTATTTTTACAACATTTCCCACAGTTACAAACTGAGCATACCCAGCAGTCAAATCAACTAGTGGTCTTCAGAAAACCAATTAAACCAATGATGTGAAAATCAACTTAAATTTTATTAATAAATTTTATATTCCTTATCAAATTTTACAGGCGCGTATTCAGAAAATATTTTCGGGTGACCAATTTTTTTTTTTTTTTTTATTAACCATTTTCACTGGAAAATGAAAATGACTTAGGTAAAGTTTAATTTTGTTACTATTGCACGCGCGAACCAAATGAATTAATGCCAAGAGAAAAACAAAAAAAAAATTAATTGTCTTCTGAAATAACATTACAAACATTTTCGAGGTCCATTACAAAAAAGGTATAATTTTAAAGGAAAAAGATCAAGCTTTAAATTAAAATTAAAAAAAAAAATATTAAAAAAGTCCAAATTTGAAAAAAAAAAAATGAAGTTTTTTTTTATAATTTAGTTATTGTTATTATTGGTCATTATATTTACGAAGGTTGAAAATTTTGCGGACTTTTGACCAGTCTAATAATTTTTATCAAATTATTCTTTTGAGTTTTGGCAAAAAATAAGTTAAAAAATGCTACAAACAATACCAACTACGATGATTGCAATTTCGATCTTGTTGAAGGATCTTGTCAAACCGCTTTGTATTGTTGTTTAGAAATTTTTTTCATCACCTTTACTGGTCATCGTACCAAGGAGGGGAGATTAGGAATTTCTAAACCGCATTGTGTAACCATTACACCAAATACTGCTTAGTGTGCCTTATACATATCTCGGTAACCATCAAATATATTTATGCGACCTTTGGTGATATTTTTTTTTTTCTTGCATAGCAGATCACTTTCACAAAATTTCATTCAAATCGAATTTTTAGGTGGTCCGCTTTAGGAATTTTGCCCCATATGTAAATAGCGATAATGATCGGTATGGAGATAAAACGTCTGCCCAATTAGATAGTAATTTAGAAAAATGCTAGGACGATTTTTATAGTGAATTTTCAGGTGTACAGCTTGGTCGAAGATAATTTTTCGTAAAAATTACCGTTTGAAAAAAATTCGTAAAACCTTAAATATTTACCTTTGACCCCAAAATTATATAAATAGGGACTTTTAAAGTTTTCTTTCTCTACAAAAATTTGGCTCTATCGCAATTTTTGTTATTTCAAATGTCAATTTTGACCGGAAATCAAAAAATATTATCCTATGACACTAATGGCACTAACTAGCGCTTTTCGGGCCCCCCGGACCCCTCCTCTGAATACGTGCTTGAAATTTTATATTGTTCATATATATTCTATTATATTATTTTATTTTATACATTTTATTTTATTTTATTATTATTATTTTTTGTTGTTATTTTACAGCATTGTTTTATTTTATTTAAATTTTTTATTTTATATCCTTTAACTTATTTTTTTTTTTTTGTTTTTTTTTTCATTTTATTTTCTTGTTTTTTTATTTTATTTTTTTTTTTATTTTTTTTTTTTTTTTTTTTTTGATTTTAGAACCAGTACCCCGTTATACAAAATAATTTTTCTTTTTACAGAAACAAAAAAATGAGTTGACGTCAATATGACGTCAAATCGACTATTTCAGTCCAGACGATCAATCGAATTGAGTTACAGAAACGCAGTACAGAAAAAATAAATTATCCAGTATTTCGCAAAACTGTAGTTTCGTCATATCTAGCTGTAAACAGTCTAATTCCAGTAACCTGACAAGTGTTGGTATTTCCTTATATCTAGGTAAAACCCATGCACTTTTTTGTATATTCCAATGCACTCATTTCATTTATGGCTGGTTATTGTTTGTTCGTTGCATTTTGTAACTTTTGCCTCCCTCCTATCGGCTAGCCGGCGTCCTGTCGTGTTCTCGTAACATGTTCATAATTTTTGGCACAAGCCAGAAACATGTGTTCGCGGTCGTTATTCCGTGGTTAGGCATCGTTCGTTTCCGTATGCAGTGATTTGTCACTTTTGGCCACAACTGTGAAATTGTTTTTGTTTTCCACTTTAGTAAATGTATAAAGCTAAATACCGACCAAATAAAGGAAAGTGAATTAAATAAAATTTTATGGAGTTTTTTACGGCATTGTGCCGCATTTTTCAACTGGTTGGAAAGGCATGCTTAATTGCATTTGTATAGGAAGGCAGTTTGAAATTTAAGCCAACATCAAAGCGCAGAGAAGGTAATTTTATACGCTCATTAGTGGACTCTCTTGCTTGCCCATAGACAAAAACAAGTACTATTATTACGAGCAGTTAATAAAATATAAGTTTTTTTCTATTCTAGATTCAACTGAGATAAAAGAAACTAAGGAAGTCTAATAGTACATTTACACCGCACCAAATTTGACAAATTTCGCGTTCTTTTCATACAAATCTCATTTCCAAATTTGGAATTCCATCACATTTGGCCTCATTCGCCGAACAATACAATCCACAGTTCCGAAAAATACCAACCCTGCGGCTGTTCCACATTTAATATTGCCCAGCAAGAACCTTCATGGGTAATAAACGTGTTATAACTTTTTCATTATGAACAGCTGTAAATAACAGTTTCAACTAGTTTTTTTAAGAAAATGGACCAATCCTACCAAGAAAAGTTAGAATCCTTCTTGGCTCTTCATTTATTATTACTCCACAGGTGTTTAAAACATCACGGTGTTGCATTTTCTTAGGTAGAAGATTCTTACGAGGAATTTGAAGCGAAATTCAAATTTTCCAGTACAAACAGGTTCGAAATGACTCATTCAAATTATCCAAATTTGGTGCAGTGTAAATGTACTATAAGCTCGGGTAAACCTAACATTAAATACACAGGGATTTCTATCAGTTTCATCAGGAATATTTCCTATACCAACGTTCATAATTTCAGAAATGCCTCCCATAAAAGGGGGCGGTGCCACACCCACTTGATAAAATTTATCAAAAAACACAATAGAATGACCACTCAAGTTACTGAATGATTCACCTATAAAAATCATATAATTGATGTCAATTTATGTAATTTTCGAAATCGAAAAATGGCAACCTACCTTGGCCAGAAAGTAACCTGTATACCGAATTTCATGTAAATATCGTAATTTTTACTCAAGTTATGCCAATTTATGTGATTTTCGAAAATTTCGATATCGAAAAAGAAGGCGTAACTCAAAAGAAAAAAGATTCTTATGCCCGATTTTTCAGTGCAAGTTTAATCTTTAGTGCGAGTTTAAATTTGAGGCTGTTTTTCGTTATGTCAAATTTCATCGACTTCATCGAGATTTGGTTGCTTATTTCGATAAATCGATAAAAAAGTGTCAAAATTGTACCTAATGAAAACAAGACTTTAGGTTAAGCGACCAAATTGTATGGAATATGTAAACTCTAGTCGACTTTGTCTGTGGTTTAAAGTTGCACTGAAAACCCGGGCCTTATTGACTGTGCAAGCCGCATCTGATATCAGAGTTCAAACCAATAGCGTTAAGAGGTACAGTGTTAACCCTAAAAATCACCAGGGCTTTGGTTTCTTTTTTTTTTAAGTTATGGCCGAGCCGCAACCACCTGGGAAAATTTTGATTTGGATTCAAGCAAATGTAAGTATATATCGAGTAACCAGATCCGTTATTTTATTGTTTGTTTTTGTGGCTGTTACTTTAACCCTTGACTAGTACTATACTCAAAGTACTTACAAATTTCCATTCAGTAACTTGTGTGAGGAATTTGATGTGTGGCGTAGCCTCTTACAACCGCGGGCATATACCTAGTATAGATAATATATTAAAAAAAAGTGGTCTGCATTCAGATTTTAACCCTAAAATGCATGACCTCAGTTCAAATATGAAGGTCAAATTTGACTTGTATAGCTCGCCGTCGCGACGACTTTATGTAAACGTCAGAAGGCTGTGCAAATATTTTATTGAAAGTATGATTTTTTAGTTTTAATATGATGATGATGATGATGATGATGATGGTGACGTGGATGTACCTTATATGGTACAGTATTCATTTAAGGTTTAAAATATATCAACGTCGATATCATTAAAGAATAATCACTTACGAAAATATTCATAATACAAAAGTTCATTAAAGAATCTAATCCTTTCAGTTTATCATGCCCTTAATTAGCGTACAAAAAGTGATGTACAACTTAACATGCATACGTACACGTGTAATTGCAGCAATGTGTTATCGTTTGACTTCTGTATACCCATCAAATGTGATAAATTCTTAAACGAATTTGAGGTTTGAGGTTAGCGTTGGACAGGATATAAGGGTTGTCATACTGCAAGTATGATTATCATAAAGAAAATAAAGCAGATATAAGAGCTCATTTTGGTGGTGGTAGACATGCACATGGACGTGCTTATAAAATTATCAGTCGCTGTGTAAACAAAAAATTTGCTTTTAATAACACCAAATTCTCTCACTATATGACATATGACAGGGCGTTTTGCAAATATGGCAGCACTTGATAAACCTGTCAAAATTTTATCATAGTGTATGTAATTGCTAAATTATCTTTCATATGTTTTTTTTTGTACTCAAATACATTTCTAAGGAGTATTTAAAAGTATGCTTATTTTTATGATGCCTTCTATACATTAGGGGGATTCATCAAACCATAAAAGTTTATGAAATGCGTAAACTTATAAGGTTTCATGAATACCCCTAATTTTTAAAGAGCCTAAAACCTGGCAAACTTCGAGCGTGTGCATATACATACATATGTATATTGCACAAAAGTATAAAGATCAAGTCAAAAGAGAATATCATAAATGAAAAATTAAAATTTTTTATTTATTCAGTTAGCTAAAACCATGGAAGAATGGCAGCAAGAATTTGATGAATTCAAATTAGTCGCTCGATCTCGTTTTCAATTTACAACCAACGCATAATTAGCGTAAAAATAAGCATAAACTAGTTGGGCACAACGTGCTTCATTCACAATTTTCAACCTTGCACAGTGGGTTGAAATGGAATCTCATTTAGTTAAAAACTATTTAGCAGTTTCAAAACAAAAATGAGATCTGCCCTAAATATTTTTAACTAGCAATTAGAGACCTCTAAAAATTAATATTAAGGCATGACAATTTAACAGTATTTTTTCGAGTCATTCTAAAAAGAATATCAAAATAATTTTCGAACAAGAAAAAAATTTGTTGTCCAGTCTAATATATTAACATTAGGGTGATTCAAAAAAAATGTATTTTTTATTATTAAAAAAAAACACGACAAAAATTATACCAAAATGATCCCACAATGACCCCAAAATGACCCTAAAATAATCCAATAATGACCCCGAAATGATCCGGAAATTACTCCAAAATTGTCCCAAAATAATCCCAAATTTAACCCAAAATAATCTCCAAAATAATAATAGCCCCACAATTATCCCAAAGTGATCCCTAAATGATCCCAAAATGATTCTTATAAAATCCAATTATGATCCCAAAATGACCCCAAAATATACAAATACAATACGGTAAAATGGTAACTCTAGGTGGCAACCCTGCATGTTTCTCTAACCCGATTCCTAAATCTATCTAAATCCCTAGCCCTATCTCTATTCCCATCCCTATCCCTATCCGTACCATCAGGTTCTAAAAGGCAATATGAAAAAACTGATGGGTGCTGTAAATCATCGCTAGGAGGGTTTCAAGTAAAAAAAAGTGTCCTATTGTGGCCGCATTAAGATATTTTAAAATTTGAAAAAATCGGGCTGTTTAGCTTTTACAAAATTTCGAGCTATAATTTTATAGATCATCCCCCATATTCATAAAAAATAAAAAAATTAAATTAAAATGACATTTTCATACCAGTTTTGAATTATAAGAGCTTATTAAACCTTTTATATTTTTTATGAATAAGGGGATATGAATCATAAATTATGATCAAAAACTTTGTAACAATAAAAATAAACTTCTAGATGGCGCTGGAGTCGCATTATTAAGTAAAACTGCTAGGTGTCGCTGAAGTCGAGATATTCGAAAAACAGTATTAAAGATCCATTTATTTAACATTCGCAGACCAAGTCACGGGCATCTGGTAGTGTCACATATAAAATTTTGTCTACAAAAATGCAAACCTTAAACACTGTCTCAATAACAATGGTTAATGACGATGATTGTAAGCTAATATGAGTATCAAAGGCACAGTAACTGTTGGCCTTTTCGCTTTGTAGGCAATCGAGCTTCCGATTAAGCAAATGGAATTGCAGGAGAAAAGTGCAGTATGATGATCCCAGTCAGCTACTATAATTCAAAGATTACAATGCAAATCAGTTGCAATGATTTTGAGCACGTTTTGCCACCGACAGAGTGTTGAATGTTCGCAATATTTTGCGCTGCTGAACTTGACTTTTGGCTGACAGGTGATTTGGTTTCAACTTAGGTCCAAGGATTGGAACTGTGCTGCCCTATGCGTAAAACTTTTGCAGGGAATATGGTTTGAGCGCGTGAAATTGAAAGGAATTACCTCACCGGAATTGAATTGAAATTGCAAGAAATGCGATCACGAACTACTTAACCTGCCAATGACTTCTGTGCATTTCATATTTACTATACGTTGGACATGAATACATATCGATATTGGCTGATTGATTGGGAGGGCAAAGAAGCAACGAGAAGAGTTCATAATTCAGGTGCGGACTGAGAGTAGAGCGGGGCGGGCTATGGAAAAGGGACACAAGAGATAGGACCTTAAGTTAAGGTTTTACTTTCAGCATCCGCAAGAAGATTAGAAACTTTTTCTGAACCATTGTAAATTTTTTTACAAAAATTGGAATTTTTTTTAATATTGCATCGAGTCTAAAACCCTTGAAAATCTATAGATTTTTTTTACTTGTTTTTACATAAATTGAATTCTTTTAATTTTTATTCGCGCTTTCAAATATTGAAAATCTAGCCATTTTTTTTTACTTTCAAATAAATTTTTAGAAGTACATTTTTTTCATTAAATATTTGGAAATATTTTTCGAACTGTAGGATATTCAAAACTGACTGTTTTTGAAAAAAAAAAAAGATTTGACAAAATTTTCAAAGTTTCATCTACAGGAATTTGAAAATTTCGAATTTCTTAAATTTTTGAAAATTTTGAAGTTTGAAAATATAGTTTTTTAATGAAATAGCTTAAAAAAAATTTTGGCTTAAGAAATTTTAACGAACTCGATAATTCGTACAGAGAAAATATTCAAAAGTTTTCTAAACTTTTATTGAACCCTTGAAAATTTATATCAGTCTACAAGTTTTTAATTTTTTAATTTTTGAAAAAGAAATTTTGAATATTTATAAATGTGACGATGGTTTGCAAAAATATTCAAATTAGTATTTAGTTTTTTTCGTAATATATTTGAAAAATGAAAATTTGAAATTGAAGTATATTTATGAATTTAAAAAATAATAATTTTGAAAAATATGTATTTTTTTGAAAAAATTGTTTTGAAAAAATTTAAAAATTGCTATTTTAAAAAAAAACTAAAGAAATTTTATAGAGTTCGTAAATTTGGCAGCTCTTTTTAATTTTTTTTTTACATTACCTATTGTTAAACACATGAAAATTTTCTTCGAAAATTTGACTACTTTTTGGTTTTTGTTTCCATAAGAATTATAAAAAAGCAAAAAAAAAAAATGACCTGAAAATTAAATTTTTTTTTTTTTAAGTTTTTTAAATTTCTCCAAAAAACTTTTACAATTTTTAAAATTTTTTTGAAAATTTTCAACTTTTTTTTGAAAATTTGCTAAACCTTATTTGCTGAAAGAAGATAAATTTAAAAATTTTTATTTAAAAAAAACTAAGTAAATTTTTTAGAGTTCGTAAATTGAAACATTGAACATTTGAAAATTTTCTTCGAATATTTTATTCCTTTTTGGAATATTTTTTTCGATAATTAAGAATTGAAAAGAAGACAAAAAAAAGGACCGGGAAACTAAATTTTTTTAAGTTTTTTAAACTTTTCCAAAAAAAGTTTTAAAATTTTTTAAATATTTTTGAAAATTTTTATTTGCTTAAACATGATTTTCGAGTCCTTAGGCTCGGTTTCATCATCGCGACTATGCTAAAACTAAGTTTTGACTTAAGTTAGCTCAGATTTAGGGCTTACATACTTACTTTTGGGTTTCACCAATTATGAACATTTTTATTTTTTTTTTTATTTTATAATTTCTCCATTTTGAAACATTTTTTTAACTTAAGTTAAATATTTATTTTTTTTTAAAAACCTCCACAAGTTTAAGATGTATAACATTTTTTTTTTAATATTGTTTTTCTTTTATTCGCTTAAAAATTATTTTCGAGTTCTTCTTGAATACATTTTTTATTTTTTTTTTTTAATATTCCAGAAGAATTTACAGAAAATAGTTTAGAAACCAACAATTTGTATACAAGACTAATGTATCAAATTTTAGCAAATAGACAAACTTTAATGGGCCCCCTTGAACTATTGGCCCCTACCCGCCAATAACTCCAATCCGCCCTTGTCACTATGTATATCTTCAATTGGTGTTCATTGATTTTGTTGTACAAAAATTGATCGATTCGTTGATTGAGTTCGACCGACCCCTCCAAGGTGCTGCCCTATCCAACTCGTAAATAGTTGATTATTGTTATCAATTTTTTTTTTTTTTGTTTTTTTTTTGTTTATTTATTTATTTTGGGCGTGAGCGCCAGTGCTCCTCAGTTGATCTGTGGCGTCCATCCTTGTTTGCACTCGTCATAATTTGGCATTAAAAATCGTGATGATTATTTTCGAATTCGCTACCGATATTCTTCTGCGGTTTCACACTTTGGTCAGAGGAGCAAATAAACATTTGTCCATACTCTTTCATTCATAGTACATATATGATTATACAATTCGAGTTGAAGTATTTTGTGTGCAGTTATAAAGTCGTAATACAGGTGCTTGCGCTTCGTTAAGTTGCGGTGAGGTGAAGGTGCCAAGTTTGATTAGGTTCCAAGGTAATTGGGAATGTGAGTTCATTGCGCAATCCAAATAGCACCAAGGTGCTCATGTGCTTATAAGTAGAAATATTTATTTATATGAGGATAATAATAGTTTTTTAAAATTGTTAACGAGATCATGAATTTTTGGAGCTTTGCTCCTTAAACTTGACTGACGCTTGCTAAGACGCTGGGAAATGTGGGTCGGAGCTCATCTCAACATCATCACAAGGCTGACTGGGCGGCTTTCCATCAGCCCCTTCGATGACCTTCCCACACCACAGAACTGCGAAAAGGCAAACGAATGGTCCACACGGGATTACTCCGCCAGTATACTGCATAAAAGCCGATTAAGTGGGTGTCCATGAGAGTTCTGTCCCACACAAGGGTAAGATCGTGCGCATAACGTGACTGTGTGCGGACATCACCGCTAATATGGGAACTCTTTGACAGCCATGCGTCTCTCGGTTCAGCAACGTACAGGGCGACCCAGCAAGGCCACCCAGCGACAGAGAAGCTTAGTAACTACACGTCCAAGCAGGACGGCCCCTTAACAAAGAACAGCTCGTAAGACGGAATAGCCGAATTGACTCTCCAGTGTAAAGGAAAAGAAAGTATTAAAGGCAGTACAGAGGCAAGCATCCCAGGTTACCGTCACCGGGCAGGCATTGATCCTTAGGGCGTAAAATGTTAACACCGAAGTCGGGAGCAGGCCATGTCACCTAGGAAATCCCGAGAAAATGAGGTTGAGCGCCAAACTAGAGCTGGACTAAATGAACCCGACACTAGACGCGAGACACTACCCACTAATCTTTTTGTTTTAAAAGGCGCCGAGGTTCTTTGCTGGGAGGTCATATTCAACCATGGTAACGTATACGCAAGTCCTTTTCGCGCTCTCAAAAGCTGCCATGAAATCGCTATAAAGATGGTGAGTGTCGATTCCTTATCATGGGTTTTCTCGAGGATTTGGATCCGGTCGATGGTAGGCTCTCTGTATATGAGGCAAAGAACACTTATGTTTCAATCTGGAGCCATTTTTTTACCCCAATAATCATTCGGGTTGTTGTTGTTGTTAACAGCAAAACACTCCCCGAAGGTTTTGGAGAGTGGTGCCGAAGTTGACAGTCCTTGGCCGGATATGACCCCGGTACGCTGCGGTACTCCCTTCCGGTACTGCCCGACTGTCGTGGTAGCGATTTGGTATGACCAGTGGAACCTTCTAGGTCATGGCATCCCTCCATCCATGAGGAAGGAGAAGATGGGTAATGAGAGGTGAGAGGCATCATATCCGTAGATCAACCATCGAGTAGCACGTCAATTACCTATGTGCATATTAGTCGCCTCTTACGACCGGTATGCCTACCTCGGGCATATTCTAAACCCCTAACCCGCAGGTTATTCATTCGGGTCCTGAGTTTTAGTCGTCTTCTACGACAGACATTACTGCAGGAGGTATATTCTAAGCCCTTAACCAGTTGTGCCCACCTTGTCGGGCAATACAGTTTTTACAGGTCCTTTATTATTTTTCAGCCGGGATATTGTCATCCTCACTTCATCCTGTTGTTTTTGGTGTTTTAACAACCGAAATAAATGTTGAGAAACGAATCGAAACCGGAACGGAACCATAACCGAAACCGAAATAAATGTTGACAAACGAAACCGGAACCGAACCCGGAACGGCACCATAACCGAAACCGAAATAAATGTTGAGAAACGAATCGAAACCGGAACGGAACCATAACCGAAACCGAAATAAATGTTGACAAACGAAACCGGAACCGAACCCGGAACGGCACCATAACCGAAACCGAAATAAATGTTGAGAATCGAAACCGGAACCGAACCCGGAACGGCACCATAACCGAAACCGAAATAAATGTTGAGAAACGAAACCGGAACGGAACCATAACCGAAACCGAAATAAATGTCAAAGAACGAAACGGGAACGGAACCATAACCGAAACCGAAATAAATGTTGAGAAACGAAACCGAAACCGGAACCATAACCGAAACCGAAATAAATGTCAAGGAACGAAACCGGAACGGAACCATAACCGAAACCGAAATTAATGTTGAGAAACGAAACCGGAACCGAAACCGGAACGGAACCATAACTGAAAACGAAATAAATGTCGAGGAACGAAACCGGAACGGAAACCGGAACGGAACCATAACCGAAACCGAAATAAATGTTGAGAAACGAATCGAAACCGGAACGGAACCATAACCGAAACCGAAATAAATGTTGAGAAACGAAACCGGAACCGAACCCGGAACGGCACCATAACCGAAACCGAAATAAATGTTGAGAAACGAAACCGGAACCGAAATCGGAACGGAACTATAACCGAAACCGAATTAAATGTTGAGAAACGAAACCGGAACCGAAACCGGAACGGAACCATAACCGAAACCGAAACCGAAATAAATGTTGAGAAACGAAACCGGAACGGAACCATAACCGAAACCGAAATAAATGTCAAGGAACGAAACCGGAACGGAACCATAACCGAAACCGAAATAAATGTTGAGAAACGAAACCAAAACCGGAACAGAACCATAACCGAAACCAAAATAAATGTTGAGAAACGAAACCGGAACCGTACCCGGAACGGAACCATAACCGAAACCGAAATAAATATTGAAACGAAACCGAAATCGGAACGGAACCATAACCGAAACCGAATTAAATGTTGAGAAACGAAACCGAAATTGAAACCGAAACGGAACCATAACCGAAACCGAAACCGAAATAAATATTGAGAAACGAAACCGGAACCGAAACCTAAACACTTTACAAAACCGAAACTGAAACACGTTACAGAACCGGAACCGGAACGTAATTAATACCTAGATTTAGAGTAGCCAAAATGCGTTTCCTTTTTCTTTTAGTGCAAATTTTTCGCATGTATAGTAAAATATCAAGCATACAGAATTTTATACGATGATTTATCTGTCATTTTCCAAACTCGTTTATAAAAAAAACGCACCTAGAAATCGCTCTGTAAACTGCTCAAATATTTATCGATATATTCATCTCATTACTAAATCGATTTCCGAACGCTTCCTAAACAGCTGTAAACAACATTGTGAATGTATAGCTGAAAAGAAGAAGAACAACAAGTAAACGTTTTAAGAAAAAAAATATCATTTAACAAGTTAAAAATAAAATATAACACAATAATAAACAAATAGTTAAACAAAATGACCACAGCAGCACGCCCGACATTTGATCCAGCACGTGGTGGTACGGGACGTGGTGAAAAAGATTTGAGTGCGCTATCCAAACAATATTCCAGCAGAGATTTGCCAGGCCACACCAAACTAAAATACAGGTAAGAACTTTTGTTTTGATGCGTAGAAAATATTAATTTATATTATTCATATCCACAGAGAAACTGGACAAGGTACCGCGGATGAGTTGCGTAATCGTGATTTCCGCAAGGAATTGGAGGAACGTGAACGTGAAGCACGCCCCAACAACAAAACATTACCATCAATTGTGCGTAAGGCGATCGAAGCCAACAACTCTGCAAGCAGTGGCGCCGCTGCACCAAAACGTGCACGTATTGAACAACCCACAGCACCCGTAAATTTAGATGCTGATGACCCAGTAGACAAAGATAGTTCGGACGAGGATTCAGATTCGGATGATGAAGATGACACAGCAGCACTGTTGGCAGAATTGAATAAAATCAAACAAGAACGCTTGCAGGAGGAAACACGCAAAGAACAAGAAAAGAAACGGGAAGAGGAACGTATACGTATGGAAAATATTTTATCTGGTAATCCATTGATCAATTATGCTCCAGGTACAGGACCAAATGCTAACAAAAATGCTGCGAGTGACGTTTTGAAAGTAAAACGACGTTGGGATGATGATGTGGTCTTTAAGAATTGTGCACGCACTGAACGTGAAAAGAAGTCAAATTTCATTAACGATTCACTGCGTAGTGAATTCCATAAAAAATTCATGGATAAATATATTAAGTAAATGTGCGATTTTTTTCGTTATTAAAGATTTCTCTAATGTAATAATTGATATTAACCACTTTGCTGTTTAATGAGTCAAATGGAACTCGTGCGGGTGTATTGTAATGAGTTTGATGAGTCATATTTGACACCTTAATATAGATTTATTCCGGTAAATGCTTAGCTATATATTTTTTTTTTTTTTATAATATTGGACGTATTGAAAAAACCTTACTTTGAAGGAAACAATATAAAATATGGCGGTTTTTCTTAAATATAAGTTAATTATCAAAATAAAGTAAAATCATGATATAGGGGCATTGCTGTTGTTAACCAATAGAAATACAGATTTATTGTTTTATGAAATATATACTTAAAGGAAGCTGTGTTTAATGAATAATGCCACAGTTTTTAAATCTGTATGAACTATTTTTAATCAAATTTTTTAAACAGAAATTTGTTGGAAAAATTCTTTTTTTATTTTGAGATATAACTCGCTCGTTGTCAAAATTAAAAATTTTTCATCTAAGTTATTTTAATTCATTGTGAATATTTATTCCAACTTTCTCAAATTGTGAACATTTAAAATGCTTGAACAAGAAGAAGCAAAATTATTGCTAGAAAAATAAACAAAATATGGATTTACGCGTTTTGGAACTCTTCAGCGGTATTGGTGGCATGCATTTCGCATTGTCGAGTAAGTTTGCCCATAAATATACATATTTATAATCCATCATAGTCTACATATATCAAATGTAAACAGCATCCGGCGTGGCAGCTAAAGTGGTCGCAGCTATGGACATCAACCCAAACGCCAATGCAGTCTACGCACACAACTTTCCAGAGACGTCGGTATGCAACAACAACATACAAAGCTTAACGCCAGCAAAAATAGAAAAGATGAATGTAAATATGATTTTGATGTCGCCACCATGTCAACCGCACACAAGAGTGGGCAAGCGCAAAGACATTGCAGATAATCGCTCAGATGCATTGCAACACATTTGTCAGCTGTTGCCACAATGCAACAAAACTATAGAATATATTTTAATGGAAAATGTAAAAGGATTTGAAACATCAAAGGCACATGAAGAATTTTTGGAAGCGCTACAAGTATCTGGCTATATTTGGCGCGAGTTCATATTGAGTCCAACACAATTTGGTGTACCAAATGTAAGACATCGCTATTATTGTTTAGCGCGTAAGCGAGAGTTCGAATTTAGTGGTGGACAAATTTATGAAGAGCTACCAGTTGAGCTTGATAAAGATTGTGACTTCGAAATACAGCTTCTCCGTAATATAGTAGAGCCGGAGGAGATGGTAGACCCAGCATATTATTTGGATGATGTGACATTGAGTAAACGTGCTTTTTGTTTGGATATCGCCAATGTGTATTCGAAGAAAACAATGTGCTTTACAAAAGCTTATACCACATATAGCGAAGGCACTGGTTCGGTTTATTCAACTTTTACACAAAGTGAAATTGATTTTACTTTTAAAACGCTCGGATATTATGATGATGATGAAAAGGGAAAAGAGATGCGCTTGTACTCGCTTAGACAATTGAGGCTGCGTTATTTTACGCCACGCGAAGTTGCGAGGTTAATGAGTTTTCCTGACTACTTTGAATTTCCAGCAACAACCAACACGAAGCAGAAGTATAAACTTTTGGGTAATAGTATCAATGTGCTTGTTATAAGTTTTTTAATAAAAATATTATGTTCTTAATGTTACCTATCATATGATTTGACATGTCTTGTTTAATATTTAAAAACAATTAAGATAGGTGACAACCCTGTAAGCCACCTAAGTGGAAAACCGCAAGTAGAAGGTCCTAGAATAAAGCATACAAATTTACTCCAAATCGATTCAGTCATTTCCAGATATTGGTGACCTTGCCTAAAAATATCTTTTTGGGTATACGGTCGAAAACGCCTGAGAAAGGATTGGCCCCTGATATCTCCTCAATGGAAGGATGCATCTGACAAGCAGGGCGAACTAATGTTACAACAACGACTGTTAACCCCCTGCGGGTTAGGGGTTTAGAATATACCCGAGGTAGGCATACCGGTCGTAAGAGGCGACTAATATGCACATAGGTAATTGACGTGCTGTTGTTGTTGCTACTCGATGGTTGATCTACGGATATGATGCCTCTCACCTCTCATTACCCATCTTCTCCTTCCTAACGGATGGAGGGATGACATGACCTAGAAGGTTCCACTGGTCATACCAAATCGCTACCACGACAGTCGGGCAGTACCGCAAGGGAGTACCGCAGCGTACCGGGGTCATATCCGGCCAAGGACTGTCAACTTCGGCATCACTCCCCAAAACCTTCGAGGACTATTTTGCTGTTAACAACAACAACAACGACTATTTTGCCATATGAGTATGTAACGGTGTCCATTTGTTACTGTGCCTATGAAGATTCCCTTCCACCTACATCCCACTATGTAAAGATATATCGAAACATTTCAAAGGTTGGATTTAACTATTTATTTTGCATTAATTAAATTAGTATCCACCGTCACATATCGTACAAATGCATGTCACGTTTGTGATGTTTTAAGAGATTCTACAATATAAGTGTTTTGCGCATACATGCTTTGTAGATATAGTAACGTGAACAGTAGAGGAATGCACAATTCAAGCTTGATAAATCAACTAACATAAAATTAAGAAATACTTTGATTAAATTCGTATATGCATTTAACATATTTACATCGATTTTATATATATATATATGTAGGTACATAAGAGCAGCCACTGCTCTGCAACTTATTTTCACATCAAACAAATCTCTACCAAGCCAATGACCTCAAGGTAGATAAGACATTTCGCTATCATCCAACTTATCCCTCCTTTAGCGCATTTCCCCATTCTTTGGCAATCATATAAATGGCATGTTTACTCAATTTCGGTCCCAACAAAGGATTCATCTGTGCCATGTAGCAGCATAACCAGAAAAGCCAGCAAGTTGCTGCCGTTAACATCATAATGCAACGCAATAGACTTTGATGTGGTCCCTTGGGTGTCATCATTGGTACACCAATGCCAACACACGCCCAAAAAGCTGTGAAGAATAGCACGGGAAAGAATGCAGCACCCATTGTTTTAATTTTTTTTATCAAATTTACTAATCACAAACTATTTTGAGTCACAAAAGAAATCGAATGCAGAAAAATCAATACACAGCAAGTGAAAGAAAAAAATGACAGCGTTTGTCAAAAAGGTAGTGGTGCCAAGTTTACTCCTTTTAGGTGTCGATGCACAGTGAGAAAATAATTATTCATATTCATTTATTGAGTCTATGATTTAAAAAAATCTTACAGACTAACTTCCATACCAAAATACATGTGTTATGGATATAACTTAACTATTTATTGTAAAACAGAGAACAACATATTCTTAAAACAAGGTCTAGAAAAAGAAAAGTCAATGCCATGTTCAGAGTTTATTGAGTTGATTTACAATTAGAGACTATATAATAGACGAAATAACCCTCCTTACTTCTAATGTATGCAAATTAATTAGCCTACATCTTGAAACATATGGAGGGATTGGCAAATCGAATCTTATATCAGATAAGCAGCACTTTATAAATATCCTTTGGACACGTTCAATCCTATTAATGTGAACAGCCGCATAGGGACACCAGATTATAACACCATATTCAAGCCTTGATCTTACAAAGGCATTATACAATAGCTTTTTAGTATATGGGTGTGGTATCACATGTTAATACAAATATGTATGTAAATATATTACTTTACTTTAATTCTAAGATACTTGTTATGATTTTAGTTTTTATTTTCTTGAAGATTTTGTATTCAAAGAAACATCATTGTTGAAAATTTTTGATTATTGTTTTTCTGGATCGTTGTATTGAAAAGTCTTTATTAAACTTGAATTACATTTTTTAAGTAAGATTTTTTAATAAGTGCACCACAATGGGTCTCTAAACTCTGAGCTATTCCTTTTAACAAATGCCAGTAACGAGTAAGCTTTGGGGATTATAAAATTAAGATGTTCAATAAATGTAAAAGATGAGTGAAATACAATACCTAAGTCCCGAATTTTATTAACCCTAGCCAAAGGCATATCAGAGACGTAGTATGTCGAAATCAAGTTATTATTACACTTCGAATACGTAACACTATAACATTTATTGACATTGAGAGCGAGCCTATTCCTAGAACACCAATCATTAAAAGCAGTCAATTCATTTTGAAGCATGAGAACAGAAGCCTCATTCTTTATTTTGAAAAAGATTTTTAAGTCATCTGGGTACATAACATAACCGCAGTGTGTAAAACAAGAACTCACGTCATTAATAAACATAATGAAGAAAAGCGGACCAAGGATACTTCCCTGAGGCACACCCGAAGTAGCCACGTAGGGTGCTAATTTAACATTATTGATAACAACAAAGTGTTATGGTTTTAACGCATCTAAAATGGAGCAGTAAGGAAGGCGGTCGGCATGATGTAGTGGTGCACTGTGGCTAGTCATTGTCGGCTGGGGTGGGTTCTTGCCAACCTTACTGTCCTGCGCCATAAACAGAAAAATTCCTATCATGCCTATCAAACGCAGAAACTAACATAGAAACGAACATCCGGTTAAACCCGGATGCCACGGACAAACCGTTAAAATTCAAAAAAAAAGAATCCAAAAAAAAAATTGAGGCCGGTTAAATTCAAATTCAAAAAAAAAACTTAACTGGCAACTCAAAGGCAATACAAAATTTTAAAATAACGAAAACTAGCTGAAAATTCGAATAAGTTTAGTAACACAAAAAAAAACCGTTTAAATAAAAAAAAAAGCAACAGAAAACTAACTGAAAAAGAAAAACTGAATTTAAAATTGAAAATCAAAAATAACTGAAAACTAAACATTTGAATTTAAAGGAGCCGGAAACGACCGGCTACAACGGCTGGAATTAAAAAAAAAAATATAAGGCCGAACAACATAAAGGGGCGCCGCGGGTGTTGTTGCAGCGCCCGGTGCTTGGCCCACCCTCGTCCATGGCCATCGACGCACCTGATTTCGATGGCCCCTTATCCAACCCACCTATACCTTCTAAATCATAAGGACCATCAGCATTCCCATTTTTATAAACAATTTTATTTAAAATTCATTTTACAAAATCTTAACTTTAATTAAGTTCCACCCTATATGTTCTCTCACATAGCTGCGCATTATTACGCTTCAGAACAACAAAAATATAAATGTATAAAAAAAAGTATATTGATTCCCACAAAACCCCTCAATAAGTGCGTATTCACTTAATTACCAATTTAGGGTTTTTGATTAGCTATTTAATTAATTGCTTAAGGTATGTTTATGTTTTATCTTATATTTCGTTTTAGTTTTATCTCATTTATTTATTTATTATAGTGGCCTTTTATTTTGTTATCTTTTTTTTTGTTAAAGTATTTATTTATTTATAAGAAGTATTATATTTATATTATTTATAAGAAATAATTTTCCCTTTCTTTTTTTTTTTTATATTTGATTTATTTGTTATTATTATTAATTTCCCTAAGTTTAAATTTTAAGGTTTTTATTTATCCTCCCTAACCTTTACATTTCCTTGAGTTACCAAATTTATAATTTATAATTTAATATTTAATCTCCTTGCGTTTAGTTTACATCCAATATTTTATCCCCTATCCTATTATTCATTTACATTTTTATTTCATTTTCAAATTTAGGTTTAGTTTAGTTATATGTTCCTAACTTATTTAAATTTATTTTCTTATTATGTAGACAAAATCCTAATTTTTCTCTCTTATATATATATATATGTATTTTTTTGTTAAAGTTAATTTCCCGCTCCTATCTTCCTATCATTTCAATTCAGTTAAACAAGCAAAAACTAATTCTAATTTAACGTGCCAATTGGCACGGACTCGCCGAAGATGTCGTCGCCGGTTTGTTGTAGTTGTTGGTGTCGTGGCAGTGGGCCTTTAACTGGGCGGCCTCACTGTGGTTGTTCTAGCTGGTGTTGTTTGCGCTCAGTTGCGCTACTTGTTGTTGTTGTGCGTTGGCTGCGCGTTGTTGTTATGGTTGTTGTTTTTGCATCGCTTGTTGTTGTTAGTGCGCTTGTTGTTATTAATGCAGTGGGCCTATATGAGGCGGCCTCACTGTTGTTGTCAAAGCTGGTTGTTGTTGGCGAGTTAAAGTTGCAGTGGGCCTATACGAGGCGGCCTCACTGTGGTTGCTGATGCTGGTAATTGTTGTTGTTGCGCGTTGGCTGCGCGCTTATGTTGCTGTCGTTGCTGTGGGCCTATATGAGGCGGCCTCACTGTGGTTTTTCTAGCCGGTGTTGTTGTATTTGCGCGTTGGCTGCGCGCAGTTGTTGTTGCAGTGGGCCTATATTAAGGCGGCCTAACTGTTGTTGTTAATGTTGTTGTTGCCGGTGCTGTTGGCGCTTGTTTGCTGCTAGCGCTTGTTGCTGTCGGTCGCGCTGTTGTTATGGTTGTTGTTTTTGCAGCACTTGTTGTTGTTGGCGCTTATTTGCGCTTGTAATTGTTGTGGCTGGTAGTTGTTGCTGTTGGCGCTGACTACGCGCTGTTGTTGTTGGAAGCTCTTATTGTTGTTGTTAGCGCTGGTTGTTGTTGATGTTGACGTCGGCGCTGGCTGCGCTGTTTTTGTTGTTATGCCAGCTGTTTGTTGTTGTTTCTATGCCAGCTGGATGTTGTCGTTGGCTGCACGCTGTTGTTGTTATTGATGCAGCGGGCCTGTACGAGGCGGCCTTACTGTTGTTGGTGTTGCAGTGGGCCTATATGAAGGCGAGCCCACTGTTGTTGGTGTTGCAGTGGGCCTATATGAAGGCGAGCCCACTGTTGTTGGTATTGCCGGTGCTGTTGGCGCTTGTTTGCTGCTAGCGCTTGTTGCTGTCGGTCGCGCTGTTGTTATGGTTGTTGTTTTTGCAGCACTTGTTGTTGTTGGCGCTTGTTTGCTGCTTAGTTGCGTTTGCAGTGGGCCTTTACCACGGAGGCCTCACTGTTATTGATGTAACTGGTGTTGTTGTTGTAGCTGGTTGTTTTTTGATGTTGTAGCGGGCCTATATTACGTCGGCCCCTGCTGTTGACAATGCTGGTGTTGTTGTTGTAGCCGGTAGTGGTTGTTGTAGCTGGTGGTGGTTATAGCTGGTTAAGGTTGTTATTATTGGCGCTTATATGCGCCTTGTTGTTGTTAGTGTTTGCTACGCGCTGTTGTTTTTGGCGCTGGCTACGCGCTGTTGTTGTTGGCCGCGCTGTTGTTGTTGGCGCTTGCTACGCGCTGTTGTTGTTGGCCGCACGCTGTTGTTATTGTTGGCGCTGGCTGCGCTTGGTTGTTGTTGTTGTTGCCGTTGCAGTGGGCCTATATGAGGCGGCCTCACTGTTGTTAAAGCTGCTGGTAATTGTTGTTGTTGGCGCTGACTGCGCGCTGCTGTTTATGTTGGCGCTTATATGCGCCTTGTTTATTGTTGTTGTTGCCGATGCAGTGGGCCTTTATGAGGCGGCCTCACTGTTGTTAAAGCTGCTGGTAATTGTTGTTGTTGGCGCTGACTGCGCGCTGCTGTTTATGTTGGCGCTTATATGCGCCTTGTTTATTGTTGTTGTTGCCGATGCAGTGGGCCTTTGGCCAGGCGACCCCACTGGTAATTGTTGTTGTTGTGTTGGCGCTTGCTACGCGCTGTTGTTTTTGGAGGTGGCCTCACTGGTGTGGTGTCTGTCGAGAATATAAGTGAAATTGAGGAAGTCATTATATAAGTATCTTCTTCTTCTATATGTATAAAATTCAAATTATGTATCTATGTACGGACACAATTGGCTCCTAAACGAATAAGCCGATCGTAACCAAATTTTACACATGCACTGGATATCTTCCAGGGATGGTCACAGGCAAAAATTTTTTTTTTTTTTTTTTATATATATTGGGGCGAGGCACCCCCCATACGAATGGAATTTTTCATAGTCGATATCTCTGGAAGTATTTAGGTTAGGCGACTGAAATTTGGTGAGGGGTTATATGAGATCGATCCCTAACACCTCCAAAAAAAACTGGGGATAACGAGAAAGGGGGCGTGGCTCCTCTTATATGAAGGAGATAGGGATATGGATTAAAATAGATATAGGGATCGGGTTAGAGAAACATGCAGGGAAATAAATTTGTGGCAGGACAACGTCTGCCGGGTCAGCTAGTGTATAATAAATTTACCCACTTACCAAATATAAATCTTATTCTTGCGCGATTCTGCGGCGCTCTGTGGTTGTGCTGTTGGCGGCTGTTTTGTCGCTGGTACTGCGCGGCGGTGTTAGCAACGGCAATGAGCGGTGCAGCAATTGGATCGATGACATTTTTCAAGTTGAAATCGAAGAAATCAAATGAATTGGCATAATTACGTTGATGACTTTTGCACATTTCATTGCAACATTTTTTTTTTTTTTTTTTTTTACTAATTCTATATTTTTTCTATTCAAGCACAATCTTGCGTTTTCAGTTTTTTTATATGCACCAGCATAAACTTTCTTATTCCATTATTTAAACACTTTTTTGCGCTTTAAGTGGTATTTTTTTAGTTTTTAGAGGGGCACGTTCGTCGCTGTCTCGCGTTAGACACTTTTTGATTTTCCGGTATACGTGCAAAATCTCAACAGTGCCAAGAAGATTCCAATATCTTTCGACTAACGGCACTATAGGTTTGGAAATCTTCCGTTCGCTGTGATATGATGTAATTTCTGGGTTGCCATGTTGCGCGATGCAAACGGTTATTACCATCAGGACTCGAAACTACAATTTTTCTTAAAAGTACCAAATTTTGTAAAAATGTAGTAAAATTAAAAAAAAATGGATTATATGAAAAAGGAAACTTGATTATTACCGGAAAATGATTAAGAATTTTATTGATCTTGAATTCGATAGAAAAGGGAATTGATAAGAACTTTTGTTGTTGTTGCTATATTAAAGCAAAATGAAAATAACGCAGTTGAATCTAGTAGTGAAAATTATTTACTACCTTTTTGTTGGGAATTTTAATTCTTGTGAGATTAATTGGATAAATTCTATTTCTTCAAGAGTTTTGTCCCAAAAGAAGAAATAAAGGTCTATTGCCAACTTGATAAGCCCGCTGTGTCCTATGTTCTGCCCTGTTTTTGGACGCAGTATTTCCTTAAGAAGACAGAAAAGTAGTAAATTTTGGGTAAAGCGTAGTAAGTAGTAAAATTTACTGCTATCGTATTAGGATTCGAGTCCTGAGGCACGCACCTGTTTGCGCGCGCAAAATTTTTACTGTCCGGGTCATGTGGATGGTGTGTTCCCTGGGTGCCCCGGGTAACCCGAAACTGCTGGATTGGGGAATTGCGAACATTTTATACTCCAAATCCGATTAGTCACTTCAATGCTAATGAAATGAATTTTGCCAAACAAGGTATGATTGAAATTGACGTGGCTCTCATTCGAACGCAGAATATAATGTCCGATTGAAAAATCTTTAACCGACTTGAAGCGTTTTTACAATAAAAAAAATTGGTTAATTAATTTTTTTTGTTTTAAATTTTCACTATTTGTATTTTCTCTTTAATTCAATGACCAAACCAAAATGATAGTTAATTATGTAGCAAATTTGTAGCATTTAAAGTGTTTTATTGGTAACTGTAACCGAACAAAACTTTTTTTTTTTTGTTTTCTCTCTAAAATTGCGGATGTTATGGGGTTAATTTATTGTTAATAGTGAAGAACCCATGAACATGTCCTATACCATAGGGTTAATTAATTTGTTTACATTCGTTTGACATACCAGTCCCTTACAAAAAGAATCATATTCAACTGTCAATCATACCCTGCCCAATACATTTTGCGCATACAAAAATAAATTCATACACAAAAAATGATACACCAATAGGTCTATTCCCCCTTTGCTGACACATTCACGGGCGCCCGCAAGCATCCATAATTTCGCCCGCAGTTTACCCCGGCCACTCCAGGAACACACCACATACTTATTTTCATGGAAATTAAAAGTTCCGTTATTGGTACCTTTCCATTCCATGGGAAAATTTGGTGTTGCCAGCTGTGCATAACCATACCAACTCAAGAAAACAATCGATAAAAAGTCGAACCGGAGCGTGAATCTAAACTGTCAACTAAAAACCCCGTGAGTAATGCCCAATCACCATGAACCAAAAATGACTTAATCGAAGGCAAACCATAACAGGCCTGCTTCGCTTCGAAGACCGGTCAATGAAGCGAACAGGAAAAAGGTTTACCTGCGAGAACACCATTTACAGCAATAAAAAAAACGTGGGGCACGACTCACCCCTAGATAAGAGTCTCTAGTTCTACCACGAGCTAGCCGGGCAACAGAACATTCCCTAAAAAAAATCCTTTAAATTTGAAAATTTGTGACAAATCCGGTAAGGTAATCAGCCCTACCCTGCATCTCGCTTGCCTCGCTTACTAATCTCTGTAAGAAGGTGACCCGCCTTATGATTGAGTCGAAATATGGAAGAAAAAGTGAATACAATCTCGAAATTGGCTAGTTATTGAGAATTCAAAAAAAAATCTCGACTTAAAATGAATTACGATTGAAATACAAAGAAAAATTAGTATTGAAAATCGTCGGTCAATCAATGATCCGTGTTGAGGAGAACGATGTTGCAGTGCCAGGCACCAAAGCAATTTATGAAAAGTTATTAATGGAGGGTATGTTCTGAGTGGAATGACCCACTCGAGATAAAAAAAAAATTTATATAATGCCACAACTAAGGCTTAGATAATTAGTGAATCCTTAGGTTCACTTAGACTTCCCACTAGGTATACTATTGGCAATCGGATTATGAAATTCATCATAAAGCCATCGAGGCCTTTCTACTAACCCCTGAAAGAATAGATTGAAAGAAAATGTACTGTAATGCAGTTACTAGCTTTGCTCGATTAGAACACGGTATTGGCGAAGTTGCTCAGCAAAGAAAAATATGCGATTCGCGTCGAAATGCAGGATAGGGCGGATTGTAAAGAAAGTCAGGTGAAATTTCGGACTGGCCTACACATTTCTCCTACCAAATGCTAGTCATTCCAGCAAAAGAACTAGCTTCGAATTCCGCGTCCGACCCCAAATCCTAGACTGGTTCCAGTTCCCGAACTATCCGGCTTTACACGCGTATCCCTTTACCTTGCTAAAATACCTCCTGTACCTGCTTTAGGTAGATAAAGATTTAACCACTGCCCGTTACCCGTAATAGGGGCCGTAGTTAATCTCTACCTGCCCTAAAATAGACTGGCCCATAAGGCTTAGAGCTAATTTGCTTAGAACTCTGAAGGATCCACTTCCATACAAAGTTTGTTGAACGAATTACGATGCAAATATGTTAAATCATGTGTAACATGTGGAGCGGCCATCTGACAAAGTTCTAAGCATTTCAGCCTTCATTGACTCACTATGCCTTTGACCGCCCAATATAGCGTCCGACGCTTCTAAGTCTACCTGGTTCGGAAACTGAAACCACTCCGAAACTCCGAGAACCGGACGCAGATAATGAGAGATAATCCTCTACAAAAGCTGACTGCTATGGCCTAGTAAGCCAGTAAATGTTATTTTGTTTCAAAATACTAAAATTGGAAAGTCCGATGTTGCGGTGGTTTCTCTATTTGTTTAGGCCAGAGACGCCTACCCCCCTTCCGTGCCAGACATAGCTGGGCTTACCCGCTGTCCCCCCTACTAGTCCAACCCCGCACGCTGGACCTAGGACAGGCTGTTCTAAAAAGAACACTTGCTCTGTGGTTTCTCGCCCCCCAGAATTGGGCTTCCAAAAATGTAGTTTGCTTTTTGTTTCTTAGTTTATATGGCTTTGCGGCGTAGACATTTGTTATTGGAGAACTCGTCAAAACTCCGAAAGAAATTTGTTCTAGTGGATTCACCCCCACAGAAAAGGTATGGAAAAAAAATTGATATACAAGCGGGCCCGCTAACTTGGCTTCCTAGTTATAAGCTTCGCGGCCGGCAGACATTTTGATTATGGAGAACTCGTCAAAACTCCGAAAGACAATCCGCCAACGAGGATTGCCAGGTCATCCACTGCTTCCGGTGAAAGCGATGTGGATTCCCTATGAAGACGGTGCTCGGGGAGAATACTGGGCGAGTTGTCCCCGACTGCCAAAACGCCCAGATAGAAATGGTAAATTTGAAAAAAAGAAAAACGTTTAAAATCTTGGTTATTGTGGACGAATATCCGAAGCATGGAAACGGCCTATCAATTTACCCGTCAGGTCCTCTAAGTCATACAGCGCATTACCCACTTTTCGACGAACTCGGCACTTAAGATATTTCGGCAGAAATTTCGCGTTTATGCCTTGTTTAAAACTGCTCAAAGCAAAATTTCTCCTAAAAACCTCCTGACCTTCCCTATAGTTCACTAGTCTAGAACGTTTATTATATACCCGCACTGCTCTATCCTTTGCCTGGTCTAAATTCTTACGAATTTGCTCGCGGATGTTTGCTAACTTGTCTACTCTGCTGGCTATAGGGACTTCATCCTCCTTAAGACTACCGAGTTTCTCCAATATAGTATACGCTGATGCGTGCTGGACCATGTTCTGACCATATAATGCAAAGTACGGAGAGCACTGAATGGAAGTATGAAAATCACTTCGTACAACTGCTAAGATCTCGGGTATATGTTTGTCCCAGTCCGTATGATCCTGTTTACCCCTAAGGAAAATTCTTATTTTTGAAACAATTTCTCTGTTTACGCGTTCTGACGCGTTAGCTTGCGGAGAGTATAGCCCTGTCCTAATATGAGTTACCCCGTAGTTATCTAGAAATTGCTTCATTTCCTTAGAGATAAACTGTTTACCATTGTCGCTATGGATATACTCAGGGACCCCGGCAGCTGGAAAAACCTCAGAGCTGAAGTAGTTCATAACATTTGCAGTCGTAGCCCTCTGCATGGGTTTTAACCAAACATACTTTGTAAAATGGTCCAATACTATAAAAAGAAACTGATTCCGCCGTTTAGATCTAGGATAAGGTCCCAAAAAGTCGCAATAAAACCGCTGAAATGGCCTTTCCGAAGTGAAAGTCTGCGCTATAGGTGGTCTGGACTGTTGATTGGTCGCCTTTACTGTTTTGCAGGTATCACA
Source organism: Campiglossa producta (assembly GCA_964058755.1). NCBI lineage: Eukaryota > Metazoa > Arthropoda > Insecta > Diptera > Tephritidae > Campiglossa > Campiglossa producta. The sequence goes on from CAXKVI010000005.1 coordinate 106,226,832, forward strand.
CCTGCCCACGTATTTCCGAACGTCCTTGGCCTGCCCTGGCCAGAAATAATTTTGTCGAACGCGTTCCAAAGTCTTTTGCCAACCTCCATGGTAGCTTCTGTTTGCGTCATGTGCCAGACGTATCGCCTTCTCGATTAACCCTGACGGTAGCCACAACCTCCATAGTGAGTCCTCCTCATCCTCCACACCTTTCCGAAATTTAACCCTTTTAAATATCAGACCGCCATTTAGTCTTAAATCCGGCAGAGAGTCCTCATTATCTAAAATAGTTTGGGACAGATCCTGATACTCTGCACTTTTAAATTCCGGAGCCTCTAAATCTATTTCATGAGATGCGGAAGGATAATTCAACTCATCTACGTCAAAACGGGAGAGGGCGTCTGGTACCACATTCAACGTACCCTTGCGATGTTCCATCGAGATATCGTACCGCTGCAACAGAAGGGACCACCTAGCCAACCTGCCACTCAAGTCTTTTTGTGTCATCAACCATTTGAGGCTAGAGTGGTCCGTGATAATTCGGAATGGCAAACCTTCGACATAAGGTCGGAAACGGTTGACACTGACTATGGCTGCCAGGCATTCCAGCTCGGTCACTGTATAATTGCGCTGAGCATTGTTCAGCTTTTTTGAGACAAATGCGATTGGATGCTCAGCGCCCTCATCATCGACCTGGAACAGCACACCACCCACGCCTATCTTCGAAGCATCACACTGTATAACAAACTCTTTAGAAAAATCGGGTTGGGCCAAGACAGGGGCGGAACTCAGGGCTACCTTCAGCTTTTCAAAAGCTTCTATTGCCTCAGGAGTAAGTTTGAAAGGGCCTAGCGACTTTCGAAGGCAATCGGTCAAAGGGCCTGCTAAATCAGCAAAATTTGTAATAAACGCCCTATACCAATTTGCCATGCCCACGAACCTACGAACCTGTCGAGGAGACTTCGGGATTGGGAAACTCTTAACTGCCTCTATCTTCCCTGGATCTACCTTCAAGCACCCGCTTCCTATCAAGTACCCTAAATATCGGATTTCCTTCTGACAAAATTTGCTCTTCTTCACATTGATGGTCAGGCCCGCGTCCTTCAAGCACTTTGCCACTTCCGCCAATAATTTCAGGTGGTCCTCAAAGTTCGTGCTGCATACCATCAAATCATCCAGGTAGACGAAGACATTCTCCCGCAAACGCGAGGGAATCGCCTTGTCCATCAGCCGGCTCATCGTCTGCGGTCCATTGCATAACCCAAATGGCATCACTTTATAGTGGTACAGAGGCTTCCCCGGGACTGCGAATGCTGTTTTCTCCTTTGAAGACTCTGTCAGCTTGATCTGGAAAAACGCATCCTTCAGATCAATACCACTAATAAAGTGAGTGTCCTTCAACCTGCTTAATAAACCGTTGATATGAGGCAATGGGTATGAATCCTTTTTAGTTACCGCGTTGACCTTCCTGGAGTCTATGCAAAGCCTAACCTTCCCTGGCTTCCGAACCAAAACTACGGGACTACACCAGGGTGAGTTTGATTCCTCTATAACCCCCATTTCGAGCAACCTTTCTATTTCACTAAAAGCTTCGACTTGCCTCGGTGGCGAAAGAGGAAAATGCCTACTTTTAATTGGAACCGCATCACCCGTATCAATGTGGTGTTCGACTAGCTTAGTTTGCCCCAGACCTAACTTCTCAAAGGACGGAAACATATCCACTACCTTCTGCAGTTTGGTCTTTTGGGCGTGTGTCAAATCATGGTAATTATGTTCCTCTCCCTTTTCGTCAACAACCTCTAAACATGCTATACTTGGAAATATTTCAGGAGCTAACGCGAAAGCTCTCCAGAAGTCAACTCCGAAGTAGGCTTCTTGAATAAGGGAAGGAACAAGATAGAAACGAATAATTTTGGTTGTGTTTTTGAAAGTCACTGGTAAAGAAATAGAGCCTAATATTTTCTGTTTGCCGCCACCCGCTGTATACACAAAAGCCTGTAATGGGTGGTACTTAAGTCCATTTGTGTCCAAAAACTTCTGACAATCTTTGCCGAGGATGGAGACATTCGCACCCGAGTCCAGCAATCCTACCAGAAAACTATTTTCAATTTGCACCCGTACCAGAGGCCTTTCATCCTCAGTAAGCATTAGCGTTGTGCTTTGCAAAAGTTTACGCTCCTGAACTCGACTATGATACCTCTTCCTACATTTCAAAATATTCTCGGACACAAATGACTCTGTATTATTTTGGAAAATCCTCGACCTGACTAGCTCATAGTTGTTGACCCTGTACTCCAAACTAGGTGAAATTTGCGCTTGACAAGCAACATCCCTACTATGATTTTTTAAAATGCAAATTGGTTTCGAATTGTTAAAATGCGCAATTGGACTATCACAATCGGAGCCATCCGAGCTGTCGGTACTATCAGGAAAAGTTACATTAATATTTGGCTGGTCCTTCGCCAGGGTGCCACTATCCTTCGGAAGCTCACCACTTCCATTCGACTCACTGTTTGCGCGGGACCTACCACTTCGTTCAGTACACGAGGCAACTCCTGGTGTACTGGCTGATATGGGGGCTATGGCACCGAACGAGTTTCCCCCATCTTCTCGCTCGGGTATTGGTTTCCCTGTCTCCGATGATCTCTTGGACATTTTGGAGTCAACACTCCCCTATTGCCGCACTTAAAACAAAACGGATGCTTGACTGGCTCTTCACAGTAGATATACGAATGCCCCATAGCCTGGCAATTCCAACACTGGATTCCGGAATAGTCTGGTTTCCTGTTCCTTCGATACTCCAAAGCTTCGAGCTGCGGGTCCACTTCACCATCTTCGCCTTCCATCCTAATATCCTGTGCTATTGTGCGAGCTTCATTCACATGCCGTCCAGTATAGGTTGTTCCCAAGATTTTGCTTTCCCTTAGTACCTGCTCTCCTTTCCGTGCTACATCGCGGAGGTCATGTAAGGTCCTCACTCCCGCATTGAAAAGCATCAGCTTTAGACTGCTGTTGACATTTCTTTTTATGATGTCAATCAGCAGAGCTTCTGACAATGGCTCCCTAAGACGTGCATTTAAGGCCACTATGTCAGTATGGAACATATCGTATGACTCAGTTGGCTTTTGCTTTCGCATCGAGATATCCATCATGATCTCGTGGTCACTTTTCAACGTTCCAAACTCACGCTTTAAGGAGTAGCACAGAAAGTCATATGTAGCATTAGGGTTCTGCTTCGTAAACAACCAGTACCATTCTTCTGCACGTCCTGACAGAAACAAATGGAAACTCGCCATTATTTGTTCCGAAGAACATTGGGTCCTTTCGCATAGGGTATCCAACTTAAACAGAAAGTCCGCCACGCTTCCAGCCCCATCGAAGGAAACCTTCCAGTCTTGGGGTTTCACCGCTATGCTACCAGAAACGAAGTTAGCATGGTTGCTTGCGAAGGTCTGTGCATAGTTTCTCTCGTCCCTAGTATTGTTCCTGGCATGGCTTGGGCCATGTGAAGTTCCAACTGCCGCGCGAAGTATGTCCATATTTTCCCTGATGGTCCGCATCTCATCCCTCATCTCCTCCTGGGAAGTCCTAAAGAGATGATGCAACACGTGTACCCAAGAGTCTGAAGGAGGCGCATTGTTGACCTGCGGTTGAGGAGTCATCCTATCGCCCAAATTGTTAAGAGGCATAGGATTTCCTAACTGAGCGCTAGCTCCTTCCGGTATGCCTGTCACCAAGTTAGTCGGAGGATCGAAGAGATTCTGCATTTGCTCTACTCCAATGGATGTGTCAAAGCCATTACCACTGCCTGGTTTATCAGCTTTCTGATTGGAACCAGGAGTTAAGACAAGTCTGGTCGGATCTCCTCCACCAAAGCCACCAACTGGGGAGTGCATTACCAAAGGACGGTTGGCTGGTTGTTTCGAAACTGCTCCTCTACCGCCTCTTGGCTTGCCCCAACTTCCTCGTCCGCCACTGGCACTTCGGAGGATCCTTCCTTCAGTCTCTTGGTCCATGCCAGGAAAATCCGTTAATCAAGATTGAAAAAAAAATGTGGTCAAATCTGGTAGTGTGCTTGCTTCGACAAGCAGCACAAAAAAAAATCTTAGTTTACAAGGGCGATTGGGACGTGTTTCGACAGTCTAGAGTCACCCCCTTTCTACCCTATACAAAAGCCGTTTTAAAAATAAAAATATATAAAAAAAACAGTCTGTTTACGATTGCACGATACCGAAAAGTGCAAGGTATATATGTGATTCGATAGTCGTATCGAGCCAACCGTAAAAAAAAAATGCAATATATATATATACAAAAATATGCTGAAAGAAATGTTGGTTAATAAACAAACGTATCAAAATGTAATAAAATGCAAGTGTGTGTGGGTTGAAAAATATATGTATTTAAATGTTCAATGGGAATGCTGACCTCCCATCATTAGAAGGCATAGGTAAATAAAACAAAAAAAAACAAAAATTAGACGACTGGATCCCAGTACCACCGCAATGCAGGGGTCGCCTTGGAGACTGGTCGCCCTGAGACTGGTTACGCACTGGTCCCCAAAACAAAACAAATTTTAAACTTCACATGGGTATATTTTAATTTTCCCAAACTGGACTTCAGTAAGCCAGACCGCAATGCAGGGGCTGTCTTTGAGACTGCCATCCCTGAGACAGGCAGGAATATTGGAAGCCAAAACAAAAACAAATTGAATTTATTTAAAAAAAAAATTTTTTTTTTTTTTTTTTTGGTTCAACACTTTTACTAACTTCGCCGCAATGAAAGGAGCGGATACGACCTGTCTCCCCAGACTTGCGAAGCCAAGAGAGATCGCCAAAGATCCCAGCTTATCCAACCGCAATGCAGGAGTTGTCCTGAGACTAGTCACCCTGAGACTGGTTGGATTAGTTGGGGTCAGCAAAAAAAAATTTTGAAAAATATTTGGAAAAAAAATAAAATTTTAAAACATCGAACACACAAAAGACAGACACGTTCGGCAAAAAAAAAAAAACTAAGTAATTCCCAAAAAAAAAAAAAAACTAAACCCCACTTAGCGGACATATTTATATATATTTCCCGAAGCCGACATCGGACAACAGACCCGGGACAAAAAAAAATGTTTACTACAAAAAAACTAAGTGCGTTTAGCACTGCCTCGCCGGGTGAAATGCAAAACTTCCGGTGGACATGACGTAAAGTCTCGTGGAGCCCTTAGCTACTGACAACGAAGACCAATCCAGACCACTTGATCAGTCTCACCATCCCATCGCAACGCAGGTGGCGGCTCCTGGGCCTGCCTACCTGGGACTTATGAGATGGTGAAACCTCACAAGCTGACCAGAAAAGCCATCGAGATCAGCGCTTCAGGCCCCACGTTGGGCAATAAACCCGTTGGGCGCCATCTGTTATGGTTTTAACGCATCTAAAATGGAGCAGTAAGGAAGGCGGTCGGCATGATGTAGTGGTGCACTGTGGCTAGTCATTGTCGGCTGGGGTGGGTTCTTGCCAACCTTACTGTCCTGCGCCATAAACAGAAAAATTCCTATCATGCCTATCAAACGCAGAAACTAACATAGAAACGAACATCCGGTTAAACCCGGATGCCACGGACAAACCGTTAAAATTCAAAAAAAAAGAATCCAAAAAAAAAATTGAGGCCGGTTAAATTCAAATTCAAAAAAAAAACTTAACTGGCAACTCAAAGGCAATACAAAATTTTAAAATAACGAAAACTAGCTGAAAATTCGAATAAGTTTAGTAACACAAAAAAAAACCGTTTAAATAAAAAAAAAAGCAACAGAAAACTAACTGAAAAAGAAAAACTGAATTTAAAATTGAAAATCAAAAATAACTGAAAACTAAACATTTGAATTTAAAGGAGCCGGAAACGACCGGCTACAACGGCTGGAATTAAAAAAAAAAATATAAGGCCGAACAACATAAAGGGGCGCCGCGGGTGTTGTTGCAGCGCCCGGTGCTTGGCCCACCCTCGTCCATGGCCATCGACGCACCTGATTTCGATGGCCCCTTATCCAACCCACCTATACCTTCTAAATCATAAGGACCATCAGCATTCCCATTTTTATAAACAATTTTATTTAAAATTCATTTTACAAAATCTTAACTTTAATTAAGTTCCACCCTATATGTTCTCTCACATAGCTGCGCATTATTACGCTTCAGAACAACAAAAATATAAATGTATAAAAAAAAGTATATTGATTCCCACAAAACCCCTCAATAAGTGCGTATTCACTTAATTACCAATTTAGGGTTTTTGATTAGCTATTTAATTAATTGCTTAAGGTATGTTTATGTTTTATCTTATATTTCGTTTTAGTTTTATCTCATTTATTTATTTATTATAGTGGCCTTTTATTTTGTTATCTTTTTTTTTGTTAAAGTATTTATTTATTTATAAGAAGTATTATATTTATATTATTTATAAGAAATAATTTTCCCTTTCTTTTTTTTTTTTATATTTGATTTATTTGTTATTATTATTAATTTCCCTAAGTTTAAATTTTAAGGTTTTTATTTATCCTCCCTAACCTTTACATTTCCTTGAGTTACCAAATTTATAATTTATAATTTAATATTTAATCTCCTTGCGTTTAGTTTACATCCAATATTTTATCCCCTATCCTATTATTCATTTACATTTTTATTTCATTTTCAAATTTAGGTTTAGTTTAGTTATATGTTCCTAACTTATTTAAATTTATTTTCTTATTATGTAGACAAAATCCTAATTTTTCTCTCTTATATATATATATATGTATTTTTTTGTTAAAGTTAATTTCCCGCTCCTATCTTCCTATCATTTCAATTCAGTTAAACAAGCAAAAACTAATTCTAATTTAACGTGCCAATTGGCACGGACTCACCGAAGATGTCGTCGCCGGTTTGTTGTAGTTGTTGGTGTCGTGGCAGTGGGCCTTTAACTGGGCGGCCTCACTGTGGTTGTTCTAGCTGGTGTTGTTTGCGCTCAGTTGCGCTACTTGTTGTTGTTGTGCGTTGGCTGCGCGTTGTTGTTATGGTTGTTGTTTTTGCATCGCTTGTTGTTGTTAGTGCGCTTGTTGTTATTAATGCAGTGGGCCTATATGAGGCGGCCTCACTGTTGTTGTCAAAGCTGGTTGTTGTTGGCGAGTTAAAGTTGCAGTGGGCCTATACGAGGCGGCCTCACTGTGGTTGCTGATGCTGGTAATTGTTGTTGTTGCGCGTTGGCTGCGCGCTTATGTTGCTGTCGTTGCTGTGGGCCTATATGAGGCGGCCTCACTGTGGTTTTTCTAGCCGGTGTTGTTGTATTTGCGCGTTGGCTGCGCGCAGTTGTTGTTGCAGTGGGCCTATATTAAGGCGGCCTAACTGTTGTTGTTAATGTTGTTGTTGCCGGTGCTGTTGGCGCTTGTTTGCTGCTAGCGCTTGTTGCTGTCGGTCGCGCTGTTGTTATGGTTGTTGTTTTTGCAGCACTTGTTGTTGTTGGCGCTTATTTGCGCTTGTAATTGTTGTGGCTGGTAGTTGTTGCTGTTGGCGCTGACTACGCGCTGTTGTTGTTGGAAGCTCTTATTGTTGTTGTTAGCGCTGGTTGTTGTTGATGTTGACGTCGGCGCTGGCTGCGCTGTTTTTGTTGTTATGCCAGCTGTTTGTTGTTGTTTCTATGCCAGCTGGATGTTGTCGTTGGCTGCACGCTGTTGTTGTTATTGATGCAGCGGGCCTGTACGAGGCGGCCTTACTGTTGTTGGTGTTGCAGTGGGCCTATATGAAGGCGAGCCCACTGTTGTTGGTGTTGCAGTGGGCCTATATGAAGGCGAGCCCACTGTTGTTGGTATTGCCGGTGCTGTTGGCGCTTGTTTGCTGCTAGCGCTTGTTGCTGTCGGTCGCGCTGTTGTTATGGTTGTTGTTTTTGCAGCACTTGTTGTTGTTGGCGCTTGTTTGCTGCTTAGTTGCGTTTGCAGTGGGCCTTTACCACGGAGGCCTCACTGTTATTGATGTAACTGGTGTTGTTGTTGTAGCTGGTTGTTTTTTGATGTTGTAGCGGGCCTATATTACGTCGGCCCCTGCTGTTGACAATGCTGGTGTTGTTGTTGTAGCCGGTAGTGGTTGTTGTAGCTGGTGGTGGTTATAGCTGGTTAAGGTTGTTATTATTGGCGCTTATATGCGCCTTGTTGTTGTTAGTGTTTGCTACGCGCTGTTGTTTTTGGCGCTGGCTACGCGCTGTTGTTGTTGGCCGCGCTGTTGTTGTTGGCGCTTGCTACGCGCTGTTGTTGTTGGCCGCACGCTGTTGTTATTGTTGGCGCTGGCTGCGCTTGGTTGTTGTTGTTGTTGCCGTTGCAGTGGGCCTATATGAGGCGGCCTCACTGTTGTTAAAGCTGCTGGTAATTGTTGTTGTTGGCGCTGACTGCGCGCTGCTGTTTATGTTGGCGCTTATATGCGCCTTGTTTATTGTTGTTGTTGCCGATGCAGTGGGCCTTTATGAGGCGGCCTCACTGTTGTTAAAGCTGCTGGTAATTGTTGTTGTTGGCGCTGACTGCGCGCTGCTGTTTATGTTGGCGCTTATATGCGCCTTGTTTATTGTTGTTGTTGCCGATGCAGTGGGCCTTTGGCCAGGCGACCCCACTGGTAATTGTTGTTGTTGTGTTGGCGCTTGCTACGCGCTGTTGTTTTTGGAGGTGGCCTCACTGGTGTGGTGTCTGTCGAGAATATAAGTGAAATTGAGGAAGTCATTATATAAGTATCTTCTTCTTCTATATGTATAAAATTCAAATTATGTATCTATGTACGGACACAATTGGCTCCTAAACGAATAAGCCGATCGTAACCAAATTTTACACATGCACTGGATATCTTCCAGGGATGGTCACAGGCAAAAATTTTTTTTTTTTTTTTTTATATATATTGGGGCGAGGCACCCCCCATACGAATGGAATTTTTCATAGTCGATATCTCTGGAAGTATTTAGGTTAGGCGACTGAAATTTGGTGAGGGGTTATATGAGATCGATCCCTAACACCTCCAAAAAAAACTGGGGATAACGAGAAAGGGGGCGTGGCTCCTCTTATATGAAGGAGATAGGGATATGGATTAAAATAGATATAGGGATCGGGTTAGAGAAACATGCAGGGAAATAAATTTGTGGCAGGACAACGTCTGCCGGGTCAGCTAGTGTATAATAAATTTACCCACTTACCAAATATAAATCTTATTCTTGCGCGATTCTGCGGCGCTCTGTGGTTGTGCTGTTGGCGGCTGTTTTGTCGCTGGTACTGCGCGGCGGTGTTAGCAACGGCAATGAGCGGTGCAGCAATTGGATCGATGACATTTTTCAAGTTGAAATCGAAGAAATCAAATGAATTGGCATAATTACGTTGATGACTTTTGCACATTTCATTGCAACATTTTTTTTTTTTTTTTTTTTTACTAATTCTATATTTTTTCTATTCAAGCACAATCTTGCGTTTTCAGTTTTTTTATATGCACCAGCATAAACTTTCTTATTCCATTATTTAAACACTTTTTTGCGCTTTAAGTGGTATTTTTTTAGTTTTTAGAGGGGCACGTTCGTCGCTGTCTCGCGTTAGACACTTTTTGATTTTCCGGTATACGTGCAAAATCTCAACAGTGCCAAGAAGATTCCAATATCTTTCCACTAACGGCACTATAGGTTTGGAAATCTTCCGTTCGCTGTGATATGATGTAATTTCTGGGTTGCCATGTTGCGCGATGCAAACGGTTATTACCATCAGGACTCGAAACTACAATTTTTCTTAAAAGTACCAAATTTTGTAAAAATGTAGTAAAATTAAAAAAAAATGGATTATATGAAAAAGGAAACTTGATTATTACCGGAAAATGATTAAGAATTTTATTGATCTTGAATTCGATAGAAAAGGGAATTGATAAGAACTTTTGTTGTTGTTGCTATATTAAAGCAAAATGAAAATAACGCAGTTGAATCTAGTAGTGAAAATTATTTACTACCTTTTTGTTGGGAATTTTAATTCTTGTGAGATTAATTGGATAAATTCTATTTCTTCAAGAGTTTTGTCCCAAAAGAAGAAATAAAGGTCTATTGCCAACTTGATAAGCCCGCTGTGTCCTATGTTCTGCCCTGTTTTTGGACGCAGTATTTCCTTAAGAAGACAGAAAAGTAGTAAATTTTGGGTAAAGCGTAGTAAGTAGTAAAATTTACTGCTATCGTATTAGGATTCGAGTCCTGAGGCACGCACCTGTTTGCGCGCGCAAAATTTTTACTGTCCGGGTCATGTGGATGGTGTGTTCCCTGGGTGCCCCGGGTAACCCGAAACTGCTGGATTGGGGAATTGCGAACATTTTATACTCCAAATCCGATTAGTCACTTCAATGCTAATGAAATGAATTTTGCCAAACAAGGTATGATTGAAATTGACGTGGCTCTCATTCGAACGCAGAATATAATGTCCGATTGAAAAATCTTTAACCGACTTGAAGCGTTTTTACAATAAAAAAAATTGGTTAATTAATTTTTTTTGTTTTAAATTTTCACTATTTGTATTTTCTCTTTAATTCAATGACCAAACCAAAATGATAGTTAATTATGTAGCAAATTTGTAGCATTTAAAGTGTTTTATTGGTAACTGTAACCGAACAAAACTTTTTTTTTTTTGTTTTCTCTCTAAAATTGCGGATGTTATGGGGTTAATTTATTGTTAATAGTGAAGAACCCATGAACATGTCCTATACCATAGGGTTAATTAATTTGTTTACATTCGTTTGACATACCAGTCCCTTACAAAAAGAATCATATTCAACTGTCAATCATACCCTGCCCAATACATTTTGCGCATACAAAAATAAATTCATACACAAAAAATGATACACCAATAGGTCTATTCCCCCTTTGCTGACACATTCACGGGCGCCCGCAAGCATCCATAATTTCGCCCGCAGTTTACCCCGGCCACTCCAGGAACACACCACATACTTATTTTCATGGAAATTAAAAGTTCCGTTATTGGTACCTTTCCATTCCATGGGAAAATTTGGTGTTGCCAGCTGTGCATAACCATACCAACTCAAGAAAACAATCGATAAAAAGTCGAACCGGAGCGTGAATCTAAACTGTCAACTAAAAACCCCGTGAGTAATGCCCAATCACCATGAACCAAAAATGACTTAATCGAAGGCAAACCATAACAAAAGTTTAGTCTACTGGATAAATATGAATTTATCCATTGTAAAAATGTCGAACAGAAGCCCCACTTCTGTAACTTTGTCAGCAATACCCGATGAGATACTATATCAAAAGCTTTGGATAAGTCCGTATAGACACAATCGACTTGACAACCCTCTAAGAACGATGAAATACAGTAATTTGAAAATACTGAAAGATTAGAAATTGTTGAGCGTCCTGGACCAAACCCATGCTGATAGGGACAGATATATTGTTTAACCAAGGATGCTAATTCGCGCATTACCACGTTCTCAAAAAGTTTAGATATAACAGGAAGTTTTGAAATTGGCCAATAATTTGAAATATTACTCTTAATACCACTTTTAAGAATTGGTTCAATATAAGCAATTTTCCATTCATCCAAAAAAATCCCAGACTGCAAAGATAAATTAAATATATGCAACAAAGGTTCCGCAACCGAAGTCATACATTTCTTTAAAAGAAATACGAAAATTGCTGATAGTCGTATTGTTTTGAATTCTTGATGGACTGAATACCCAAAATAATATCATCAACATCAAGAACTAATGAACAGAAATGAAGACAAACTCAGCAAATAAATTTGCCGAATCATAAGACGATGTCGAACTTCTACCTTCGTAAGACACAGACAGCGGAATTGCTGAGGATGACTTTTTGGAACGAATGAAATTCCAAAACGATTTAGGATTCGATCTGAGATTATTTTTCGAAATTATTGATATACTGATTATATAAAAATTTGTCAAGGCAATTGAACTCCTCCACATACTTCAAGTATTCTTGCTTGTGCTGAGTGGAACCAGTTTCCTTAAACAGCTTATGATATTTATTTCGCAAGTTTTTAAGTTTCTTTAGATTTTTTGCGAATTACCAATTCATGGCTATCGTAGCGATGTGAAAATGAAACCATTTATCCAGGCTGAGTCCAAAGGTTCCAAACGTCAACTGAAATTGAGTGATTGAATGAAAAATCGAGCAATGTAAACGGGACTTTATACACCCTTGCTGGAAATCGAGGAATATTATTTACTGAAATATCCAGAATATTCGTTTAAAATAAATCGAACCATTCCGCAAGGTTGCGGCCATCAAAAAGAACTGGCCAGTCGATATTGGCAATTAAATTATTTATCAAACCGAAATCATACCGATTATAATTGAAACCAGACTCAATACCATGTACAATATTTGCAAATTCATAAAACTCTAGCTCCAAAATTAGAGGTGCAGGATCTTTATCAGTATTTGATAACGGACAGCAAGACCGAAGCAAATTACAATTTAGATCACTACTAACAAAGATTAGGTCTAGAATTTTATCCAGCAAATTTACATAATTATTGATTTGAACTAGTTATAAACAATAAAAACTATCAACTAAATAAATTTCATTAGCACGATTAACATTAGTTGGTATAAGTGTATTTTCTCCTGGAAGATAAGACCAGACGATTTTATTCAAATTAAAATCACCTAAATCACATAACTGGTGATTTAAATTTGACCTTGCAACATGCATAATATTTTTTACGTGATCTTCATACATTTTGTCACTACTGTCTGGTGGTATATAAGATACACTAACAAAAAGAATATCCGCCTTACCGTTAATTGAAATTATCAATTGGTCAATAACAGTATCGGCAATACTAAGAGGAACCAGAGTAGACTTTAGCCCTTTTTTTACGGCTATCAGGACTCCTCCTCCTCGGGATAGACCAGTGCTTAAGCTATCCCGATCTTTTCGGAAAACACTATAAAGATTTTTGTCGAAAAATTCACTGCCGTTAAAGTCCCCAGTTAGCCAAGTCTCCACAAGGCAGAAATACACCCGGAGAGTTTGCCAAACTACTGCCGAGGGGCGACCCCGTCTTACCGTTAATTGAAATTATCAATTGGTCAATAACAGTATCGGCAATACTAAGAGGAACCAGAGTAGACTTTATCCCCTTTTTTACGGCTATCAGGACTCCTCCTCCTCGGGATAGACCAGTGCTTAAGCTATCCCGATCTTTGTGGAAAACACTATAAAGATTTTTGTCGAAAAATTCACTGTCGTTAAAGTCCCCAGGTAGTTTTTCTAAATAATTTTTGATGTTACTTTTGCCGGGCATCGAACCGCCACGACTTGGTGTAGAAGGCCCAACATTTAACCGCTACACCACGGCGGCCGCCAAAAAACCTTTAACTAACTTGAAATCATGTTTAACTTTGACTATGACTATGGGCCATTGAATTTTTATCCAGATACGACGTTTTGAAACTCATTCCAATATAGGGCAGTATGTGTTCAGCAGAATCAGTTCATCAGTTTGTCAGCCACTTGACGTACGGCGATTTTAGAGCAAATTCTATTTTGCCATATCCGTGGAATCTGCTGTTACGCATACAAACCACCCGCAGTTTACTTAAGCTAATTAGCTGTCAGTTTACCTCAAGAAATAAATATTTGACTATGAATATGCCCATAGAGTTTTTCAAGATAGGGGGGTTTAAAAAAATTATTTTCAAATAGGGTATCTTCAAAATTACATAACGGGGTTTTAAAAATATAAAAATTTTCGATAGAAACAACTTTTATTCAATGTATACCTCATTAACCCCGGGGTACGAAATGTACTAAAAATGAACAAAAGACAAATTTATAAAAACTCCATCAAATACATGATTTTCTTGAAGAACGCCTATCTTAAAGCAGGGACTGTAAATAACAGGTTTTTCTTTTGAATTTTCAATATTTGATTTTTACAGTAGAAAAAATATTATATTTGTTAATTAATTGATACTCAAAGGAATGTGTCGATACACTCCTTATGTTTTTAAAATTACCCCTTTATATCTATTTTTTTGGGTTTAAATTTTGGCCAGTTTTTTTTTTTTAATTTTTATAATTTTTTATGTTATGTAATATAACTAAAACTAAAAATCTTGATTAAACCAAAAAATTTGTATACGTTACAAAAATAAAAAAAATTAAAAAAGAAAATAAATAAAAAATAATTTAAAAAAACTGCTTCAGTAAAATTTATTTGATAAAATTGGGGCGTATTCATAGTCGCGACTAAGTAGGTACTTAAATTTAGTTGCAGCTTTTTGACAGATGGTGTACTATAAATTGTGTCAAAAAGCCGGAACTAACTTTAACCACCTACTTAATTTGGACTATGAATACGCCCCATTGTTTTTAATTTTGATACATAAAAATCAAAATTTCAAAAGTCAGGCTTTGCTCTTTATATTAAATTTTTGATATCACTTTGCCTCACTGTGTGAATGTGATTTGACAAGCAGATGGTGCTGCTGTAGACGCCAGCTGTCCTATCGGTGTAGCACATACAACTTGGCAGCACTCAAGCTGTCAAATTCAATTCACGACGAAAATAAGCGGGAAGCACGCATTTTTAGAAAATTCTTGATTTTGTGTGGATTTTAATTTTTTGTTCGTAGTGGCAGTTTAAAATACATTAAATCAATCCAATATACACATAAGTCGCACAAAAATAACCAGCAATGGTGTCGCTGCAGGATGTGTCCACATTCATTGTGCCTGGACAGCTCTGCACATTGCCGCAAAATGAAGTGGACAGCTGCTCGGTGGTAAGCCCAATAAAATGTACATAAAAAAATGTACTACATTTTCTAAAAACACCATTTTGCTTATTTTTTCAGTCGGAATACTATCCAGAAATCAATTTGAACTGTGAAATGTTCAGCACCTCAATAAGCGCACACTCCACCGACGCCTATCGCAGCGTAATGGTGCCAGTAAATGAGGGTGTGATGAAGCGCATAATACGCACATTTTTCGAAAGTGGTTTCACAGAGGCTCTGAATGAAGCGCGCGACAAACAAACCGCCAGCACGAGTCCAGTTGTTTGTGCAATGGCGCAATATACCTACGATATGTTGGAATTTGTCAAACGACTGAAAACTAGAATATTTCCACACATGCGTGAAGTGAGCGTCAGCAATGTGGCAGAGTTGTCGGAGACGCGCGATTGGCTGCGCTCGTATATACGTTGCATTGTTTGGCATCCGAATTGTTTTAAAATTGCTGTCGCAGGATCAGATGATATTGTACGCATATATACGGATGAACCAGCTATGGTGCCGGTGCTAAGGGTGAGTTTATGGTAGGGGTTTTTTCTGTTGCCAGGTACAAACATGTGAATGCCAAGTGCTAGAACTTGACTTTTCGGTATAATTTCGGGACCTTTTTAGGATTGTTTAAGGAATTATATCGAGCCTTTTTAAGGATTATTTTGGAATTTTTTACAGTATCATGTGGGATTTTTTAGATCTATTTTTTCAAGTTTCGTTTCTTTTTGGGGATTATTTCGGTATAGGTTTCGAGAATGTTTCTCGATGATGTCGGGATAAGCCCCCAATTATGGGGACAACTTCGGGAGTGTTTCCAGTTTATTTCTAGGCTTTCGTGATATTTTTGTGGATTGTTGTTGGTGTTGTTGTTGTTGTTGTTGTTGGTGTTGTTGTTGTTGTTGTAGCGAGGTGTAGCCCTGCCTAAATGTCAGACAGGGTCACCCCGAGTGTATTGCTCTTGGCCGGGTCGATATAAGAAAACGGCCCGGGTCGTTTCGGCACGATGGGTACAGCACAAGTACTGGTACCGTTCTCGTAGAACCGGCAATACAAGAAACTAGCCGTGTAGGCTATGTAGGTCATTTAGCGTTACCCAGGGTGCACCAACTGGGAGGCGACCTACTTTTACACCCCTTTGTTTTCGGGATAGTTTTGACACTTCTAGGGTCATTATGGAATTTTTTTAGACTTATTGGAATCTTTGTGGGAGGTTTTTCTGACCTTTTTTAGAAAGGTTTTTGGACTTTTTCAGGATCATATTGGGATTGTTTTCGAACCTTTTTAGATATGGAGGAGGAGGAAACGGTGCACCTCATCTGCAACTGACCGGCTTTAAGCGGCGCGAGAACGCGCTTTTTGGGATAGCCTAAGTCAGATCGCGTAGACATAAAGGACTTGATGGCCTTCATAAAGTCACCTAAGTGGTTCGAGGAGGAGTAACTAGAGCTGCAAAACTATCGATAGTGGCGCCATGCAAAAATACTATCGATAACTTCAACTCCGATTATATCCCTGCATAAATTACATTTACATGTGCCAAAAAAAGTAAAAAATGACAAATATTGCAATTTGAGCGCTAATTTCTAAATAAGTACGATCACAGCGTCAATTAATATTATACGCATCACAAATTTTCAATGCACTGACACTATCGAAACTATCGACTATTGCAAACCAAAAATCAATATGTCACCAAAAAAAAGCTATCGATACTATCGAAAATACCATCGATAGTTTTGCAGCTCTAGGAGTAACGGTGTCGGTTTAGGAGTGTGAGTCCCGGGATTCTGCTATTCAAAACGGACCTCTCGAAACTGGCCTAAGTCAAGATATTATGATATCTATTCGAGACTTATGATCATTTCGTGATTTTTTGGGATACTTCGGGAAAGCTTTCGGGGATTGTTTTCGGAATCTTTTTGAATTGTTTTCGGGCCTTTCAAATGCTGCTAGGATCGTTTAAGATGGATGTCAAAAATTAAAATTCAAAAATTCTCTTTCTATTTTTCCTTACAGAGCGTTTCGCAAAAATGGATTACTTCAATGGCATGGCGCCCACTAACTGCTGCTGAGCTTGCCGTAGGCTGTCAAAAAGGCGTTTGTCTTTGGACTATGGACACCAATATGCATATAACACGTAGCGCGACACAAGCAGTTTTTTTGAAACAGTGAGTAAAAGCGACTGCTATTTTTTACTAAACATTTTTTAATTCTTTGTCCTACATTCAGTCCCAACCACTGTCCCATTACTTCAGTTCAATGGAATTCCAATGGTACACTGCTTGCAACCGCATCAATTAGCGATACTAATATTCTGCTATGGGATGTCGATAAACAACAAAATACGCCACTGCGTCGTGTTGGTCCACCGTGCTCACTCTTGAAATGGTCACCCGATGCTGCTAATCTGTTTTCAGCCACTGTTGGTAATGTGTTCCGTGTATGGTCGACGCATAAAAAATGGACACCCGAACGTTGGACAATCAATAATGGTGTAGTACAGTCGGCGTGCTGGTCACCTTGTGGCAACTTTTTGCTTTTTGTTACAACCGGCGATAGTATATTATATCGTTTACATTTTCAGGATGAACAAATTTTTACGTGTAAGTTGGTACTAATTGTATTTCGTTTTCTAGTTCATAAGAAGATTCTTTAAGGCAATACATTATTCAGTGCATATAATTTAATTATTTTATATGCATGAATTAATGTTGGGTTTATGCCATATGCTGGCAGTTGCCAAGAGTAAATTTATACATGGAAAGGCAAGCTACAGGTGAGTCGCGACACGAGCACAGTCCTGACTTGTATAATGCTGCCTACAGTAAACAAAAGAGGGCAATACTAAAAAACAGTGTCGTAATAGATTTGAGGTAAACTATGTAGATAATTCTGGGCTATTAAGGAATTTTTTTTCGGGACATTTCGAGATCATTCAGGGACTCTTTCAGGATTATTTCGATACTGGTTCCGAATGGGTTTCGAGATCATTTCCGCACTTTTTTAGAATCATTTCGGGACGTTTTTGGAATCATTTCGGAACTGATTCCGGTAATTTTTTGATATTATTTCCGGTCTTTTTCGGAACTTTTTTAGTAACATTTCGGGAATTTTTCAGAATCATTTTGAGACTTTCGGCATCATCTCGAGACTTTTTTAGAATAATTTCAAGACCATCTTAATTTATTTTTGGACTATTTCGGTATCATTTCGGGACTTTCGTAATTTTTTTTGTGTCTTTTCGGATCTTTTTCGGATTATATTCGGGCTAACTTCGAACCTTTTGGAATCATTCCTTGACTTTTTCTAGATTGCCGTCGAAACTTTTTAATTATTATTATTGAGAAATTTTTCAAAATTATTTTCGAAATCACTTCGTGATTTCTTTTGGTATCATTTAAACTTTTTCAGGGACTATTTCGGAATTGCTTACGGGACCATTTCGGTACTTCTTCAGAATCATTTCTGTTCTTTTTGGAATAATTTCGGGATACTTCTCTGAACCTTTTCGGGACTTTTTCAGGATTGTTTTAGGCATTTTTGAGGGACAGTTGGGACTATTTTGGAACTGTATTCGTGACATTTACTGTATCAATTCAGCACTTTCTTAGATCATGTTGATTCTTTTTGGTATAATTTCGCGACTTCTCTGAACCTTTTCGGGTCATTTCAGGATCATTTTAGGCATTTTTCAGGATCATTTCGGGACTATTTTGGAACTCTTTTCGGGAACATTTCGTGACTTTTTCGGTATCATTTCATTAATATTTTGGACTTTTTTGTGATCGCTGCGTGTTTTTTTTTTTTTGGGACCATTTAGGCATTGTTTGTAGGGATGATTTCGGGATTCTTTTGGAACCATTATTTTTTTTAACAAAACATTCCAACCTCCCAACATGTTTAATCAACTAAACTTTACCTCACCTTTCAGCCGGCGCTTCCCCCAAAGAGGCGTTAAAAATAGCCGATCTTACCAAATTCAATGCTGGTCGTCGTGAGGTTGGTGGCAAACCGCAAGCATTAGCCTGGGATGCAGATGGTCGTTATTTGGCTGTGATATTTAAAGATACACCCTGTATTGCACTCTTCAATACGTGTTTGAAAAAGTTTGATATGACAATATCACCACTATGTTTCCTTACGGGCATCAATACAGAATATCCGTCATATATATGCTTTCAAAGTAAAACTAGACGTAATACGGAAACGGTTCTAACGATTGGCTGGTCAAGTGGACGTATAGAATATTTTCCTTTTGGCAATATGTGAAAAATTAAAAAGACTGTTTTTTTTTTGAATGCTGTAGGTACATAAATACATATTAAAATGTTTGTTTTATTATTTTATTATGTGTATATATAGTATATGAGGTAAATTGCTACATACATGCTTGTTCCACAAAACATTTACAATTCCTCTTTTTTTATTTCAATAAACATATAACAATGCTACAACGAAAATACTTTAAAGGTCTTGTTTTTAATACAATACACTTTCTTAAATGACAACAGTTTTATAACACGCCTTGATTGATTAACATTTATGAGAAATTTTCTAGCAAACAATTTCTATGCTTTTCAAAAGTGGGACGATGCATATCAAAATGCTACAGAATTTTTTATTAAAATGAAAAGGGCGGTCATACAAATTATAGCACTTGGCGAATAATTGAAGTAGTAGTAGTTTTAAAGAAGTTTTTGTAATGCTATAAATACGTACATACATATATGTCATAAAGGTATATCATAATTTTTTATTTAGCTTTAACTAATAAGGGTATAAAATAATAATATCCACTAATCTAAATTTTTATAATCACAATGATGTAGGGGACTCACACTGCTTTGCTACACGAGTAACACTTATTTTTTAAGGTACATGCTATAAATTCTAATTTTTAATTCAATTAAATTTTTTTCTTTTTGGCTTCATATCAACCGCTGTTTAACTAATTTGCCAACAGTTTGTTCCTTTCAAATATCACCAAAGAAATAACCCAATGATGTAGCAGCCTTAACGCGCACAAAATGATTTTCATCTTTAAGTAGCGCTGCAAGTTTATTGCCCACTGATTCAGTTTGCGCATTTCGTTCCGGCAGAAAGTTGTGTAGTATGCCTAACAAATAATGTATTGATTAGTAATATTTAAAATTTAAAATTTTATGTGTACTAATACCTATAACAATTGCAGCACTGCCACGCACTTCAGCCCATTGACTACGCAATTTTGGTATTGCTGAATCGATGAAATCTTGTATATGGTCGGGAAGATCCATAGCCTGAAAAAAACCTGTTAAGTAAAGGAAAACTTTGAAGAACTGTTATACATTACTTACAATTAATTTTACAAAATCCACGATAAAAACGCCATAATTTAATTGACCATGATCAATGAGATGTCGCTGTGCCATTTCATTTACTTTTGGTGCATTCAATAGACCGCAAACTTTACGTAAGGTACCTTTACAAGCCTGAAAGAAATATTAAAACATATAACATAAAGAAAAGAATTGATTAAGAAGGGAGTTATTATAGAAAAATGTTCAAATAGCCTTTCTCCACCGAGTCCTTAAGTATTCACGAACAGTCTAAAACTTATTCCGAAAACAAATCGTAGGTTCAAGCTCTCTTTTATCCATGTTGATCTTGTTTTAATTATAAAATATTTAATCTCATTAAGGTGCCAAATGATGAGTGAAGTAAGATACCACATACAAGCTAAAATCACAACACTGGTAACCATTCGATAGTTTGGATGAAGTACTACTCATCATTTGAATTAGAAGAAGGAATCTTATTATTAGATGAAATACCCTGTAGTCGATTGCCCACAAAATAGAGAAGTATGGATAGAAAATTCATAAGTGGAATAAAATTACTTATTGAAGTAAGTATTTGATATAAAACTATATGAAACTAGAAGATCTGGTAGACGTTGTCCTATCCCCTTTTCCTGACTCCACTTTCCAATATTAGTCTCCCTCTTCTGACTTTTCGCTCCCTCTTGTTTCTAATCTCTCCTCTTCTCCTTATTCCAGTCCCTCCACTATCCGAGCTTGTTGACGTTTCGACATTCTGCACATTGAACGGGGACACCCCCACGAAATAATGAGAAAGACTCAATTTCACGCCCATACAAAACCAGATACCACGTTCATATCTCATATGTTCTTTAACAATACTTACTCGTATAATAGTCGCCTCGCCTTCACTCAAATGTAATAAAATCGGAAAGAGATTTGCAATCAATTGCTCGCGTAATGCTTCTGTAGAAGCCGAATTCGGTGAAATGCTGCCATCCACATCATGAGCCTGCTTTGACTCACACAAATCACCAAACAGAATAATAGATGCTTCACGTATTTCAATGGAATAACTACCAAAAAATGGTCGTATGCGTATAGCCAAAGATACATGAAATGATTCCAAACGATCGCTGGGTAATGTCTGTAGAATACGTGCTAAGCCACGCATACTTTCCAATGGTATATTTATTAGACAATCGCTGTTAGAGGGAAACAAAAATAAATATTCGAAAAACTCAATTTATAACACCACAAAACACTTACCCAGCAGTATCGTCGATACCCTTTAATAATGCTGTAACCGCAGTCTCTGTATACTTTTCAATATCATGCTCAGTCAAACTGCCCACATAACCCAAACCTTGTATACTGATGCCACGCACCACGGCGTTCGGATCACTCAGCGCCGAACTCAAATGCAGCATTATAACCGAAGATATTTCACCACATGGTCGCAATGGCACCAAGCGTGAATACAAACCCACCGCTGCAACACGTTGCGCGTCATATGGCGATGATACATATTTACTGAGCGCTGTGACAACATGTTTCATCGTGTTCGATGCAATTTGAAATTGATTCACTAAACCAATAGCCATTGGTGTTAGCAATTCAATATAATTTTTCAAATCAGTGCTGCTAGCTAATTGCGTATGCACCGTTAACACTGTAGCTATTTGTTCCATTTCTAAATTGCCCAGGAATGATTGAAAGGTTTCTAAAACGATTTGACAAGGATTCAATTTGATTAGTTCTTTATTTGGTATGAAACCAAATTTCGATTTTGTGGTCGTTGCAACCACATTGGAGAGTGAGTTGTTGGAGGCGCTAGATCCGCCTTGTTGATTGGTTGCATTGTTATGTTGATTGCCGGTATGCATTGGAGGCGCTAAATTTGTATAAGTGGCCAAGGAAGTTAAAAGCATTGTAAAGATCTCAGGAAATTTTTTGTTTAGCTCCTCTTTAATATCCTTGCATGGCATAATCTCTTTGAGCGCACAAAAAATAGCAAATGGTTGTATGCTAGCAATTTTTTGACGTTCACTTGTTGGCGCATCATTCGACTCGTATATACATGAGGAACTTAATATTTGTAAAAAATTCTCCAAGAGAGCGGCTGTCAATTCCGCATCATTGGCAATGAGGTGCCAGTATTCGACGATGTTGCTGCAAAAAAAATATGTTTTACAAATTTTTTCCCGAAGAAAATTAAATACGCTTTCGAAAATAGCCACAAAAACAACCCAAGGAGATTCCGAAAAAGCCCTAAAATGGTCCTGAAATTATCTTAAAAAAATCACGAAAACTACCGAAGTTATACAGAAAACAACCCATAAAGATTCCGAAAAAGTCCGGAAATGATCACGAAAAATATTCCAAAAGTCCAAAAATGACTTCGAAAAAATTTCGAGAACAACCTCAACAACAGTCCAACACGAATACCAGCTCCTTACCTTTCATATGGCAATTGTTGTGTTAACATTTCGAAGCAAACCAGCTTGGGATGATGTTTTGTGAGCGCCACGAGCGCCTTCAATACACCCGAACGTGCACGATTTATATCGCAATCGCGAATAGCCTGAAATTGTTGAAATTTTCTACGATTTAAAAAAATAAAGAAATAATTTCAAGACTTACGCTTAAGCTCTCTTTGACGAGATCGGGTATAGCATGGAACAGCTCGGAGCCTTTGTGTTGAATGAAGAACTTTAGAACCACCGAAGCGCCAATTGAAGAACTTTGCTCGGGATCGCGTAGTCCTTGGAGAAGAGTTTTACTGAAATGAGAGTTGTGACATACAAACAATTTTTTAAATAATTTCCACTCACCAAAATTGCAAATATTGAAAATTGGACATCCGTAACGCGATAAGTTTAGCAATTTCACCAGCCAGATTATAAATCATTTTTGGATCGTCTGTAATGATTTGTTCCTTAACCAACTCAATCTCCTTCACCCAATCCGTTTCGCTATCGGCAATGGTCAGTGTTTCATAAATACACGATATTTCTAGTGTTTTTTGTAAAATATCCACAGACACTTGACGTACCGTGCCATTCGAATCAATACAACGTGGCACAATTTTACCCAGCATTTGACCAGTTTGATTGAATTTTGATGGTGCCTCACAACCGATTTTCATCGATTTAATATAAACTTCTAAAGCATTATTAAAGACGTGTGAGGCGCAAATGCGCACTTCGGAATTCTTATCTCTTGTCCATGATTCCAAAATCGAAATTATCAAATCGAGCGTAGAAGGTGAGGGATCTGTTTCGATGATCGCTTTTGCGAGCGCATTCAATTCGGGCAATGATTCGTTCAAATGTTTGGCTAGAAAACTGTTGCGTTCATCTTCTTCGGCTGAATCGAATTTGATTTTTAAATGCTGCGCGCATGTAAAAAAGTTTTTGCAAGCAATTTCGAATATAACACTGCCATCGACAGATTCGGTTGTATCAACGCCACCTAGAAATAGGATCAGGTAAAATTATAAATTATAGCAATAAGAGTGTAATCGTCGCTGCAAAAGATTCGCCAGAACAGCCCCCTGCGGGTCAGGGATTTAAAATATATACGAGGTAGATATTCCTGTCGTAAGAGGCAACTAAAATCCAACGAAATCGTTCCCACCGACCATATCAAATCGCTACCATGACAGACGGGCACTATCGAAAGGGAGTACCGGCTTCACATCCGGCCCTGGACTCAATTTCCACATCACTCCCCAGAACCGTTGGAGAGTGGTTTAGTCGTTACTACAACAATATTGCAGGCCCTATGCTCCAAAAGGCTTTGAGGAAGCTGATGATCAAAAGCAATGTTGGATCCAACTCAGCGGGTCAAGGGCTCAGAATAACTCCTCTAGACATGGGCTTTACATAATCAAAAACTCTGTTACATGAACCCACCGCTCTATAAAACTGTATTTATGGACCGCTTTTTGTACGTTTCGCTGACAAAGTCCCATATGCACAAAACAACATATAGCTTCGGTTCTAGCAGACCATTTGGATTGCTTCACACAGTTACAAACTATAAAGTACATATGACTACAAAACCAACTAACTTACCTATTCTTATAAAATCCGTGCCCAATTTCAAAATAGTTGGCAGCAATGGCAAATCATTGAAAGGCGCCTCAACTGGTATGCTAAAAACCGCCTCCATTATTTGCTTACGATACTTCAGAGGCGCAGTTAGCTGCTCCTTCGTAGCTATGATTTGATTACAAATACTCAGCAGCGTTTTCAAAATAGCCGACATGATGGTTTGATCTTTCGTGCCAGTCAATTGTTGTATCAAAAAGTTCAATATAGTATCGTCCAAATTTTGCAGCGACTGCAAAGGATCTGCCTCATCCAATATATGACCAAAGGCTTTGATAACCAACAAATTTGTTTTATACATTTCTTGCTCTTTATGTGTATCCTTGATAAAATGTAAATTGCTGAAGAAGCCAGTCGAATGCTTACGACCACCAATGTGAGCGAGCTCAGCTAATTTCTTAATCAAATGCACCAAATGTGCGCGTGATATGTAACCAAGCGCCAAGGCACAAGGAGAAATCTTCTGCTCATACTCGGCATGTTTGATGTGCTTATCGAGCTTCTCTTGGCGCGCCGAGTTGATAATCAAATCGATTTTATTATTAATAGTTTGTGAGTCGTTGACAAAGCAGAGTGATAACGCGAGCGATTTTAGCAACATACCACGCTCTGTTGCAGTAGAGGTGATGACGAATTCGGTGTGTGGTATACTTATCGGGTAGAGATTCATTTGTTCAGACATTTTATTGGTTAAGCGCTCGGCAAAGTTTTCATCGCGTGTGTTGAGATAGTCGACGCTCTCGCTAATGAACTCGATGAGCTTGCGTGAGAACGCGGATTCTTTATTGATGTGCAGTAGGAGATCGGGTATGCGCTTATCCCACAGCTCATTTAAGACAGGATTCAAATGAGGGTAGTAGTATTTTAGGAATGACAAGATATTCGATGAACGTTTTATGCAATGATAGTTGCCCATTAAAGCGAGACAACGCGCAAAAATGGTCTCTGGACAGGGCACAATTATTTTGCCGCCTTTAACGTTTGCGTGCACGACGCTATCTTTGTTATTCGCATGCTCTTCGCCTGCGCCATCCTTTTTTGCCTCATCATCAAGGTCCTCGTCTGTTGCTATCTCATACTCGATATTCGGCGACTTAGCAAAGAGGCTAGCCAAACATTTAGCCAAATTCGAGCATACGTCAGTATAATCGAGTAGAACAAAATAGTTGAGCAACTCACGCTTCAACAACTCGTCCATGGTACCCGCCGTCGATGAGAGCATATAAAGCGAATTCTCACAAGAGAGCACAAAATTGGCGTGCTCATCCAGTGAGCCATGCTCTTGATTAACTTTCGTGTATTTGCAACTGTAGCGCACCACAAACCAAACAAATTCTTTCTCTTTAATGAAGCCCTTTTGCGACAACGCCACGATGGTCTTCAAAAGAGTCATTTTCATTTTAATACCCTTCTCTGACATTACCATGGGCTTCAAACACTCTAAGAACGCCTGCATTTTATCCTCAATATGCGTTGTCGATGTATTCATCAAATGTGTTAGTATCAATAGCGATTTTATTCTTTCCCTCTCGCTATTATTACGCAAATGCATAATGAGAGTATCCACAATCTTCGGCGCATAAATACCAGCGAGCAAATGGAAGCAACGTAGCACCTCATAATGCCCTTTCACCGTCTGTGGTTTCTCATAGTCCGGATAGACGCATACCAAGTCAAATAGGTTCGATATCAATTGCTCCGCCACTGGATCCAACACAGACGGCTGTAGCGCAATGTTTGTTTTCAATACAGATGAGAGGAATTGTGTTACCGAATTACGTTCGATCGAACGCCGATACAATGCCAATATTTGTGGTATTAGGCGCGATGATTGATCTTGTATCTTGTCGACGGGCAGTAGCGGATACATCGAAGAGAGCGCTTGTAGTATTTCTACATTTACTTTGGGTTCACGCGAACTCAGCCATTGATTGAAGAGCACATCGTATGCAACGGATATTTCAGTAGCGCAGTCGTTAGTAATTTCGGCATTGTTCGGGGGTGCTGTCGTGTTGTCGATACTAGTGGCGTTATCGTTATCGGCAGCGTTGGTGGCTGGTGTTATTTCCAGTAAAGCTTCGCTAAAGTGACCAATAGCTGGAATTGAGGAGAGAAATTTTGTTTGATAGTGTGTATAAAAAATATGTTTATTTGTTGTTGTGACGCATTTTAAACCCCTTCAGTCCACATATGTATAGAACCTTACGTCTAAAAGTCGAGCATTTGCTCTTTTTTTATTACAAAATAAAAATACCTAGCTTTCACTCAAAAAATCGAGTCTGAGCAAATGCTCGCCTTTTATGCATGAAGCCCATTCAGCCGAGTTGACATAAGTAAAAAAAGACACAAGTAAAAAAAAGCCGTATCTCCAAATGATTTTATTTATAAGTATATATCCCTTACCATAAGCATGTGCTTGCTTGATGTGATCATGCTTAATGCCACCTAAATTTGGTAATATGGTCGCCAATATGGGTTTGATAAATGGCACAACACCGGCAACATTTGCTGTAGCCAAAGCGCCTAAACATTGCATAATCATAAAATGTGCCACAGCACCCTCTTTGGTATGGGCCATTAAAGCTTCCATTACCATGTTACAATCGCTATTGCGTCCAATGGCGACTAAAATAGTTAGCGCATGCTCTTGTATGTGTGGCTGATGATCTGGTGAACGGGTTAGTTCTGCAATTGCAAAAGTAATCAGTTTTTGATTCGATTCTGATGGTATGGCTGTATCGGAGTTGACAACACGTTCGATGGCTCTGAAAGTAAAGTAAAGAAAGAAAAATATTTAAGAAATTGAAAAAAGTTACAAAAGAACTAATTGAAAACAACAACAATGCGGGTTAGAGGTTTAGAATATGTCAGAGGTAGATATGCCTGTCGTAAGAGGCGACTAAAATCCGCTTCGGCCCCGGTTACGGGGGCAACGAAATCGTTCCCAAGACTGTCAACATGAGTACAAATCTGTCTGGTCCGTCATGTAACTTTTTTAAGTAGATCTTCCGACTAGGCAGGACGAAGTACTGTTATAAAAACAACACCAACAGCGATTATCTGAACAAACTTAAACTTAAGTAGGTCGCCTCCCCGTTGAGTGCACCCTGGGTATCGCTAAATGACCTACATGGCCTACACGGCTAGTTTCTTGTATTGCCGGTTCTATGTTCCTTTTTTTTAAGGAGTCATCTCCGTAAGCATTACTATATTACCTTGCCGTTTGATATGCGTAAGCATAAGCGGGCTGTAACCGACATCCACACTGAGTCGGTTGATACCTTTGTCAGATCTCGGCCTGTGAACCCCGATATTGCTGAAGAAGAACGCACCTTACCAAGGGACTAAAGCCACTATGGCCCAGCTTCGGTCTGGATACTGTAACAGGTTAAACTCTACAGACTAAATGACACCATTTCAAACCTATGCCTTGCATGTGGTATGTTCCCCCATGACACTCTACATCTCTTGAACTGTTCAATTGAACCGACTCTTCTAACCCCTCTGTCTCTCTGGTCCAACCCCTTTGAAACTGCACGTTTCCTTGGACTCCCGTTAGAAGAGCTTGATGGAGATCTTCGGAATGATCATACACTCTAGGCAGGGCGAAGCGTTGTTAACAACAACTAGATACTTAACTCTCGATAAAGTAATAACACTTTCACTCACTTTAACACCGTGATAACTGTTTGCTCTGGCAGCTTAGGATTTTTTTCACGATATTCCACAAGTATATCGGTGGCGCGCGCCGGATGTGTTTCTAATATTTTTGTTAATGAACTTTTGATGGCCGTGCGCACAGTTTCATCCTTATCGATAAGACCTTCCATGAAGCTGTGCAGAATACCTGGAAGCAAAAAAAAAAAATTGAAATGAAAAAATTAATAAATCAAGAGATCGGATATCAAAGAAAGATTAAAAATCAAGTTGAAATAATTGTATCAAGCGCTGAAAAACGCTCTATGTGCTATCATTTGCTAAAAGTGGGTTTGTGTGTATCCTTTAATCAAGTTGCATCCATCTAAATGAATTACATTTTAGTTGGTTGTTTATTCCCTTCATTTCACCACTGGCTTACAGCAAAAAAATAACTAACAAGTGATAACTGTGCTACCAATGGCTGTTGAATGCCGCTAGCATAGCCAAGAACTATTCGCCCACTTTGGGTATGAACATATGTATTTTGCATAGGCGCGGAAGCCATACAAGTAATTGAATTGACCTACATTCACTCATGTCTTCACTATTTTGCTGGTTAACGGTTTGCCACATGCAACAGGTTGGAGCCATATACATCAGACTAGGCAAGTGTTTTGTTTGTATATTATATTAGACTGTCCCAAAAACTCATTCAAACGCATACCCCTAATTTTGACCACTGCAGATTGTCAGGAGATATCCTAGCAATTGATTTTACAGTATGGGTATCAAATGAGATGTTTTCACGAGAGCCTGAACATAGTGTAAGTTTTATTGCGATATCTTAATCCGTTCCGGAGATTGCTACTTGAATAACTAAATGTTACTCATACGCCGTGTATGACCCCTAAAAAGTTTACTATAATCTCAAAATTTCCAGATATACACAATTTTTTTTGCTAGAAAACATATTGTTGCACAATCTACCAAACTACTATTGAAATACCAATGTCCTTTTCTTGTGAATACGTTTTTTTCAATATTCTGGTTAAGAATCCTGTTGTCCTTATGAAAATTCAAATGTAAAGATTTGTTGCACAGTTGTTTTATATGGACACAATATTAAAATTATGTGTTTTTCGAAGCCTTAACGAACTTTATTGAGAACTAAGTATAAGCTGCTAGACAAAACTTTTAACTAAAAATCCGCAATAAAATTTCGCACACATGTTATTTAGGCTAAAACCCACCGAGCTATGCGTATCAAATTTCGAACCAAAAATTTGTTCCATATATATAATATTAGCTGACCCTTTTAACAAAAAAAACTACCTCCCAAATTTATAAAAAATTTTATTTTTTGTTATTTTATTATATTGTCTTTTTTCGCTTAATTTAATTTATATTTTATTTTAACTTTTTATTGTAATTTTTTTGTGTTTAGGTTTATTTTTATTTTATTACTAGCTGGTGCCCGCGACTTCGAATGCGTAGCTTAGGTATTGAAATTAATCAAATGTTTTATGACAGCATTCATAAACACCTTTTGCTTGATACCCATAATGTACTAACACATTTTTGTGCACCGAAACCGGTCGAGCTATCGAAATTTCAAGATATCTCCCAAACCATTTCAGATATTTCAATGAATCACATCGCATATTATATCATTGACACCTTTCGTTTGACACCCATATTGTACTAAGACATTTTTGGTCACCCCTGGTCCACATATTGGGCGATAACCCCAAAACCCGTTGAGATATCGCAAAAAATAATATCTTAAACTTTAAGTTGAGCGTCTAGCAATCCAGCAATTCAATTCTATTGAGTACTTTTAGAGTGTTACCACCACAAACATACAGACAGACATGGTCCACATATTAGGCGATAACTCCAAAACCGGTTGAGATATCGAAAAAAGTAATATCTTAAATTTTAAGTTGAGCGTCGAGCAATTCATTCATTTTTTTCATTTTTTATATTTGATTTTATTTTGACTTATTTTATTATGTTTTATTTAATTTTTTTTTGTTATAAATAATTTTTTTAATTTTTTTTTGGTTTTTTTAATTTTTTTTCAGATATTTAATTTTTAATTTTTTTTTCTTATATTCGAATTCATTCTATTTTATTTTACATATATATTATATTTTTTTCTTTTAATTTTTATTTTTTTATTTATTTTTTATTTTGTTTTCTTTTTCATTTAATTTTTTTATGTTTTTTCATTTTATTTTATTCTATTTTTTTTATTCTGTTCTTTCTTTTTATTTTGTTTTTCTTATATTCAGGGCTGTTTTTCTATTTCATTTACTTTTTAATTAAATTTTTTTTGTTTTTTTTTTTGTTTTATATTATTTTTTTTTTATTTTATCTTGTTTATTTCTTTTTTTGGTAATTTTTTTTTAATTCTTTTACTCAATTTTGTTTTACCCCATTCTATTTTACTTAACTTTATTTTTTTTTGTAATTTCATTTAATTTTTTACACTAATTTAATTTTAATTTTAACTCAGTTTTTTTTGTGGCATAATATTTTTTAACTTCGAAAATTTTAGCCCCCCTAATAGTGCACTTTTACTTTTATTAAGTTGTTTACCACTAAAGCATTGCGCTATCTTAACAAAAATGTTCGCGCAGTTTTTTATTATATTTTTTTGCATTGAGTCATTATTTTTTATGCATTTGGTATTTGTATAATTTAAATTTTGCGCTAAAGTAAACAAGCTTTGAAATACAATGACTTAAATTTCATATTTTGCACTCACTGAGATAACTCTTTGTTTGTTTACAAAAGATTTCTGTATCTAATTAGATGATAGATACGGCAAACAATCGTATGGAGCGTTAAGTTCATGTTTAGCCATTAAAAAATGTTGAATACTTAAAATTGCTCATAAATCATATTTCACATGCTGCTTAATTTTACCATTTAAATTCCATTGTGCAAATATTTGAAGCGTTTTCTGTTTGCCACATTTTTCGAGTTGAATTAATATTAACAATTTGGTTATAAAACCCAGCATTTTAAAATGAAATATTTCGTACGTTAAGCGACTTATTCGATAAATACTTAAGCTGTCTTCAGTAGTAGGTGCCTGTCTGAAAGTTAGATGACGTTTGAAGGGAAGCAAGCTTCGCGTAGTCGTGTGACTTTTATCTGTCGTTTTTATACCCAGCGTACTAGTACTACTACAAGGGTATTATAATTTTGTCCACATAACGGTACTACGTAACGGTACAAAATAATCGAGATAGATATACAGTTCCACATTGGAAAGTTCTTAGGTTGGAAATAAAGTTCCTTAAGGCATGTCTGTCCGTCTGTCCGTGTACACTATAACTTGAGTAAAAATTGAGATATTTGCATGCAATTTTTTATACAGGCTACTTTGTGGCTATTGAAAATGGGCGAAATCGGATGATAACCACGAACCCTTTTTCGATATCGAAAATCACATGAATTGACATATCTCGGTAGCTGAAATAGCTAAAATGATATCATTTTATAGGTGAATCCCCTGGTCATTCTCTTATGACTTTTCTATAACTTTTTTAAAGTGGGCGTGGCACCGCTCGGAAATGGCTAAAATGATATAATTTTATAGGTGAATCCCCCTGGTCATTATATAATTATTTTTTGATTAATTTTTTAAAGTGGACATGGCACCGTCCACTTTAAAGGGAGGAATTTTTGAAAATTTTTCGTTGGGAGTGTACCTGATGAAATTAAATAAAATCGTCCTCCACCCCACGGCCACTTTCGATATCGAAAACTTCGAAAGTCAGCTAAATTGACATATTTCGACCCTAATTTGTATAATACATTCCGTAAGGATAGAGATGCAGTTAAAACCGGTCTCCGAAAGGGAGGTGGCGTTCTCATTGCCTTGAAGCGATGTTTCCGTGTGTCTGTACATCAACTTATGCACAGTGATTCCTTAATTGATCAGTTGTGCGTCAAGATATCCGGATCTTCTAGCTCTACATTCATATGTGTGTCATACATACCCCCAACCAGTTGTGACAGCCTATATAATTATCACATAGATAATATCGTTAATCTGTATGAAACAAATTCTCATGCGACTTTTTGCGTTCTTGGTGATTTTAATATGCCCGATATAGTTTGGTCTGACCTTCAAAAGGATGGTCTGTTGACTCCTACTAATGTTACTCGCTCTTTTGAAATGAATGTTATAGATAGTACTCTAAGTTGTAATTTTATTCAAATTAATAATGTTTTCAATACGCTTTCTAGATTACTTGATCTGGTTTTTGTCGACGAAAATTCAATGGTTAGCCTCTCTGAGAGTTCCCCTCCCCTTTGTTCATCCGATAGACATCATGTCCCGCTCGACATTTATATTCATAATTTCGATACCTTTTCCATTTCCTCTCGCTTAGAGAACTCATCTTTAAATTTTCGCGCTTGTGACCTTGTCGCGTTGAATGATTCGATTTTAGCTTTAGACTGGGAGTTAATACTTTCGCCGATGGACGTAACTGATTGCTTTGACTCTTTCCTAACTAAACTAACTGAGATTTTTCATAGTGTTGTGCCGATTTTTGGCGCTAAATTACATAAACTTCCTTGGTACAACCAAACTCTTAAAAATCTTAAAAACAAACGTAACAAATGTTATAAGTTGTATAAGTTAAATACTGCAAACGCCATCCTCAGAGATCAATATTTACTTAGTGTCAAACAATTTAATGTCCTAGACAAATTCCTTTACAATCGGTACATTGGTAGGCTTGAAACTGAGCTCAAGACGAATCCAAAAGCTTTTTGGAACTACGTCCGCGGTAAACGTGGTTCTTCAAATATACCGATTTGTATGAAGTGGAATGGTATATGTTCTCAATCTCCTAGTGAAACCGTTGAGCTTTTTGCTGAGTTTTTCAAATCTAATATTGATGATGCTCTTGCTCAGAATGATGATTTTCTACGTGCGTCTCCTTTTGAGCTTCTAGACTTCGGATTTGTCACTATCACTCCAGAAGACGTGTGTAAAGCCATGCTCTCACTGAAACCCTCGCTAAAGTGTGACAGTGATGGCCTTTGCGGCTTTATCCTGAAGCACTGCTGTTTTCCCCTATCCTCTCCTCTTTGTCACATATTTAACTTATCCCTGTCCTCTGGGACTTTCATTAATAGGTGGAAGGAGTCTACCATCACACCGATTTTTAAATCTGGCAGCAGGAATGATGTCGCTAATTACAGGCCTATTGCTAAACTTACTTCGTGTTCAAAGCTTTTCGAAATGGTTTTAAAAGAAAAATTGTCTTTCGTTACTAAAAGCATTATTGAGCCGCACCAACATGGGTTTGTCGCGGGGCGTTCCACCGTTACCAATCTGGCACATTTCTCTGATTTCTGCATCTCTGCTTTTAATGATGGCTACCAGGTCGATACAATCTATACCGATTTCTCGAAGGCTTTTGATAAAGTCTCTCACCAAATCTTATTATCTAAACTCGAGCATCTTGGTTTTCACTCAGTGTTTTTAAGTTGGCTGAAATCGTACTTGTCGAATAGAACTATGTATGTGGAAATTGAGGGCTCTATTTCCCATACCTTTATTGCCACCTCGGGTGTCCCTCAGGGTAGCATTTTAGGCCCACTTTTGTTTATTCTATTCATAAATGATATTGGCTCCTGCTTTAAATTTTCTAAATTTCTACTTTACGCCGACGATCTAAAAATTTATCGTAGAATAAATGGTCCGTCCGATTGTGCTCTTTTGCAACATGACCTTAATAAACTCGTTGATTGGTGTCTCGCAAACAATCTCCACCTTAACGTTAATAAATGTTTCCACATGTCTTTCACTAAGTCTTCCACCACCCTACCATCATTTTATGAAATTGCCGGTGGTCAATTGGCCTCAGTCATTGAGATTGTTGATTTAGGGGTTGTTTTTGACACAAAGTTTTCTTTTGTCAATCATATTTGTTACATACTTCCAAAGGCATACTCGAATCTCGCTTTTCTTCGAAGATATGGCAAAGACTTCAAGGACCCGTATACAAGGAAAGCTCTCTACATATCTTTGGTTCGTTCGAGACTAGAATATGCCTCCATTATTTGGAACCCCATTTATAACTGTCACTCGGCTAGGATTGAAAGAGTCCAAAGGAAATTTATGCGGTTTGGCTTAATTTCCCTCAACTTTGAGGTACCACTTCCTTCTTACTATTCTCGCTGTTTGCTTATTAACCTCCAACCCCTGTTTACCCGAAGAACTCTGCATTTACTAATGTTTGCCTATGATATTATAGTTGGCTCTTTAGACTGTCCAGACCTCCTTGAAAAAGTTTATTTCAATGTACCTAGTAGATCCCTACGATCGTTCTTACTTTTTTATTTGTCTGCCCCTAGGGCGAATTATTGTTATTTTAATCCATTATTTCGTGCCCTTATTGAATTTAATAAGCTCGGGAGGAGTCTAACTATTGATTTTTCCCTGCCAAAAGCCTCTTTCAAGTCTCTTATAGAATTAAGTTTTAATGTAGTAAGTACTTAAGTATTTACTTTTAGTTTCAATTTCATGTATATAGTCTGTAAGATGAAAATCATAGACTGAATAAAGAATAATAATAATAATAATAATAATAATTCGGTAACGGAAATGGCTAAAATTATATAGTTTGGCAGGATGAACCCCCTAGTCATTCTATTATGATTTTTTGATAAATTTTTAAAAGTAGGTGTGGCACCGCGCACTTTTCAAGGAGCCATATTTGAAAATTTCACGGGTCATAACTTTTAAACTGATTACGGTGGAACGATGAAATTGGTACAAGGTATACTAGCATAATAGAAAGTATACCTGATGTAATCGGACGAAATCGCTTCGCAACCACGCCCACTTCCGAAATGGAAAATTTCGAAAATCATATGAAATCTTCCGCTGGGTATTTAATGTTCAGTTTACCCGACCTAAGACTTCCTGACTTGTTTTATTATATTTAATTTTTTTGTTTAACTATTCTATTTTATTTCTTTTGATTTTATTTTTAATTTTACTTTTCATATTTATTTTATTTCATTTAATATTTTTATTAAATTGTTTTTTTTTTATTTTTTTTTTATTTTTTTTTTATTTTTATTTTTTTTTGTTATTTTTTAATTTTTTAATTTTTTTTATCTAATTTTATTTTATTTTCTTTTTTGTTCATTGAGTTTTATTTAATTATTTTTCATATAATATTTTTATTTAATTGTTTTTTTTTTATTTTTTTATTTTTTTTTATTTTTTTATTTTTATTTTTTCATTTTTATATTTTTGTTTTAATTTTTTTTAACAAATTTCAAAAAGTTCAAATTTTATTTAATTTATTTTTTATATATTATTTTTATTAAATTGTTTTATATTTTTTTTTTTAATTTTTTTTTTTTTTTTTTTTGTTTTTTTTTATAATTTTTTATTTTTATTTTATTTTTTTTTTGTACTTTTTTTCATTTTTTATTTTTTTTTATCAAATTTTATTTTATTTTCTTTTTTGTTGATTGATGGATAGCATTTTTGTTTTTTATGTCAATGAAAAGTCGAAAATATTAGAAAAAATCTATGGAGCGAACGAAAATGATAGATAATGCGATGGCTAGGAGATTGTGTGAGCAGACGAATCGTTCGTCTGAGCTATCGTTCGTCATACATAATGAGACCCTTAATTTATTTTTTATATAATATTTTTATTTAATTGCTTTTTTTTTATATTTTTTTGAGTCCTTTTTTTTAATTTGTTTAGTTTTTATTATTTTATTTTGATTTTTTTCATTTTTTTTTTATTTTTTTGTCAAATTTTATTTTATTTTCTTTTTTGTTGATTGAGTTTTATTTAATTTATTTTTTATATAATATATTTATTTAATTGTTTATTTTTTTTTAATTTTTTTTATATTTTTTTTTTATTTTTTTTGATCAAATTTTATTTTATTTTATTTTTTGTTGATTGAGTTTCATTTAATTTATTTTTTTATATAATATTTTTATTTATTTGTTTTTTTATTTTTTTAAATTTTTTGTTTTAGTCTTTTTTAATTTTTTTTTCATTTTATTTTTATTTATTTTTTTTTCATTTTATTTTTTTATTATTTTTTTTCCTTTTTTTTTTTTTATTTTTTTTTATTTTTTGATTTTTTTTATTAAACTTTATTTTATTTTCTTTTTGTTGATTGAGTTTTATTTAATTAATTTTTTTTTTTCATTAAGTTTTACTCAGTTTTTTATTAAATTTTATTTTTTTTCATGAAGTCTTTTTTTTTATTAAATTTTACTTTATTTTTTCACTTCATTTTATTTCTTTTATTTCATTTTATTTTACATATTATATCTTTTTTAAGTTAATTACTGTGTTAATCTAATTCGACTAGAGTTTATCCCATACAATTTGTCCGTTTAAACTAAGCGTAAACGTGCACTGAAAATCCGGGCCTAATATGCATATTTGTTTAAATCTGATTAAAAAAGAGCTGTAAAATATTTCGCAATGACCATAATTATTACCGGCATTCACCTTCCTTGTTAATGATGTGAACACAATCAAAGCGCTTTGTTATGAAATCAATGAGGACCATGAAAACATCCACACTTAATGTCAAAACAAACATTTCAGCTATGATAACGCGCAGAGATGTGATATGTGGCTTTACCTACCAAAACTGGTAGGTTTTTTTATAGCATAGATGTATGATCACTTTTGATCTAGAACTTCTTATCATATATTTAAGCTACATTTACACCGCACCAAAGGCGTCGCTTTTGGCCAAGTTTTTCTTAAATCCGGTTACTGCATCATTGAGGGGTTTAAAAGTGATATTTTGACAGATGCGTCAAAAATGTCACAATTTTCCCTGAAGTCGTTTTCTGAAACGCGGATATAAGTAATATCTGGGCTTGGACTCTCTAACTGTGAGTTTTGAAATGTACCCTTTTCCCCCATATATTTTAAAAGGTGAAAAAGTGTAAATTTCAAAACTCACAGTTAGAGAATGCAGACCATGGACACCAGAAAAAAATGATAAAAAATTGTGGTAGAATGAAGACCATTTTGGTAGGTCTTTAGTTGGGTTTTGGTAGGAAAAAAATTTCGAAAGTGGCAACACTGATAACGAGTTCTATTACAACCAGAATGCGGACCATAAAAGTATTGAATGGCTTGCACTCATTAATACCCAATATGTCAATGTAATTGCATATTCATCGCCTTGTACAGATAACGATTGGGCAGTTGATGCGAGAATTCAAACGCATAATATGACAGTTCATTGGAAAGAAAAATGTGGTGTCAACATAGACTCATTTGCAAAAGGCTCCTTTCAATTGTTAAAAAGACAACCTGAGAGGAATTTCAACTGAATAATATTTTGCAAGACATCATATTCTGAACACATCATTTGTTTTACTTCCTTAAGAAAGATTTGTCAAATATGCAATTAAAACAGTGGATGAAAGTGTCAAAATCAGCCACTCACTGCTTTTAAAAAGTTATAAATAAACAAAATTTTAATCAAATAACCTACACATACATACATGTAGTACTTACATACATACAAATTACACATCAATGTTAAACCGAAAACGAGCTTAATAACTCATCGGTAAAATATGCATCATAAATTCGCGTGTATGTATGTAGTTGTTTTCAATAAAGTAATGCTCTCTATGCCAGTACCTGAATTCTGTAACTTTATAACAAAAATTCTATCGTTATAGCATTTTTTTGAAAGAACGCACGAAAAATCGTTATAAATCGTCGTTCTAAAGTTACAGAGAAGATTTTGATTCCAAAAAAGTATCGAAGGGAAGGTTCTCGATAACTACTGGTTCATAGGCGGTAGTAAAGCAGTTTAGGGTCTCTGTCTAAAAGTGGAATAATATGGCCGAATGGGGTGTCGAAAGACGAGCATTCATTTCAGGATTAAGAATCTTACTACGCATAATTTTTTTCATCTGTTCAAAAAATAACGCAAGCTATCCAAGAAATTCAAAATTCTCGAATAGCCCACGATTCAAAAAATTTAAAATTAAATGACGAGTTTTAATTTTCACAACTAAAAAACTTGTAAAAAATCAAAAGTTACTAAAGGTATTACAAATTTTTGTAATAAAAAAAATGTTTATTTCAAAAGTTAAAGATCAACTTGAAAAAAAATGTAACTTTCTAATTTTCGAAATTTAAAAAAAATGTCCAATATAGTCCGGTCAAAACTAACATAAAAAGTGGTTAAATAACAGAAATTCCCACAGAACTTCAAGATGCCCATTGATTCCATGTGAGCTAAAAAAAATTATTCGAGGTCAAGGGTCAAAATTTAGGGTTTTTTGAATTTTTCTCGAAAACGCCAAATTTTTTCTAAAAACTACCGAGGCCAAGTTGTAGACCTGGAAAATCTCTCCAAATATGGTCCCGGCATTTTTTTCTCTAAGAGTAACCAGTTCTTAGATATGGCGATTGCAAAATTAGCTCTGAAAATGACATATTTGAAAATATATGTCACGTACGGACTTTTCGGGATTTTTCTCGAAAACTTTGGTATGCGTAGAAAAATTTTCTTTTACCGCCACGACATTTATTATAAGGCCTTATTACACCGCGACCATCAGTATGATCTATTGTGTGACCTATCAGCTTATTGCTGTATGCGGAGGCTCTTTATAAATTTGAGCACCTCCTCAGGTTTTTTATTCCATATTACGAACGGATTTAGAGTGACCCCACCTAGGTAGCAGACTCTCTTTCTTGCTAACGCAATGAATTCGCAGAGTATGTGAACCGGCGTTTCATCGTTCAGTCCGACAAATTGTTGTATCTGACAGATTCAGCTTACTCAGGTGATAGCGCAGACCGCAATGTCCCGTAAAATACCCAGTGAGGGTTCTTAGATCCACCCTCCTTAGATTAATGATGCTCTTTGTTAGGGTTCTATAAAGAGTTTGGCCTGCCTCTGCCCTAGGCTGCTAAGCCAATGCTGCCTAAACTGTTTATTTTCCCAGTTGCTTATGGTCTCCTTTACGTGGGCCTTCGTGAGTCCACAAAAGGGTTCCGGACCATAAAATGCTGTTAGAGCACCATGTTTTGCAAGGTGATCTGCTTTTTCGTTGCCGTCATGCCCTTCATGCCCCGGGACCCAACCTAACAAAACTTTGCTTTTGGCTTCCAGATCATTAAGGACTGCGACGCACTCATCGACAAGCTTAGAGGTTATTGTGTAAGACTGCAAGGCACGTAGGGCGGCCTGACTGTCCGACATAATGTAGATTCGCCTAGAGGATAGTCTTCTTCGGAGACATTATCTGCCACATAATTCTATTGCGTGGATTTCCGCTTGAAAGATAGTGGGGCAGTTACTCATCGGCACCGATTTTTTGTAATTTGGTCCATAGATACCAGCTCCCGTTTTACCATCTTCCAGCTTCAATCCATCCGTATACCAAATCTCCGAATCGGGTTCAGCAAAAGGATTCCCTGTGTCCCAGAGAACTCGATCTACGATCGAAACTTCAAAGTTTCGCATGATCCTGAGCGTTGGAGTTATTGCATCACTTACTTGCAACATAGGACTATTTATGAAATTCTTGACTATCTTCTCCTGTCCTATCTTGTCCTGTCATATTTCCGATTTTTAGATCGGAAATGTTTTGAAGTCTTAATGCAGCAAGTGTGGCCTCCTTCTCTATCAGAATAGGGAAAGGAGGTACTCCCACCAGGGCACTTAAAGCATCAGCAGGGCACGTTCTCATTGCACCTGTTATACCGACACAGACTAGCCGATGCAGCTTACTTAACTTAGTTGCCGCTGTTCTTTGAGCAGTCTTATGCCACCAGACTAGAGAAGAGTATGTGACTATTGGCTTCACAACTGTATTAAATGACCAGTACGTCATTTTGGGAGACAGCCCCCATGTTTTGCCATAAAGTCTAGTGCAGGCGAAAAAGGGCCTCATTGCTTTATTTATGGTGGCGTCACGACATAAAAAAAAAAGATTTTTTTTTAGCAAAGCCTATAGCTCTCGAGCTAGAGCAAAATTTTCATCATGCATAATATCTTGTCAAAAAAACCTCAAATATATTTTTTTTAATTAATAAAAAGTTGAATTTAAAATTTTACAACGAACTTTGAAAAATTAATATTGAAGTTTAAAAAAAAAAATTAAAAAAACAATTATTCAAAATTTAGTGATGAATTTTAACTTTCACCAGTTAAAAAATCACAAGTTTCTAATATTTAAAACTAAATGACAATCTTTAAAAAAAATTTATCATTTTCTTATATCTATTTAAAATTAAAAAAAAAAAATGTGTCCAAAAAATTGGAGTTGATTGGTTTTTACAGTTT
Source organism: Campiglossa producta (assembly GCA_964058755.1). Lineage (NCBI taxonomy): Eukaryota > Metazoa > Arthropoda > Insecta > Diptera > Tephritidae > Campiglossa > Campiglossa producta. Next base: position 106,267,004 of record CAXKVI010000005.1, read on the forward strand.
TTACAACTTCGAAAATTTTCAAATCGAATTTTTTTAGAATTGAATGAACAAATTATGTCTCTTGGCGTTTCAAAATATTCTTAAAAAAAACAACAATTTCAAATTTATATATATATTCTTAAAATAAATATTGAATAAATATTAAAAAAACAGCTAAAGTTGGAAAAAAGTTTTTTTCTATATTTTTCCTTTGGCAGAACCCTCCCCCCGAAATTCATTCGAATCTAAATATTAAAATTTAAAATATAATCTCGAATCGCTCACAAAAAATTCTCAAACAAAATGGGTCATAATACTTTGAATCGAATCATTCTCGAGTCGGTTACTAACTAGTGAGAATATTTCATGGCGCTAGTTCTCTAATATGTCAATCAATATTCCTCTAACTGTGTTTGCTATTTCAAGAAGCTAAATTCTCTACCCACAAACATAATTTTGAAGCAATTCGAGGTTTTTTTTTATTCTCAGAGGGTCTAATGTTCATAATTATAAACAGATATGCCAATATATGGATGCCTATTATTAGCTTTATTGAATTGCGACATGTCAATGGATCAATAAAAACCTATCAGCTGCCAAGATAAAAATAAAATATGCGCTTAAAACCAATAGGGCGGCAATATTGGCGGAAAATGCTTTCATAAGAGAGTGCGAAATTGCCGTAGGTAATCTACCGGCAATTGAATGACTCAAAGGCACAGAGTATACAATATCATTGTTTTATGCAAAACCTATAGATCGTAAGGCTGTAGAAGAACACAATTTCATGCATTTAAGAATTGCTTGTAGGTATGCGTAATATGAGTTTTGAAGTTGGTTATCGAGTGAGTTGTGAGTAAATACATATTGTGAGCCTTATGAGTCATTTACTGGGGTTTCCCCGCGTTAATCTATTTACTTATTTTTTTCTCTGTCGCAGTCATGCACGAGGGAAGAAAAAATATTTGCTAAATACACAGTATCACAAAGTTCAAAACCCCACTTCAACAATTATTTCGGTTTCGCTTCAAACTCAAGCTTGTGAACAACCGAACCGTTTCACCTTTTCATATAGATATATTTTTCCTGACAAATTATATGAGACTGAGAAAACCCGCAACGTGAAAAAGTATTTAGAATCGGACTGATAGTTTTCTGTGAGAAAATTTGTAACCTGAAAAAGAGAGGAAATTACTTTTCTCGAATTTTAACAAATTTCACACTCAGGGCAATTCTGAATAATTTTTCATCGAACCGTTTCACATTTTCATAAATTTTTGCTCGCAAATTATATGAGAATGAATCATGGCAATTCCAAATAATTGTTCACTGTGAACCAGTTCAAACCGTTTCCCCTTTTCATACATTTTTGCTCACAAATTATATGAGAGTGAGAAAATAAACGAAGTGAGAAATTGTTTAGAATCGGTCTGTATATTTTTCCTGAAAATTATACGATAGTGAGAAAACCCGCATAACCAGTGATATATTCATGCCAATTCTAAACGATTTTTCACTAGTGAACCGGTGCAAAGCGTTTCACCTATTCATACATTTTTTCTCACAAATGATATGAGAGTGAGAAAATCCGCAAAGTGAGAAATTGTTTAGAATCGGCCTGATTATTTAGAATCGGTCTGATAATTTTCCGTGAAAAAAGCCGCAACGTGAATAAGTATTTAGAATAGACCTGAAAAAAGGAGGAAATTACTTTTCTCGAATTTTAACAAATTTCACATTCAGGGCAATTCTGAATAATTTTTCTCCGAACCGTTTCGCCAAACCGTTTCACATTTTCATAAATTTTTGCCCACAAATTAGTTTTATGAGAATGAATCATGCCAATTTTAAATAATTTTTCACTGTGAACCGGTGCGAACCGTTTCACCTTTTCATACACTTTTGCCCGCCAATTATATGAGAGTGAGAAAATCCGCAAAGTGAAAACTTATTTAGATTTGGCCTGAATTATTTGTATGAAGAAACTTTCAATTTTGAGAAAAAGGTCTGAAAAAGCAGTTGCTTTTTTTTATAAATATTACCCAATGTGATAAATTAATAAAAAAAATTGCTTTCATTTTCGCAACTTTTCAAAGTTTCTTTATACAAATTGATGTCAAATTTGTGAAAACTTGAGAAAAAGTAATTGAGTTTTTTTTATTAATTTAACCCAATGTGTTAGAAAACAAAAATGAAAATTCAAGTTAACTAATCGGCGTTAATCAGTTTCGAAAAAAACAATCGGTTCTAATCAGTTTCGAAAAACGAATAACTGGAAAAATGAACGAATAAATTTGGGTTTCAATCAGTTTCGAAAAATGTATCGGTTTTAAACGGTTCTGGTTTTCAGTCTTTAAAAATTACAAATACGAGACCCCGAGATTGTAAAGTTGATTGTGGTTAGGGAGCCCCTAGTGCGTTAGAAAGTTTTGAATACACCCGAGTAGGTTTGCCTGATTTGTATCCGGCTAAGGCCTGTTAACAGCAGTGTAACTCTATTCGGCCCGTCAAGCTCCATTCCATTAATGGATGCCGCCGACTAAGTATAACGAAGTGCTGCTAATACAAAGACAGCATGACTAGGGTTAGAGGTTTAGAATATGCACGAGGTAGGTATGCCTGTCGTGAGAGCCGACTAAAATCCACTTCGACACCGACTACGGGTTAACGAAATCGTTCCCAAGACAGTTGGGCTCGTACCACAAGGTAACTACTACAATTGGACTACAATTTTTATTTGTGATGCATAACTAACGGTGTAGAAGGCGGCCATTGCATCTATTTATAGGGGTAGAACGTAGGTTTGTGTCATCATATAACCAGTGAAACCTTTAAGGTCATGTCACCACTCTTTCCCTCTAAGATGGGTTATGAGAGTTGGTGAAGAACGAACTTTAGTATATGAATGAAAATTTTTAGGAGCTTATTCATAATTGCGGTGTGATGACTCAAGACCAAAGTCTCTTGATTGTAAATTAAGAGATAAGCCTACTCTGCTACGACTGTTTCTTATGGCAACATCAGCCGATGGACATAATTATTTCATTAGAGATTATATGTAAGTTGAATGCAATTTCAGCTTGACACACTCTAATATGCACTTTGAAGATAAGTGGATAACTGCCAACACCCCTTATTGTTAAAAAAAAAAAAAAACTAGTATGTTTTTGTTTAAATTTGGAAGATGTATTACTGGTGATTATTAAGTTGCGATCGCTAAAATATTATAAGTAAATACATATTTAGCATTTGAAAGCCAATTACCTTCCAAAATTGATGGTTTCTCAGGCGTGCCACCACCACTCCCTCCACTCGCATTACCCTTGCTGTGACGATCCATTCTCTTCGTAGAGCTGCGAGTTCTTTTCCACTTCTCCAGCTTTATTGTTTTTCGCTGTTGATGATTTGTTAAAAGTTCCCAATCGTGATAAAGTTAAACAATATTATATAGCGCGAGGTGGCGTTAATTGGCTTTTATACCAAGCGCTAATAAAGTGAGAATAAGGAAACTGCAGCGCGACCCCTACTAAAAATTGCCTTCTTTTAGGCAAATGATAAAGCAAGTCATTGGCAGGGGAGCGAGAGATCAATTAGTAACTGTATAATTTGATTTCACACTAAGCGCGCCAGACAAAAATCTTTCAAAATCTTATTCGATTTTTACTCCAACGTTAATTCAATCATAATGGCTCTCCTCGCCCATATTTTTGTGTCTGCTTTAACCGTTAAAGTTTAACGTATCCACCCCAATATCAAGTATGCACTTGTATGTAGGTATGTATGTACACTTATTTTTTCATCTTTTTTTTTCAAACTTGAATTAATTACGCTCTATTGTTGAAATCATTTTGCACTACCTAGTTAGCGAAAATATTTACACAGCTTTTACGCACTTGCACCACTTTCTACTTTTATTCCTTTGTAGATATGTATGCATGAATTTCACAATTTCCTTTGGTAACTAAAAATTATTTTGCAAGTATTCCGTCAATAATTTCGCTTGCACTGCACAGTTCAAAATTTTCTTCTCTTCTGACTATTGACAATTCAAGAGTTGTTTGGCTGCCTTATCTCCCATTTTTTTCATTTACCTCCTCGTCCACTGAATTTTGTTGTGGCAGAGATCTCAAGCACTCACAACTGTTTAACTCTTAATTTTCTGCTTATTCCCTTGCTATTTTTACCGTTTTTAATATTTTATCCTATTTTTTACATTTTTATTAATTTTTTAACAACTTTTTATCCATGAAAATAATGATTTTGCAAACAATTGGAAACTGCGCAGATAAACTTCAAACTATGGATGCTAAACTATTGATGGTGCTGCCGATAGTTTTATTTTTATGTCACTATCGATAACTTTTCTTTTGCTCAATAACCAAAAGTTAAGTGCTTTTTACAATCTCCGTTTAACGCTAACATGGATTTAATTAACGTAAATCAGTCTTTTACTGTCAAATTAATTGCTGCTTGGAAATGTTAGTTAAAAAAACAAATTATTTTTTTACTTTCCGCACCGTCAAGTAGTTATCGATAGTTTTTCAGCTGTTGGGAAAATTTTATTTTGACAGCTGTTCTAGAGATGGGAGATATCGAATAAAGACGACCCCGTCAACCATGGCTAGCCAGCGATCGATTTTTTTTTATCGAATTGCACCACCAATCCTATTTTTTTTGACGCCTCACCAACACCAGTACATGAATTGCAGTTTTCGCTAATGCTTAATATCCATCTCCTAAAATCTCTAAATTCATTTTGCCAAATTTTAGCGACTTTTGCGATTCCAGTAAAAGAAATTCTCTATAAATCTCCATCTTTGCTTCATTTTTTGGCATATTTAAGCGATGAACGCAAAATGAATCAGATAACGTAGCTCAGTTGTTTTTGACAGCTACTTAGCTAAATTTGCGATTCTGCATTTTAGCCATCTCTTAAAATCTCCAATTTTCTCCAAAAGGTGGCAAATTTTGGCGACGAAAAAAAGTTGTTGCCAAAACGCAAAAAAAAGGAAAAGGGTAGAACTATGTGGTTTTAGGTCCTAAAATTACTCAAAAACAATAAATATGTGTAATTTATAAGACAAATTCATATTTAATTATGTATTTGCCCATAATTTTGGAAATTGTATTTTTTTCTATCCTACTAAAACTGCAAAAAACACGTCGCAAAAAGTCGGAAGAAGAATCAAAAGTCGAATTTCAGTCCCAGAAATCATAATCCGGAGTCACAAAAGTAATATTATTTATCATTTAAAATTTATAAATAAAAAACATCTTTTGTCTCCATGTAATAATTTTATAGAGAAAATCTCAATAAATAATTAAATTAAGGTGTATATAACAATTTAAAATCTGTTCTTAACCGACTTTAATAAGCCAACACAAATCTTTTTACCGAAAATGGAATTTATTTTATAATTAAAAAAGTAGAGTAACGCTGAAAAGTAAGGGATTAGTAGCTAGTAACTTCGGGCGATTCGGTTTACTTCTGGCTTTTTCTGAGATGTAAAGGATCACAACTAAATTGACATCTTGCAGTGATGCCTGCGCGCCATCTATAGTGCAGATAACGCACTATTATCATAGCTAGGCGGATTGTGGATCAGAATCGCAAATAAGCGTCATCTCCTAAAATTCCGAGAGTTCATTTGCTTAAGCATTTAAGCATATTTTAGCATTTACGAGATGGAGATTTCTGGAATTCGCCTGCAGGTCTGTTCCCTAACACACATGCTGGCAAGTATAAAGCCCCAATTACATAAAACTTTGTGAAACTTTGACAGATGCGCGCCTCATTTTCGAGCACTTGCCAAAATTTCGCTTAGCTTAATGTTGCACAAACTTTGTATAAGTGGAACCTGCAAAGTTTTATGTAATTGGAGCTTAATGTTGTCTATCAGTAATTCCGACGGAGCTTCCCGTTAGGAATAATTCGGGAGAGTCGATAGATAATTCATCGATTATATCGAAATTTGGTAGAGGATTTCGATAAAATGTCTATCGACTTTCATAAATTATTCCCAACGGGAAGCCCCGTTGGAATTGCTGATAGGCTACGCTCACCCTGAAACCGACCTTTTCATCCGACGGGCGGCCAAAGTTTGTATACATTCGGGTGAAATCAGATGAAATCTGCAGGCGAATTCTAGAAATCTCCATCCATCTCCATCTAGTAAATGCTAAAATGCTTGAGCAAATGAACTCTCAGAATTTTAGGAGATGACGCTTACTTGCGATTCTGATCCACAAGCCGCCTAGCTATGATAATAGTTCGTTATCTGCACTATAGATGGCACGCAGGCATCACTGCAAGATGTCAATTTAGGTGTGATCCTTTACAACTCAGAAAAAGCCAGAAGTAAACCGAAACGCCCGAAGTTACTAGCTACTAATCCTTATTTTTCAGCGTTACTCTACTTTTTAATTACAAAATAAATTCCATTTTCGGTAATAAGATTTGTGTTTGTTTATTAAAGTCGGTTAAGAACAGATTTTAAATTGTTATATACACCTTAATTTAATTATTTATTGAGTTTTTCTCTATAAAATTGTTATACGGAAACAAAGAATGTTTTTTAGTTATAACTTTTAAATGATAAATAATATTACTTTTGTGACTCCGGATTATGATTTCTAGGACTGAAACTCGACTTTTGATTCCTCTCCCGACTTTTTCCTACGTGTTTTTTGCAGTTTTAGTAGGATATAAAAAAATACAATTTCCAAAATTATGGGCAAATACATAATTAAATATCAATTTTTCTTATAAATTACACATATTTATTGTTTTTGAGTAATTTTAGGGCCTAAAACAACATAGTTCTACCCTTTTTCCTATTTTTTTGCGTTTTAGCAACAACTTTTTTTCGTCGCCAAAATTTGCCAGCTTTTGGAGAAAATTGGAGATTTTACGAGATGGCTAAAATTTCAGAATCGCAAATTTAGCTTAGTAGCTGTCAAAAACAGCTGATCTACGTTATCTGATTCATTTTGCGTTCATCGCTTAAATATGCCAAAAAATGAAGCAAAGATGGAGATTTATAGAGATTTTCTTTTACTGGAATCGCAAAAGTCGCTAAAATTTGGCAAAATGCATTTAGAGGTTTTAGGAGATGGAAATTAAGCATTAGCGAAAACTGGAATTCATGTACTGAGAAGAGTTGAAATATTTATTGTGAATGGCTAGCTCTAAAAAGAAGTGGACTTTTCGAAAGTGCTGAAAATTATTTATTTGCATTTTATTGTTTTATTTACATATTTACTTATAAACACAAATATGCAAGCTCCAGTTTTAACTGATACAGAAGCGGAGACCACCGTTGAGCTGGAGGAGTCAATGTTTCACCAACAAATAACAAATGCTACAAAAAGTATTTTCAATTTGACGTTGGACGAGGGTGTGTAAAAGTGTGCAAAAATCATAAAAGCCGCAAATTTATTTCTATAATTAAATAATTTATTTACAGATTTTAGTGAAAAAGAAAGTCACGAAGTCAAAAGGTATGTAAATCATTGGTATTAGTTTCCTTTAGGGGACAACTCCCAATAAATTAGCTAAAAATATGGGAGATACCTCAAAAGACGCGTTTGGGCCCCAGGATCACGAATCCGGAAGCGCTTTTTTAATTTTTTGTTTTAGTGAAAAGTTATGGTCAAAAAACCGAAAAATGACCCGGGTCCGATACCAAAATTGGGGCGGAATCCATGGTATTTATGTGCGAAACACCTTTTTGAGTTGGCGGCCTTCGGCCGCGCTTATAAAAAATAACCCTGGGCTACGCCATCCCAAGTCCGGACGTGTGACATAACCGTGGCTACCGCCACGGCGCGACATTTTTTGCACGTTTTTAGGGACAGTCTAATAATATTACAACAACCACATGAAAACTTGAAACTTTGATTGCAAATATCTCTGCAGAGAAGCAAAATATTAAAAAAGCGCTTCCGGATTCGTGATCCTGAGGCCAAAACGCGTCTTTTGAGGTATCTCCCATATTTTTAGATAATTTATTAGGAGTTGTCCCCTAAAGGAAACTAATACCAAATCATTAATAATGATCAACATTTAATTTGCATGTACTCGTTTGGCTTTTAGTTACGAGGAACGTCTGCGCGAGGAGATCAAACAGTGGGGTGCGCTTTGGCGCGAACCTGCACAAAAATTGAAAGAATTCAAATCCACACCGCATCCAGTGGTGGATGTTTCAATATTATCAAAAGAAAAGCGCAAATATTTGGAAGAGGCACCTGACTTGCAGCAATTTTTGCGTGAATCCATCGATTTTCGTCAGAAGGCTTACAAGTTCTTGGAAAAGGATGTGCCCGACTTTCAAGATGTACAACAAAATTTGATTGATGTATGCGATTATCACAAACATGTCATTCAAGAAGTTAAAATTATGGAAAATTTGGCAAATGTTTAATACAATTAAACAAAAATGGTATTTGTTTCGTTTAGCACCCAACTGCTAATAAATTAGCTAAAATTATGGAGGAGGGCTCAAAAGACAGGTTTTGGTCTCAGGATCACGAATCCGGAAGCGGTTTTGCTTCCTGAAGAGATATTTGCAATCAAAGTTGCAAGTTTTCATGTGGTTGTTGATTTACATTAGGTTGTCTCTAAAAACGTGCAAAAAAAAGTACCGCCGAACGGCGAAAAAACACTAAGGGCCGCTTGTTTAAAAGCCGATAACGCCTAATAGGTGATTAACTTGACAGCTAACCATACAAAATAAGTCAATTAAACTCCGGTTAGGCGTTATGTTGTTGTAACGAGGTGTAGTCCTGCCCAACGCGTATTTTTCCTTAACCTAAATTGTCATCAATATCTTCTAACGGGAGTCCAAGGAAACTAGCAGTTTCAATAGGATTGGACCAAAGAGAGATGGGTGTTAGAAGAGTGGGCTCAAATGAGCAAGAAAATAAGTGATTGGTATTGTGGGGGGATGAGCCGCATGCCGGACATACATTCGGCACATCAGGGTTCAGTCTAGATATGTAGGAGTTTAACCTGCTACAATATCCAGAGCGTAATTGAGCCAGAGTGACCCTAAAATAATCCCAAAATGAGGATCGACCCTAAAAAGAAGCTTAAATGTTCCCAAAATGATCCGAAATTGAACCCAAAATCTTTCATATCTTTTTACAATATTTTTCCATATCTCAGAACTTTCGAAAAATTTGATAACTATTGAAAAATCTTAGAATTATCAAAACATTTGAAAGGTCTCGAAAAGTCTCGGAAATTTTCGAACTATCGAAAGATATTAAAATTATCTAAATATTTTACAACTGTAGAAAAATCTCAAAATCAAGAATTATTGAACACTTTTGAACTAACGAAAAATCTCAGAATTACAGAAATTTTAAGAGCTATAGAGAATTTTAAAAACTACTAAAAAAATTTAGAATTATCGAAAATTATTGAAACTCGAAAATTTTTTAGGTAGAAAATATCAGAATTACCGAAAATCGTCGAAATTATCGAAGAACCTGAGAAATTTCGAAAAAAAATTCGTTTAAAAATCTCAGCATTATTGCAAATTATTGAAACTGGAAAATTTTCAAAGTAGAAAATCTCAAAATTATCGAAAATCTTCGAAGCGGTTTTTTATTTAGAAATCTTAGAACTATAGAACCTTTTTAAGAAGTAACGAAAAAACGTTACGAAAAAATAATTCTTAAAAAGGTTCTATAATTCTAAGATTTCTAAATAAAAAACCGCTTCGAAGATTTTCGATAATTTTGAGATTTTCTACTTTGAAAATTTTCCAGTTTCAACAATTATCATTATTATCGATTATATGAAATTAAAAATCTTACAATTATCGAACATTTTTAGAACTAACGAAAAATTTCCAGAATTGCCGAAATTTTAAAGCTATAGAAAATTTTTTGAACTATTGAAAAATTTTAGAATTATCGCAAATTATTGAAACTGGAGAATTTTCAAAGTAGAAAATCTCAAAATTATCGAAATTCTTTGAAACTATCGAAAAACCTGAAAAAAATTTTGAATTTAAAAAAACGCTGTTCGGAAATCCATAGTAAAAATTGTTGAACTATTATGATTATGCGTCCCAGAAAAATTTTATTACTATGCAGTAAATATGGCTATGGATATACCGACAATAATAATTCATGTCGCCACCATAGATATTGACATGCCGTTCAAATATATTAGTATTCTATCCATAAATATAAAAAATAGTACATCATATCGAAATGGTTGACATGTCATTTTACTTTTTATTGGGAGCAAATAATATTTGATAACTCGCTCATTCTGAATGAATATTGCGTCAAACTCGTCGCTAGCAATAGTGATATTGTCACAACATTCAATGCATTTCTCTCAGTGTGATTTGAACGTACTTAGTTCACGCATAACTGCAGTCGTATTTTTTTGTTACGCTTTTATAGCACAAATCAATAAAAAAAACTGGCCGCAGAACAAAGACCCAAAATTAAGAAATATTCCTGGAAATCTCAAAAAACCCCCGACTTCACAAAAAAAAAAAAAATCGCGCCAGTGCACGTGAAAGAAGTTAACTTCTTAAATTCAGAAATATGAATAAAAAAGGGATAAAAAAGGGATATCTGGCAACCCTGTAAACCGCCTCAAGTGGCAACAACCATGAATTCCGCTCGGTCTAACTATTACAATTTGTAATTTGGGGTTTCAGAGTAGGTCGACTCCCCGTTGGTGCACCCTGGGTAACGCTAAATGACCTATATGGCCTACAAGACTACTTTCTCGTATTGCCGGTTCTACGAGAACGGTACCAGTACTTGTGCTGTACCCATCGTGCCGAAACGACCCGGGCCGTTTTTTTTTATCGACCCGGCCAAGAGCAATACACGGGGGTGACCCTGTCTAACATTTGGGCAGGGCTACACCTTGTTACAATAACAAAATTACAATTTGTGTTAGCTAGATCCTAGAATCTCACCTATTTGATTTGCACAACTAAACATCGTGGTGAAAATCGCCTACGCCTGAAAGTCGGCTACAATTTCTATTTCCGTTGCATAATTTCAGTTGCATCATCAGTCATTTTCTCACATTTTACTCTCAATCAAAACTTAATATCGCCGCCTAAGAAGTTAATTTCAAAAATAAATTTGGTTTATACTGATTCTTTTTAAAATTAGGTTCCCATACAAATTTGGAATTATGTAAGCGTATTGAACTTTTATGAATAGAGGGGTAAATATTTACCAACACTGAATAAAGTATGCAAAAATGGATTTCTTTTGTTCCAAATGTACACTATTTAAATTTGAACCATCGACAACACCTAACTACCCAGCTAGACAGTTCTGACATTCTGTCTAGCATAGTATTTAGTAGCTACCCATAAATGTACAATTTAACGGGGTAACACATCATAGCTCTAATCTCGATTAACTGTGCAAGCAAGTAAACAAGAAAATGTTCAAGTCACGTGATGTGAACGTTGGATATCACAAAGTATCACATCACTTCTAAGGCCAACGTATCATGTGACAATTAAAAAAGTCGTGAAAAAATGTTGCTCATGCCATATTGCGCAATATTATTGCGGCGGGAACTCAGTACTACTTTGCCGTCAAGTGGGAGCGAAATTTCACGGCTTTTTCACGACAAGAAAATTTGTATGGATTTTGACAGCTGTTTCACGTGAAACTCGATGTTAGTACCTAGTTAAACGGCGAGAAAACACTAAAAGTTTCAGTCTTGAATTATACATTTTTGGGAGCCTATTATTTATTGCAAGCTTATATTTTTATTTGCTCTAAAAAAATCCAAGTCATTGATAACGAAGTATAATTAAGCCTTTAAGTCAAGTATTATCATCAAAGCCGTGGAATTTCACCGGCAACATGCAATTGGCTTGTTGTGAAATGTTGCTAGCAACTATCATTTTTTTCTTTCATTTATTTTTTGTTTATTTATCCCTCTTCTATTATTTTTCCATTTTCAAGGGTCAATGTCAACAAATGTCACTTTTCGCACTGTTTTAAATGACATGGACAATTAAAAAAGTCGTTGTTGTTGTTGTTGTAGCGAGTTGTAGCCCTGCCTAAATGTCAGACAGGGTCACCCCGAGTGTATTGCTCTTGGCCGGGTCGATATAAGAAAACGGCCCGGGTCGTTTCGGCACGATGGGTACAGCACAAGTACTGGTACCGTTCTCGTAGAACCGGCAATACAAGAAACTAGCCGTGTAGGCTATGTAGGCCATTTAGCGTTACCCAGGGTGCACCAACTGGGAGGCGACCTACTTTTACACCCCCCAAAAAAAAGTCGTGAAAAAATGTCTCTAATGCCATATTGCGCAATATTTTCAGATCGTGAACTCAGTACTACTTTGCCGTGAAGTACAAGCGAAAATTCACGGCTATTTCACGACAAGAAATTTTGTATGGATTTTGACAGCTGCTTCACGTGAAACTCGAAGTTAGTACCTAGCTGTACTTGATTTTGCATTTGTTTCGGGAAAGCTACTAACTTGGTTTTGTTGTGTCACAGGAGAGCTTCGCCCAGTTGAAACGGTTGTGCGCATCCTCTCGATTGCGTTTACGAAGTTCTAAATTTATGAGGGCGGTTGGGTGGAAGATACATTTTTTCAAAATATTTTTCAAAAACGCCCTATCTCAGAATTTTCTAAAAATTTAAAAACTATTGAAAAATCTTAGAATTATCAAAACATTTGAAAAGTATCAAAAAGTCTCAGAAATTTTCGAACTATCGAAAGATTAGAATTATCCCAATATTGTAAATTACAACTATAGAAAAATCCCAAAATTAAGAATTATCGAATATTTTTAGAACTAACGAAAAATCTAAGAATTACGGAAATTTAAAGAGTTATGAGAATTTTTAAAACTATTAAACAATTTTAGAATAATCGAAAAATATTAAAACTGGAAAATTTTCAAAGAAGAAAACCTCAAAATTATCGAAAAACCTTAGTAATTAAAAAAAAAAAAAATAGTTTAAAAATCTCAGAATTATCGAACATTTTTAGAACTAACGAAAAATCTCAGAACTACAGAAATTTTAAGAGCTAAAGAAAATTTTAAGAACTATTGAAATATTTTAAGTAGAATCGAAAATATCAGTTCTACCGAAAAATCGTTGAAATTAAACCTGAGAAATTTCGAAAACCAATTTTCCTTTAAAAATCTCAGAACTACCGAAATTTGAAGAGCTAAAGAAAATTTTAAGAACTCTTGAAAAATTTTAGAATTATCGCAAATTATTGAAACTGGAAAATTTTCAAAGTAGAAAATCTCAAAATTATCGCAAATCTTTGAAACTATCGAAAAACCTGAAAAAATCACGAACCATTTTTTTTTATTTAAAAATCTTAGAATCATCGAACATTTAAAGAATTATTGAAAATTTCAGCATTATAGAAACATTTTTAAAACTAACGAAAATTTTCAGAACTATTGAAAAATCTAAAAATTATGGGAAAATTGTGAAAGTATCAATACTTTTTTGCACCATCGGAAAATCTTCGACATAAAATGTATTATTTACGAACTATCGAAAGTCTCAGAATTATCGAACATTTTCAGAACTATCAAAAATTTCAGCATCATACAAAATTTTTAAAAGCAGCGAATCAAATACTCGGAAAATGACAGTAATTTCAGAATTATTGCACATTTTCAAAACTTCCGTAATATCGCAGATTTACGGCTCATTTCCACTGCATTCAACCTTCAAACAGAAGGTGTAGATCGATCGAATTGCCATTTACACGGTGGAAGAACAAAAAATCTACCAGGAAATCGACCCGTGTAAATGAGCCCTAATACGTCTCATTCTAAATTACAAAAAAAAAAAAATGTTGAATGTATAAAAGATACTTTTTTTCTTTTTACTTCTAAGCTCGGACATTTTCGAACCGTCGAACAGCATAAAAATAAAAAAATTTTAAAATATAGTGCCAGAATATTTTAAGACATATATTTTTTCATGTTGTATCTAATAAAATTTTCAAACAGTTTTTGTACCTCAAACCCATAATTTCTCCGTTCTAAAAGTGGCATATAGTATGTGTTAGAATGTGTACCCGCACCTAGTTATTTTTTCGTTCTTTGCAGAGTCGCCGAATTGATCGCAAAACGACCCCAATATGACCCTTTCCTTTTATTTTCCTTTTCTACTTTTCATTTCTTTCGTTTCCATTCCTTTCCTTTATTTTCCTCTCCTTCCTTTAAAACTTGTGTTAATTAATTAGTCAATTAAACAATTTTAATTATTCACATCATGAGTATAAAAACTTCAGATTATTTTTGTTTATTTTCAAAGTCGTTTTATTGCATTTTTAATATGAAAAACGTGAATAAATTATTATTTTCCAGGCTGAATACAAAATTCAATCTTATGTTCCTTTCCAATACAAGCCTCCCATTTCGCATCCTTCGTGGAATCGACAGCAGCAGCAACAGCATTTTGCGCCAGACACAAAGTGGCCACGACAGCAATCAAAAGATTTGTTAAAAATTTCATTTTTTTGTCTTGAAAATAACTGACTTCAACGTACTTGGTTGAGGTATAACTGCAATCATATATTTTTGTTACCCTTTTATAGCACAAATCAATAAAAAAAAACTGGCCGTAGAACAAAGACCCAAAATTAGAAGGCTTCCTGGAAAAATAATAATGATTTATAATAATGGATTATAATGATTCTTTTTAAAATTAGGTTCCCATACAAATTTGGAATTATGTGAGCTTAGTTATTAGTTGTATTGAACTTTTATGAATAGGGGGGTAAATATTTACCAACACTGAATAAAGTACATATGCAAATAATGGATTTCTTTTGTTCCAAGTGTACACTATTAAAATTTGAACCATCGACTACTGACATTCTGTCTAGCATAGTATTTAATAGCTACCCATAAATATACAATTTCTAAGCCAGCAAAATTTCCATAAATGCATCTGTAAATGGAAAAAAATCTGGCAAAAACTGTATATTTTTTCGTTTTCATGCTCCATTTGTAGTACTATTCCCGATCCTTTTTCCCACTAAAGTATGCGAACGAAACGTATGTCTTGTAAAAGTACAGGGTTCCATTTTATAGTTGTAGCGACGCGTAGCCCTGCCCAAATGTCAGACAGGGTCACCCCGAATGTATTGCTCTTGGCCGGGTCGATAAAAGAAAACGGCCCGGGTCATTTCGGCACGATGGGTACAGCACAAGTACTGGTACCGTTCCCGTAGAACCGGCAAATCAGGAAACTAGCCGTGTAGGTCACCAGGGTGCACCAACGGGGAGGCGACATACTCTTACACCCCACAGGGTTCCATTCTTGGGCCCATATTATTTAGTATTTTTATAAATGACATTTTCTCGGTTAGTAAGCACATGAGCATGCAAGCGTACGCAGATGATATCCAAATGTATTTATCTGGTAGTTTTACAGACTTAAAAGGTCTCTGCTTCAAGGTAAACTCTGACCTTTCAAATGTGGAGTCCTGGGCTGGTAATAATGTTCTTTGTCTTAATGCCAAAAATTCTTTTGTTTTACCCATCTCCAAGAAAAGGGTCGTCGATGTCTTAACTCCGCCTATATGCATTGGCAATACTGCTTTACAAATTGTATCTAAAATCTCTAGCCTAGGTTTTGTGCTTAACTCGAATCTAACTTGTGTTGACCATATCAACTCAGTTGTTGGTAAAGTGTATGCTACATTACGCAGTCTGAGACAATCTGCACCCTATACGCCTATCCAAATTAGAAAAAAAAACTTGCGGTGCAATTAATCTTGCCAATAATAAATTACTCGGAGTTGGTATATAGCAAGTTAGATTCAAGATCTGCCCTTAAAATTGATGTTCTTTTCAACCATATAACTCGTCACGTCTTTGTATTACAAAAGTTTGATCATATTTCAGCATGGAGATCCGAAATCCTTGGTTGTAATATTTTTGAATACCAGAAAGCTAGAACTGTGATTTGTTTGTTTCAGTTAATTTCAATAAAGTCTCCATCATATCTTTATGAAAAACTCACATTTGTTAGATCTCTTCGCTCATGTACCTTAGTTGTACCTAGGTTTAACTACGTAGCATCTGCAAGGCTGTTTTTCGTCAACGCCGTTCGTCTATGGAACTTAATCCCTGCTGCCATAAGGAACAATGTAAACCTAAGCAACTATAACGCATACTATTCAGTTATTTCTCTACGCACTAATAATAATAATAATAAAAACGTTCCTAAAACCGACGCATTCTACCATGTTTTTTTTTGTTTTTTTTTTACGTTTTCCGATACGATTTCTGATGTTTTCGGATCATTTTCTGATGTTTTTGGGATCACAATTTTTATCAGTATAGTTTCCGGACCGTTTTCGGACACGAAAATTTGTGAAAAAACGAACCAAACAGTAAATCAGCCCAGCAGTATAGTTTCCGGGCCGTTTTCGGACACAAAAAACGATGGAAACGTACATTGCTGTGCTGGCTGGGTTAACGGGGTAACACGCGATAGCTCTAATATCGATTAACTGTGCAAGCAAGTAAACAAGAAAATATTCAAGTCACGTGATGTGAACGTTGGATACTACAAGGCCATCGTATTATCCCACCCGACCAAGAATCCTATTTAAACGAACATCGAAGATTTATGATAGTTTCTCGTGGCTTCAAAGTTCGTTAGATATAAAGGATCGAATACATAAAGCTTTGTTAACCTCGCCTGGCGTTTGCCACCTCAAAACTTTGCGTCCAACTTCAGAGGTATGCTACAATGAACGCCTTGACGCTTCTCTTTTATACATTTGTTTTCGTTATTTATTTCTTTGCATTCAGAGTGTTTTGGTTAATTTATTAATTTAACAGAGAAAAAATGAATTAATTATTACTTTCTCCAACTTTTTATTCTTTAATTAAAGCAAAGTCATCAACATCTGATTGTCAAAGCAAGCCAAATTTGAGAGGTTGCCAAATTTTAACCTTGCTTCAACTTGGAGGTCTCCAATTTGCCATGCTTCGTTAAAATACGTATACTGAACATTTCTGTCAAAGTCAAAGTTTGAGGTAAAGTCAAATTAAAGCTTTATGTAACTGACCCTTTAGTTTTTTGCCCGTTTTCGATACTGTTTTAGGTACCTTCTCGATAACAAATCGCATCGAAAATTTATTCGGTTGCGAACAGTTTTCAACAGCTATTAAGTGTCGTAAACTCGAGAAAGTGAGCTCTGCTGCCACAAACTGGGCGACATGTAATACTTTTACGATAGTTTTGCGGAACCCATTCTCGATACATTTGTCAGGAAAATTATTGCTAAAGCTTCGAAAACTAAAGCATTTTCGTGAGCGTTGGTCGGGTGGGATGTGACAATTAAAAAAGTCGTGAAAAAATGTTGCTCATGCCATATTGCGTAATGTTATTGCGGCGGGAACTCAGTACTACTTTGCCGTGAAGTGGGAGCGAAATTTCACGGCTTTTTCACGACAAGAAAATTTGTAGGTATTTTGACAGATCTTTCGCGTGAAACTCGATGTTAGTACCTAGCTTTAAGCCAAGCACTATCATCAAAGCCGTGGAATTTCGCCAGCAACATGCAATTGGCTTGTCGTTAAATGTTGCTAGAAATTTTCATTTTTTTTTATTTCATTAATTCTTTGTTTATTTATCTCTTTTCCAATTTCATGGGTCAATGTCAACAAATGCCACTTTTCGCACTGTTTTAAATGACATGGACAATTAAAAAAGTCATGAAAAAATGTTGCTAATGTCATATTGTGTAATATTTTCAGATCGTGAACTCAGTACTACTTTGCCGTGAAGTACAAGCGAAATTTCACAGCTACGACAAGAAATTTTGTATGGATTTTGACAGCTGTTTCACGTGAAACTCGAAGTTAGTACCTAGCTGTACTTGATTTTGCATTTGTTTCGGGAAAGCTACTAACTTGGTTTTGTTGTGTCACAGGAGAGCTTCGCCCAGTTGAAACGGTTGTGCGCATCCTCTCGATTGTGTTTACGAAGTTTTAAATTTATGAGGGCGGTTGGGTGGAAGATACATTTTTTCAAAATATTTTTCGAATATTTTTAGAACTAACGAAAAATCTAAGAATTACAGAAATTTAAAGAGTTATAGAGAATTTTTAAAACTATTAAACAATTTTAGAATAATCGAAAAATATTAAAACTGGAAAATTTTTAAAGAAGAAAACCTGAAAATTATCGAAAAACCTTAGTAATTAAAAAAAAAAAAATAGTTTAAAATCTCAGAACTAAAGAAATTTTAAGAGCTAAAGAAAATTTTAAGAACTATTGAAATATTTTAAATAGAATCGAAAATATAAGTATTACCGAAAATCGTTGAAATTAAACCTGAGAAATTTCGAAAAACAATTTTCCTTTAAAAATCTCAGAACTACCGAAATTTGAAGAGCTAAAGAAAATTTTAAGAACTATTGAAAAATTTTAGAATTATCGCAAATTATTGAAACTGGAAAATTTTCAAAGTAGAAAATCTCAAAATTATCGCAAATCTTTAAAACTATCGAAAAACCTGAAAAAATCCCGAACCATTTTTTTTTATTTAAAAATCTTAGAATCATCGAACATTTTAAGAATTATTAAAAATTTCAGCATTATAGAAAATTTTTTAAAACTATCGAATATTTTTAGAACTATAGAAAAACCTAAAAATTATGGGAAAATTGTGAAAGTATCAATACTTTTTTACACCATCGGAAAATCTTAGACATAAAATGTCAGAACTATCAAAAATTTCAGCATCATACAAAATTTTTAAAAGCAGCGAATCAAATACTCGGAAAATGACAGTAATTTCAGAATTATTGCACATTTTCAAAACTTCCGTAATATCGCAGATTTACGGCTCATTTCCACTGCATTCAACCTTCAAACAGAAGGTGTAGATCGATCGAATTGCCATTTACACGGTGGAAGAACAAAAAATCTACCAGGAAATCGACCCGTGTAAATGAGCCCTAATACGTCTCATTCTAAATTACAAAAAAAAAAAAAATGTTGAATGTATAAAAGATACTTTTTTTCTTTTTACTTCTAAGATCGGACATTTTCGAACCGTCGAACAGCATAAAAATAAAAAAATTTTAAAATATAGTGCCAGAATATTTTAAGACATATATTTTTTCATGTTGTATCTAATAAAATTTTCAAACAGTTTTTGTACCTCAAACCCATAATTTCTCCGTTCTAAAAGTGGCATATAGTATGTGTTAGAATGTGTACCCGCACCTAGTTATTTTTTCGTTCTTTGCAGAGTCGCCGAATTGATCGCAAAACGACCCCAATATGACCCTTTCCTTTTATTTTCCTTTTCTACTTTTCATTTCTTTCGTTTCCATTCCTTTCCTTTATTTTCCTCTCCTTCCTTTAAAACTTGTGTTAATTAATTAGTCAATTAAACAATTTTAATTATTCACATCATGAGTATAAAAACTTCAGATTATTTTTGTTTATTTTCAAAGTCGTTTTATTGCATTTTTAATATGAAAAACGTGAATAAATTATTATTTTCCAGGCTGAATACAAAATTCAATCTTATGTTCCTTTCCAATACAAGCTTCCCATTTCGCATCCTTCGTGGAAGCAGCAACAGCATTTTGCGCCAGACACAAAGTGGCCACGACAGCAATCAAAAGAGTTGTTAAAAATTTCATTTTTTTGTCTTGAAAATAACTGACTTCAACGTACTTGGTTGAGGTATTACTGCAATCATATATTTTTGTTACCCTTTTATAGCACAAATCAATAAAAAAAACTGGCCGTAGAACAAAGACCCAAAATTAGAAGGCTTCCTGGAAAAATAATAATGATTTATAATAATGGATTATACTGATTCTTTTTAAAATTAGGCTCCCATACAAATTTGGAATTATGTGAGCTTAGTTATTAGTTATGTTTAACTTTTATGAATAGAGGGGTAAATATTTACCAACACTGAATAAAGTATGCAAAAATGGATTTCTTTTGTTGCAAATGTACACTATTAAAATTTGAACCATCGACAACACCTAACTACCCTGCTAGACAGTTCTGACATTCTGTCTAGCATAGTATTTAATAGCTACCCATAAATGTACAATTTAACGGGGTAACACACCATAGCTCTAATCTCGATTAACTGTGCAAGCAAGTAAACAAGAAAATGTTCAAGTCACGTGATGTGAACGTGAGTTGGATACCACAAAATATCACATCACTTCTAAGGCCAACATATCATGTGACAATTAAATAAGTCGTGAAAAAATGTTGCTCATGCCATATTGCGCAATATTATTGCGGCGGGAACTCAGTACTACTTTGCCGTCAAGTGGGAGCGAAATTTCACGGCTTTTTCACGACAAGAAAATTTGTATGGATTTTGACAGCTGTTTCACGTGAAACTCGATGTTAGTACCTAGTTAAACGGCGAGAAAACACTAAAAGTTTCAGTCTTGAATTATACATTTTTGGAAGCCTATTATTTATTGCAAGCTTATATTTTTATTTGCTCTAAAAAAATCCAAGTCATTGATAACGAAGTATAATTAAGCCTTTAAGTCAAGTATTATCATCAAAGCCGTGGAATTTCACCGGCAACATGCAATTGGCTTGTTGTGAAATGTTGCTAGCAACTATCATTTTTTTCTTTCATTTATTTTTTGTTTATTTATCTCTCTTCTATTATTTTTCCATTTTCAAGGGTCAATGTCAACAAATGTCACTTTTCGCACTGTTTTAAATGACATGGACAATTAAAAAAGTCGTTGTTGTTGTTGTTGTAGCGAGGTGTAGCCCTGCCTAAATGTCAGACAGGGTCACCCCGAGTGTATTGCTCTTGGCCGGGTCGATATAAGAAAACGGCCCGGGTCGTTTCGGCACGATGGGTACAGCACAAGTACTGGTACCGTTCTCGTAGAACCGGCAATACAAGAAACTAGCCGTGTAGGCTATGTAGGCCATTTAGCGTTACCCAGGGTGCACCAACTGGGAGGCGACCTACTTTTACACCCCCAAAAAAAAAATTGTGAAAAAATGTTTCTAATGCCATATTGCGCAATATTTTCAGATCGTGAACTCAGTACTACTTTGCCGTGAAGTACAAGCGAAATTTCACGGCTATTTCACGACAAGAAATTTTGTATGGATTTTGACAGCTGTTTCACGTGAAACTCGAAGTTAGTACCTAGCTGTACTTGATTTTGCATTTGTTTCGGGAAAGCTACTAACTTGGTTTTGTTGTGTCACAGGAGAGCTTCGCCCAGTTGAAACGGTTGTGCGCATCCTCTCGATTGCGTTTACGAAGTTCTAAATTTATGAGGGCGGTTGGGTGGAAGATACATTTTTTCAAAATATTTTTCAAAAACGCCCTATCTCAGAATTTTCTAAAAATTTAAAAACTATTGAAAAATCTTAGAATTATCAAAACATTTGAAAAGTATCAAAAAGTCTCAGAAATTTTCGAACTATCGAAAGATTAGAATTATCCCAATATTGTAAATTACAACTATAGAAAAATCCCAAAATTTAGAATTATCGAATATTTTTAGAACTAACGAAAAATCTAAGAATTACGGAAATTTAAAGAGTTATGAGAATTTTATTAAACTATTAAACAATTTTAGAATAATCGAAAAATATTAAAACTGGAAAATTTTCAAAGAAGAAAACCTCAAAATTATCGAAAACCCTTAGTAATTAAAAAAAAAAAAATAGTTTAAAAATCTCAGAATTATCGAACATTTTTAGAACTAACGAAAAATCTCAGAACTACAGAAATTTTAAGAACTAAAGAAAATTTTAAGAACTATTGAAATATTTTACGTAGAATCGAAAATATCAGTTTTACCGAAAAATCGTTGAAATTAAACCTGAGAAATTTCGAAAAACAATTTTCCTTTAAAAATCTCAGAACTACCGAAATTTGAAGAGCTAAAGAAAATTTTAAGAACTCTTGAAAAATTTTAGAATTATCGCAAATTATTGAAACTGGAAAATTTTCAAAGTAGAAAATCTCAAAATTATCGCAAATCTTTAAAACTATCGAAAAACCTGAAAAAATCACGAACCATTTTTTTTTATTTAAAAATCTTAGAATCATCGAACATTTTAAGAATTATTAAAAAATTTCAGCATTATCGAAAAAATTTTAAAACTATCGAAAATTTTTAGAACTATTGAAAAATCTAAAAATTATGGGAAAATTGTGAAAGTATCAATACTTTTTTACACCATCGGAAAATCTTCGACATAAAATGTATTATTTACGAACTATCGAAAGTCTCAGAATTATCGAACATTTTCAGAACTATCAAAAATTTCAGCATCATACAAAATTTTTAAAAGCAGCGAATCAAATACTCGAAAAATGACAGTAATTTCAGAATTATTGCACATTTTCAAAACTTCCGTAATATCGCAGATTTATGGCTCATTTCCATTGCATTCAACTTTCAAACAGAAGGTGTAGATCGACTGAATTGCTATTTACAAGGTGGAACAAAAAATCTACCAGGAAATCGACCCGTGTAAATGAGCCCTAATACGTCTCATTCTAAATTACAAAAAAAAAAAAAATGTTGAATGTATAAAAGATACTTTTTTTCTTTTTACTTCTAAGATCGGACATTTTCGAACCGTCGAACAGCTTAAAAATAAAAAAATTTTAAAATATAGTGCCAGAATATTTTAAGACATATATTTTTTCATGTTGTATCTAATAAAATTTTCAAACAGTTTTTGTACCTCAAACCCATAATTTCCCAGTTCTAAAAGTGGCATATAGTATGTGTTAGAATGTGTACCCGCACCTAGTTATTTTTTCGTTCTTTGCAGAGTCGCCGAATTGATCGCAAAACGACCCCAATATGACCCTTTCCTTTTATTTTCCTTTTCTACTTTTCATTTCTTTCGTTTCCATTCCTTTCCTTTATTTTCCTCTCCTTCCTTTAAAACTTGTGTTAATTAATTAGTCAATTAAACAATTTTAATTATTCACATCATGAGTATAAAAACTTCAGATTATTTTTGTTTATTTTCAAAGTCGTTTTATTGCATTTTTAATATGAAAAACGTGAATAAATTATTATTTTCCAGGCTGAATACAAAATTCAATCTTATGTTCCTTTCCAATACAAGCTTCCCATTTCGCATCCTTCGTGGAAGCAGCAACAGCATTTTGCGCCAGACACAAAGTGGCCACGACAGCAATCAAAAGAGTTGTTAAAAATTTCATTTTTTTGTCTTGAAAATAACTGACTTCAACGTACTTGGTTGAGGTATAACTGCAATCATATTTTTAGTTTGCCCTTTTATAGCGCAAATCAGTGGAAAAACTGGCTCCAGAACAAAGACCCCAATCAAGAAGTCAATAAATATTTACCAACACTGAATAAAGTACGCAAATAATAATAGCTACCTATATAAGTACAACTTAACTGAGCAAACATCTTTTGAGAAAAAATGTTCAAGTCGCGTGATGTGAACCTGAGTTTGATATCACTTCTAAGGCCAACGTGTCATGTGATTTTCAAATTGCTAAATAACATCATATACAACTTTCCACAGGAACCATGAACCTTTACGAAGAGCTGGCCAATGAGTGAGAAACGCATTAAATAGAATGCTGTCCTTACTAAAAACGTAAAAATTTAAATTAAAAAAATATATATCGCTCAACCAAGCCTCGTAAAATACAAAAACCACATCAAGCTTAAAATTCGTCCATGAAGCATATTTGCTAGATTTAACTATAGAAGCATGATGAGCAAGTAGGGTCGCCAACTGTACTATCTAATAAATAAAAATGTCGTGTCAAAATGTACAACTGACTAGATCTTATCTTCTTAACGGCTTTTTCGATTTTTTTGAAATTTGCTAGGTATATTTGAGGGATAACAATTTTTTAGGCGTGCCATTTCCGAGCACGCCGGCTTTTCCTTTTCAACTATCGAAAAATTTCTAAAATTTTGAAGAAAATTTACAAGTATCAAAATCATCAAAATTATCGAAACATTTGACAGGCATCGAAAAATCTCAGAATTTTGAAAACTATCGAAAGATCTGAACTTGTCGAAATATTTTACGACTATCGAAAAATTTTACGACGATCCCGAAATCTCAGAATTAGATATCCAACTATTTTTGAGCTATCGAAAATTTTTGAACAATTATAGAAGTATCAAAAACCTTAGAATTATCGAAACATTTGGGAGGTATCGAAAAATCTCAATTTTTAAAACTATCGAAAGATCTGAACTTGTCGAAACATTTTACGTCTATGGAAAAATCTCACAATTAGATATGTAACAATTTTAGAGCTATCGAAAATCTCAGAATTTTCTAGATTTTTTTGAACTATCGAAAATTCTTAGAACTATCGAAAAATTTAAGAATTATCGAAAGTTATTGAAACTCGAAAATTTTCAAAGTAGGTGGAAAATCTCAGAGTTATTGAAAATCTTTGAAACTATCGAAAAACATCAGAAATTTCGAAAACAAAATTTTTCAAAAATCTCAGAATGGTCCAACATTTTTAGATGTAACTAAATGATTAGTTTTGAGCGCTAAACGACTCACAACACTATAAAAGGAAATTGAAACACCTTAAAGTCGTTTATATTTTAACAATGTTTAATTGTTTTTGTCTTTATTAAATTCTGTTGCTACGATCAACTGATGATGACGCAAGGTGTGTGTCGAAACAATTGTTTTGCCTAAAGAATTTAATAAAGACAAAAACAATTAAACATTGTTAAAATATAAACGACTTTAAGGTGTTTCAATTTCCTTTTATAGGATTTTTAGATGTATTGAAAAATCTCAGAATTATCGAAAAATTTTAGGCACAAAATAATGCATTGTTCACTAGAAAATTTTTCAAAATTATCAAAACTCCTACTGCCGAAAAATCTCAGACAAAAAATGATCTATCGAAATTCTCCGAATTATCAAAAATTGTTACAAATATCGAAACATCTCAAAAATATGGAAAAATTTAAGAACTTTCGAAAATTTTTCAAATAATCTACAAATTATACATAGTAATTTCTGGGGTATTGAGCAAATCGGAAATATTTTCGGAACTGTCAAGTTCACTATTACTTTGCTTAATATACTTTGATTTCACCCTTTAATAGTTATAGTAATAACTTTTAAAAATAAACTAAACTAATTTTTCTTTGTCTGGTCTAATGAACAAACTGAGATCAGTAGGCAGTTTCTGCAATTCACTTGCGAATGTAGTTTTATAAAAATTGTTTAGTTGGACAAAATTTTCACAATTTTTTTTTGGAAGTTGATTGCCAGTACCTGCCTACATTTCTCTTATAGTCAATGCTAGTATGTATTCTTATATATTAGAAAATAAAATAAGGTACTTTTATACGTAATTAAAGATGCAACGCTATTCTTTACATCCCGATCCAACATATTTCATAAGATCTGTAAGTGTATCAAAATCTGTGCGGCTTGTAGGTGGCGTGTCTTTTGTAATTCGCGGTAAGCCTTTACCCATTTTCATTCGGAACTCCTCCATCTAAGTTTAATGTAAAAAAAAATATATTTATGTTGGTTGCATCTCAACATACTGTATCACTCACATTTTGCGCTCCCGACAATTTCCAAACACCATAGCAAAATGCGCCTGTGCCCAGTATAGCATACAAAGTGCCCCATCCAAGTGCGCGCAACGCTAACGCAGAACCTTCTTCGAGTAGTAGCGCTGCTTCGCGTCCACTTTTCTCCACGATTTTACTTTGTGATTCTTTAGCCTTGCCAAGCGTTTTAGAAAACCCAAAGAGCGCCGATACGCCACCCACTAAGCCAAGAAATGCAGCCGCTATTTTGCAATGAGGACAGATTAGAGGATTGGTCAGTGTGGAAGTGAAATTTTTTTTCTTACCTTGCATTCTATATTTAGAATCCTTTTCGGCTACTGCCGTTCCCACGGATGCTGCAGGTTCGTTCATTTTCTAAAAAGGCAGGATATTATGAATTTGATTATTTTTATTTATTTACATTTTTCCGCACAGCTGCAGCTTATGAAACAAAAGAGTTGCCATTTGTGAATGAAGTACTTCCTATAATTCATGTTGCCTAACCTCATATCTACACTCAGGTGGATTTCTCGCCGACCTGTTAACGGCAAAATTCAGTGTCAATTTAACAGTCACTTCATTTATATTTTAGCAAAAGGATGAACTGGCCGACAAATTTATAGTGAGAGTTAAAGTTGGCCGTTAGTCGAGAAATTCGCCCTAAGCTAAGTTGATGCTAGCTAAAGGGTGATTTACACAGGCCGATTTTTGTCGTTCTACTTCTTTCCACCTTCAGATACAAAGTGTCAATCGGTCGAATTGCTATTTACACGATGGAACGACAAAAAATTTACCAGAAAATCGGCCCGTATAAATGCGCTTTTACTTATTCAGACTAAAGAATGATTTACACGGGTCGATTTTTCAAATCTTTTTTTTGCAATCGACCGTGTAAACAGCAATTGGATCGATCTTCACCTTGTATTTAAGGGTTGAACACAAGTGGTTCCATAAAAATCGACAAGAAAACCGACCCATGTAAATACGCCTTAAAGGATGATTTACACTGGTCGATTTTCTGGACGATTTTTGTCGCTCCACTGCGTTCTACCTTCAAATACAAGGTGTAAATCAATCGAATTTCGAACTGATATTTACACGGTGGAACGACAAAAATCGACTGGAAAAATCGATCCATGTAAATCAGTCTTAAACCCCGAAGGGACAAATGTTTGCGCCGTTTGCGGTTATCCTCACTACACTAACCACTCATTCGCCGTCTCCTCTGAGCACACTCATCTTACACCATTCCCACTCTGCCCGAACTCCATGGGCGTAGCCAGGTAGGGGCAGGTACCAACCTAAGCCAAATAATATAAAAAAAATTGGAGCACATAATTATGTTGATCAAGACAGAAAATGCCTAGCCGGATTGATGCCAATTAAAAGTGCTACATGTTGATTGAGGAAAAATTTCGTAAACAAAAATTTATATTTTAGTTATAAAATTTTAATTCAAATTTTAACAAACCCAAGGTTGTACAAAAGTTCAAGGATGAGTTGAACAATAGTCGGCTGGCTTCCAACTTTGTTGCCTGCAATTTTGAAAGACCCGTTTAAATAGTAAATTTTCATAATCAACAAGAAATTGAATGAAAAATCGATTAATGTAAACACCCTTTTAGTACTATGAATAACAAATAATTAAGTTACTCCAAGAACTATTCTCCTTCCCAGAGATTATCATGAAATTCGTAAACAAAAATTTTCATTTTTTTACAAAATTGTAGCTCAAAATCTGACATACAGTTGAATGATGATTTGAACAAAAGTCGGTGGGCTACCAACTTTGTTGCATGCAATTTTGCAATACCCGTTTACATAAGTCGATTTTCATAATCAACAAGAAGTTGAATGAAAAATCGATTAATGTAAACGCCCTTTTATTACTATGAATAAAAAATAATTAGTGACTCCAAGAACTATTCTCCTTTCCAGAGCTAATAATAAAATTGCTACTTGTAGCACTTGTGGATTGATAAGAAATTTCGTTAAAAAAATTTAAATTTCTAGTCCATTTTTGTCGTTCCGCCGTATAAACAGCAATTCGATCGATTCACACCTTGTATTTGAAGGTAGAACCAAAGAGAATATATCAACAAGAGCCGTCACTCGTTATAAATGCAAGGAAAAAGATGGATGCCGTTTTCTTTCAGGGTTTCGGTAATTTTGTTTTCCTCAGTTTTGTAAATTCGACAGCTGGTAAATTTTTGTTTCGACTCTTGTGTTATTTCATTTCTCGTCTATTTTCTTTTACACATTTTGTTTTGATTAAACAATAACATATTTATATCGAAATTACCGAAACCCTGAAAGAAAACGGCATCCATCTTTTTCGTTGCTTTCATAACGAGTGGTGGCTCTTGTTGATATATTCTCTTTGGTAGAACGCAATGGAACGACAAAAATCGCCCCGTGTAAATCATACTTTACATGAGTAAATTTTCATAATCGACAAGAAATTGAATGATAAATCGATCAATGTAAACGCTATTTTAGTACTATGAATAAAAAAAATGAAGTGACTCCAAGAACTATTCTCCTTCCCAGAGAAAAAAATTCATGCCAATTCTAAACAATTTTTCACTAGAGAACCGGTACAAACCGTTTCACCTTTTCATGCATTTTTGCTCACAATCAGGCCGATTCTAAACAATTTCTCACTTTGCGGATTTTCTCACTCTCATATAATTTGTGAGCAAAAATGTATGAAAAAGGTGAAACGGTTTGCACCGGTTCACTAGTGAAAATTATTTAGAATTGGCACGAATTTATATAAAAGAGAGCGCAAAGTGTGAAATTGTTTAGAATCGGCCTGATAAAGGACTAAAAAAAACATTAATCCTTGTAACATATTTCGAGTGCGTACTAGGGGTAATGGCAATAATCTTTGCATAATTTCTATTTTCTTAATCTCAGAGGACGACGCTGTAAGTTATAAGCCACTAAATATAACTATGTCTGACTGGGCTCAAAAGGCAGAAGATCAGGAAATATCTCGATTGGTAAACAATCTGGATATCAAGAAAGACGATCCGAATGAAAAGCCCACTGAAAACGCCGACGTCGCAAGTGCTGCTGAAACTAGTTTGTTATTAAAAATAATTCGAAAAGGACTCGTTGAATCGAATTTGGACTTAGAAATACAACGCAAGGATCCGAAGTCTCCTCTACATTCCGTTAAAACGTTTGAAGCCCTTCATCTGAAACCAGACCTATTAAAAGGCCTTTATGCTATGGGATTTAATGCTCCCTCCAAAATACAAGAGACCGCCCTTCCAACGTTGCTAGCGGATCCACCTCAAAATATGATAGCGCAAAGTCAATCTGGGACAGGAAAAACAGCTGCATTTGTTTTAGCCATGATAAGCCGAGTTGACACAAAATTGGATTACCCTCAGGTACTTTGCATTTCGCCTACTTATGAGCTTGCAATACAAACAGGAGAGGTAGCAGCACGAATGGCTCAATTTTGTCCAGAAATAAAACTTAAATTTGCTGTGCGTGGGGAAGAAGTTACGACCAATTCCAAACTAAATGATCATATAATTATTGGTACTCCTGGAAAAATTTTGGACTGGGGACTGAAGTATCGTGTTTTTGATTTGAAACAAATTCGAGTATTTGTTTTAGACGAAGCCGATGTAATGATTGCAACACAAGGTCATCACGATCAGTGCATTCGAATTCATAAACAGCTTTCTCCTAAATGTCAAATGTTGTTCTTTTCCGCTACATACGATAAAGAAGTCATGAATTTCGCTCAGCATATTGTTCCAGATCCTACCATAATAAGACTTATGCGAGAACAAGAATCACTCGAAAATATTAAACAGTATTATGTAAAATGCATGAATGAAGAAGATAAATACAATGCTATACAAAATATTTACGCGGGAATAACAATTGGTCAGGCAATAATTTTTTGTCATACTCGTAAGACTGCAGGATGGCTCGCTGGTAAAATGTCGTCTGATGGGCATTCAGTAGCAGTTCTTTCAGGAGATTTAACGGTGGAGCAAAGGTTAGCTGTTCTTGATCGGTTTAGAGCCGGCCTGGAAAAAGTTCTCATAACAACAAACGTACTATCTAGAGGAATTGATATTGAGCAAGTAACGATTGTTGTAAATTTCGATTTACCAATGGATGCAAGAGGACATGCCGACTGCGAGACATATTTACATAGAATCGGTCGCACTGGAAGATTCGGTAAAAATGGCATAGCTATAAATCTGGTGAATGGAGAGAAAGCTATGAGTATTTGCAAGTACATTGAGAACCATTTCAAGAAATCTATTGAACTACTTGATACGGGCAATTCAGATGAAATCGAAAAGATTGGATATTAATAAATTAGAAACTATCAGCACCTTACATATGCATATTTTTTCTGGTAGGCAAAAAGCACGAAATAACAAGTAAGGAAAGCTGTCTTCGGCTGTGCCGAAGGCTATATACCTTTCATGAATAAGCGTCACGATTTTCACTGTTCGATCCCCAGTACAGCCTGTGTCAATTTAACTATATTTACTATACACATTACACATCTTTGTTATAATTTAAAAAAAACTTACAAAATAATAGGATCCGAGTTATCGGAACAATCGATTGTATGGAGACTATATATTATACGTGTTCAATTGTACTGACTTACACTATACACATTACATATGTAGAAAGTACTCAAGTTGCAAAATTTTATGTTCCTAACTTTTTAATTGCAGAAGTTTTGGCCAAAAAACCTTATATCTGAACAACCGGTTGTATGGGGCTATATGTTATATTTACCCGATGTTCTTGATTTTCCTCTACACACTACATAAATTGAAAGTACTCAAGTTGCAAAATTTTATGTTCCTAACTTTTTATTGCAGAAGTTTTGGCCAAAAAACCTTATATCTGAACAATCGGTTGTATGGGGGCTATATGTTACATTTGCCCGATCTTGTTGATTTTCACTATATACACTACATAAATAGAAAGTACTCGAGTTGCAAAATTTTACGTTCCTAACTCTTTAATTGCAGAAGTTTTGGTCAAAAAACCTTATATCTGAACAATCGGTTGTATGGGGGCTATATGTTACATTTGCCCGATCTTGTTGATTTTCACTATATACACTACATAAATAGAAAGTACTCGAGTTGCAAAATTTTACGGTCCTAACTTTTTAATTGCAGAAGTTTTGGCCAAAAAACCTTATATCTGAACAATCGGTTGTATGGGGGCTATATGTTACATTTGCCCGATCTTGTTGATTTTCACTATATACACTACATAAATAGAAAGTACTCGAGTTGCAAAATTTTACGTTCCTAACTCTTTAATTGCAGAAGTTTTGGTCAAAAAACCTTATATCTGAACAATCGGTTGTATGGGGGCTATATGTTACATTTGCCCGATCTTGTTGATTTTCACTATATACACTACATAAATAGAAAGTACTCGAGTTGCAAAATTTTACGGTCCTAACTTTTTAATTGCAGAAGTTTTGGCCAAAAAACCTTATATCTGAACAATCGGTTGTATGGGGGCTATATGTTATACTGGTCCGATCTTGTCAGTTCCGACAAATGATTCCTATATTACAAAATGGTGGCCACATACAAAATTTCAGCCAGATATCTCAAAAATTGAGGGACTAGTTTGCGTTCAAACAGACAGACGGACAGACGGACAGACGGACAGACGGACATGGCTAAATCAACTCATCTCGTCATCCTGATCATTTCGGTATACTTATTGATGGGTCTATCTCTTCTTCTTCTCATATTTACAAACATCGGACCAAAGTTATAATACCATTTCATGTTCATGAAAGGTATAAAAACATGTATTGGTCTACATATAATAGTGCAACCCTGCATTAACAGCTGTCATTTTGCTATAAAAAATACATCAATGGACCGCCGAAAATTGTTCGCTTCTTTTTCGCCATTGACATGGATCAACTGATAAGCGACTCTTTCACTCTCAGAGCGAGCTGTCAAAATGCACATTTTTTATAACATTAACCCGTGGTGCCATATCCTAAAAAACTAAAATTGGGTATTTTTAAGAGAAGAGGTGGAATTTGCAGTTTACACACCACCATGAGGTAGGCAAACGGCGCGTTACCGAAGTTTTTTTTTTGGGTGCTCGGTTCCCCGGTAGGCCTATATCACCCATTTGTGCTTTAATATCCAAAATTATAGCAAAATGAAAAATAAAATCATAAAATTTTAATTTCTGTAACTTAAAAATAATTTCATAACATAAAATGATAAGAATTAAAAAGAAACTATAAAAATGAAACATAATTCAACAAAACTTAGAAAAACTGAACATGTAATCAAATAAATAAGACCTAAAATATATAATGAAATAAAAAATGTGAATTAAAAGTAAAATTATAATTCAAAAACTTAGGTAACTTTTAAATATATAAAACTAAGATAAAAAAGAATTAAATCTAATTTTGTATATCTTAGAAATAATAAAATTTTGTAAAATATCACAAATAAAAGAGATCAGCACCCAGTTTCTGTAACTGTTTAACGAAATTCGTTATTGTCGTTAATGTCGATTTTGACAAATTTTGTACAGAAAATTGTGTCAAAATTAACGATTTTTATGTAACGAACTTCGTTAAAAAGTTACAGAAACGACGTGCGGGACTCAATTTTTGGCACGGTTTTAAACGATATTACACAAGACCCAGTATTCAATAGGAATAATTACTAGAGGAATTGACTTTGGTTGAAAACTGAAGCTGAAGAGGAAATTCTAAAGTTTGGAAATATTATTTTATAAATGCGACATGCACAAAATCTTTGTTTTGAAGTTTGGGGTACTCAACTTTCTATTATAAAACTTCAAATGGAAACATTTTCGAATCCTTACGTGAAATGGAGTTCGTAGGCGTACAAGTATTTCGAACGAGTTCCGCCTACACCCAAGCGATCCAGCCATAAAGCATATCTACACAAGAGTAATTGCTTAGAATCGAGTCGAATGCTGTTTTGTGAGTTAATTAGTTAATGCTAGTTTCACGAAGCCATTTAAGTGAAAATTGATTTTTTCGTTGTGGGATTTCATATAAGATTCTTCATTTACGTTTTTTTTTTTTCATTTAATTTGTTCGTGATGCTGGCTGTTAGTGATTTTAACTTTGTACTTTATAATCAAATGCTTTTTTAAAATTTTAATATTAAAAAATGTAACTAATGTAATGTAACTAACTAGAACTTCTGATTAAAATATATAAACCTATGGCATATCTACTATTTTTGTATGATCACTTGCCTCTCAAAATGTTTCTCTGGATTTGGAAAATTAAAGACACGATGTCCTCCAGCGATTCCAAGAACACACTTGTTTTTCGGTTTCGCCATCATTTCCCTAAAAAAACACAATTTTTACATTATTTTTCAATTTTTTTGTAATAAATATCACAAAAATATAAAATATACACACTTTTCCAACTGACAAGTTAATACTGGCACGCATATACCCAGCAAACACACTAACAGTAATTATGCCGTAATTATCAGATAATTTTCCAGATAGGTATTCAGTTAAAAAGCATAGGCCTCGGGATAGAATTACCCTATATACTTCATGTACATGTGAATTAATAAAGTACAATAATAAATACGAAAACTGGAGTATACCAGCAATTTCTTTGATATATCCCAGGAATTGCACCAGAACACTACCTGTAAACCAACAAGTAATTTTTTTGTAGTTTTAATGAAAATTTACCAATATTATCCTTGATAATTACTGTTCAAATACGTAAAAATATTTTTACAAATACTAATTTACTAGTATTTTTCGTGAAAATATGTCTTCAAATATTTGTAGTTTGATGGTATTTTCCTTAAAGGTATCATAGATATTGTTGGTAAATTGTGAGTAAATTTCAGTGAAATATACTGATGGTTTCCTTTGCTATCCCCTGTAATATACGGATATTTTTTCAGGCAGATTTCAATATTTTACCAGATTATTGCCTTACGATTATGCGGAAATATGGCTTCAAATTCCAATAGTTTTCCAGTATTCTCCTCAGTAGTTTAAATAAAAGCTACCAATATTTTGCTTTGGAAATACTTACTTTTCTAAACAAAACATTTGAGCATGCATCATTTTTAACGCTCGAATATATTTACATTAGGGTGATTGAAAAAATGTAATGACAATAATTTAACAAGCCGATACACAGCTTGATGATGACAATGATGATGATATTGCCTATTTAAAAATAAATTTCAAAATTTATTTTACTTATTTACCTACTAATTTCTTTTACTTACTTATTTTGCAAAATTATGGACCACGACTCGTCTTCGTTGATGGATGATGTTTACCTATCTCAATTGTGTTCTGGAATGAAGTGAACATTTTTGAGTGATATTTTTTGATATTTTTGTAACTTGCTACTTGTACTTACACATATTTTCAAATATTGTGGTAAATATTGAGTATTTCACTTGCTATATATTTGAAAAATACCGGAAGTATGATATTGTTTTGAATTTCGTATTTATTGTGGAAATATACCGAAACTTTACTGAAAGTTTTTTTTTTCGCAAGAAGTCGTATTATTAAAGTAAAAACAAAGTGTATTACGTGGAAAATACCCAAAAGCTACTCAAAAAATACCTGGAACATACCTTATTTCTAAATTGGTAGTTTTAAAGGAGCGCTACCGACAACTTTTTTTTCGCTTCATTGGTATTAGTGAGTTGGAATTTTTATGATTGTGTTACTGAGTTTCGGTAGTCGATGTTTGCAGGGTACACATTTTAAAGACATAAAAAAAACTACCTGCTTTTCCAGACCTTTTTTGCGACAAACTTGTGGCAGCGTTGTTTTTCCAGGTAGCAGCTGTGTATCTGCCCAGGAACTCGTTTTTGCAGTTGGCAACACAGCAAAATGCTGGGCTACAAAAGTGTGAGCATAAAAGAGTCGCTCAACAATTGATCTATGCCATTGATGTTGAAAACGGAACATATTGTGCACGCTGCATTTTTTTTTCACTGAAAATAATGAAAAATCGTGCATAAATATAAACAAAAGTTATCACAAAGTGCAGCTAAAGTGTTTCGGCACTTGGGTGCATAGATTTCCATACGCGAAACGTAAAATATTTCACTAAAATTGGTGTTTGAAAATTTTCACAAATTTCACCAGAAACTGCGACGTCAGACAACCGACAAGCGAGGCGTCGATAGAAAATACGCGTCGTGTTTGGTGCGGTAGACACGACAGCTGTTCCAGTATTTAGCTGGAGCGCTAGGTGTTTATTTTTCGACAAGTGAAAAGACTTTTAAAAACGGAAAATACATATTAAAATTTATAAAAGATGACTACCAATGACTCCAAGGCGCCGCTGCGTCAAGTACGGCGTGTGCAGTTTGGTATTTTATCACCTGATGAAATTGTAAGTAATGAAAAACTCAAATTTTCCTTTTTTAT
This sequence comes from Campiglossa producta, assembly GCA_964058755.1. NCBI lineage: Eukaryota > Metazoa > Arthropoda > Insecta > Diptera > Tephritidae > Campiglossa > Campiglossa producta. Next base: position 106,302,038 of record CAXKVI010000005.1, read on the forward strand.
CACATTTTTTTTATCGCATTGGGAGAAAAACGGGAGGAAGGAGGCGCGGCACTCAGTCTTCAACTGTTAAGAAATAGCTAACTCCTAATAATTTGGGGGAATAGTCTTATTATTAGGGGCAGCCTTGCGCTGGCCTGCAAACCAATAGCTTGGTGCTTGGCTATGATGATTTTTATACCCAACATTCAGCGTCGGGGAAGGCTGTAAGCTACTGTGCAGGTAGGTCAGCATCGATGAAGCAGTCGAGGGCACTTCTTACTGCAGTGTATGTCCGGCACTTGCTAGGAAAGTAACACTACGGATGAGGATATGTAGCAAAAACTACTGTTGAAGGCCCTACGAAAGCGTATAGTGCAATTTCTAGCCAAAAATTGGATCCCGACGAAAAGGGTAAACAAAATAAAAGGGAAGTTTGTGTTGTAGTCGGACTGAACATTAACTCCCATCAAAACAGCCACATCCTTTTAAACAAGAGAGCCGGAATAAGAGCTATTTCCCTCTATGGAGAGCAGATAGAGGCTGTAACTAAAGGAATTCATCTCGACTAGTGGAGCAGAAATACTCAAAAAAAAAAAGAAAATACAAACTTCCCATGGACGACATTTCAAAGTCATTTCCTTCAAGAGATTTTTCAAAATAGAACTGCGGCAGCAACTAAGGCCACTGTCCACTCAACGGATCAGGGGCTCAGCATATACCCTCGGATGCACTTGGCCACAAACGAACTAATGTCAACTTTCTTCCTTATTGAAGTAGGAGTGAGATGACCTAGAAGCTCCTACTGGCCATACCAAATTTTTTTCCAGAGCTTCCGTGGTCCATGGCTGCCAAGGATCAAACTTTCGTACGACTAATCAAAGTAGTCGCATGGTTATCCTAACCCCATATCTGGTTAATTTCTACTTAGCGAAACTCGCTTCTCAACCAGGAAGACTCTAAATCGTTTCATGGAAATGGAAATTCCCAATCACCCATATTATGCTTGACAAGTCAAAACTGGTGATTATTGAGTCAAAACTGGTGATTCTAATGTAGAGGCCGAAAACTCTTTGTGAGCTACCGTGCGCCAAATACGGTCCTGCAATTATAATCACCATCGGTGCTGCACAGGAAATCGAACTCATTCTGGCTATCTTGTTGTTGTTGTAGCAGTACTACGCCCTGCCCAGTTATTCACTTATAAAAAGTTACGTGACGAACCAGACAGGGTTGTATTGACATCCTTTGTTCCGGTAAACAGCACCTTGTGGTACTAGCCCGACTGTCTTGGGAACGATTTCGTTGACGCGGTACCCTTGGTCGAAGTGGATTTTAGTCGCCTCTTATGACAGGCATACCTATCTCGGCCATATTCTAAACCCTTAACCGCGGTGGTCTCTGGAACGTCTTCGACTTGTGTATCGTTATAGTCCAGACTAATCAAAATTATATTTTTCAATATTTAACCATATAAATATTATTTTTTGACAATTATTATGGTTCAAATAGAGGGTAAATGTGATAAAATGAGATATCCAATTATGCTAAAAAAATATAATTAATAAATTAATTTCATCCTCACAGCGTCGTATGTCCGTCACAGAAGGTGGCGTACAATTCGCCGAGACAATGGAAGGTGGACGCCCAAAATTGGGCGGTTTGATGGATCCACGGCAAGGTGTTATCGATCGTACATCGCGTTGTCAAACGTGCGCCGGAAATATGACCGAATGTCCTGGCCATTTCGGGCATATCGATTTGGCCAAGCCCGTATTTCATATTGGTTTCATCACAAAAACAATAAAGATTTTACGTTGTGTATGCTTTTACTGCTCCAAGATGTTGGTGTCACCACAAAATCCCAAAATTAAAGAGATTGTAATGAAATCCAAAGGACAGCCACGTAAACGTCTAGCATATGTCTACGATTTGTGTAAAGGTAAAACTGTGTGCGAGGGTGGTGAAGATATGGATATGGCAAAAGATGGACAACAACCCGACCCGAATAAAAAGCAAGGACATGGCGGTTGCGGTCATTATCAACCCTCACTCAGACGTAGCGGTTTGGAGTTGACTGCTGAATGGAAGCATGTTAATGAGGACTCGCAGGTAAATGATTTGAATTAAAATACGCTTAATTTGTGTTGCAATAAAAATTTCATTTTATCTCTATTTAGGAAAAGAAAATCATGGTGACCGCTGAGCGGGTTTGGGAAATTTTAAAACACATCACCGATGAAGAATGTTTTATCCTGGGTATGGATCCAAAGTATGCGCGCCCCGATTGGATGATTGTCACAGTCTTACCCGTACCCCCACTCGCTGTACGTCCAGCAGTTGTTATGTTTGGTGCCGCTAAGAATCAGGACGATTTAACGCATAAGCTCGCCGATATTATCAAAGCAAATAATGAGTTGAAAAAGAATGAAGGCACTGGCGCTGCCGCGCATGTTATACAAGAAAATATAAAAATGTTACAATTTCATGTTGCCACTTTGGTCGATAACGATATGCCTGGTATGCCACGCGCTATGCAGAAGTCAGGAAAACCACTCAAAGCAATTAAAGCGCGCTTGAAGGGTAAAGAAGGACGTATACGTGGTAATTTGATGGGTAAGCGTGTCGATTTCTCAGCACGTACTGTCATCACACCCGATCCCAACTTGCGTATCGATCAAGTCGGTGTGCCACGTTCTATTGCACAAAATCTAACATTTCCCGAGCTAGTCACGCCCTTCAATATCGATCGCATGCAAGAGTTAGTAAGGCGTGGTAATTCACAGTATCCTGGCGCTAAATATATTGTACGTGATAATGGTGAACGTATAGATTTACGTTTCCATCCCAAACCATCTGATTTGCATTTACAATGTGGTTATAAAGTGGAGCGGCATTTACGTGATGATGATTTGGTAATTTTCAATCGTCAACCCACACTACATAAGATGAGTATGATGGGGCATCGTGTCAAGGTATTGCCTTGGTCAACATTCCGTATGAATTTGTCGTGTACTTCACCCTACAATGCTGATTTTGATGGTGATGAAATGAATTTGCATGTGCCACAATCTATGGAGACGCGTGCTGAGGTGGAGAATATACACATAACACCGCGTCAAATTATTACGCCACAGGTATGTATTTGAATACAAATTATTTTTCAAATTTAAAGTAAATGCCAAATGAACCATAAAATGTAATCACATTTCATTTCAGGCCAACAAACCCGTCATGGGTATTGTACAGGATACGCTCACTGCTGTGCGTAAAATGACAAAACGTGATGTCTTTATTACACGTGAACAAATGATGAATTTGCTGATGTTCTTACCCACATGGGATGGTAAAGTGCCACAGCCCTGCATATTAAAACCACGTCCTTTATGGACAGGCAAACAATTATTCTCGCTAATTATTCCTGGCAATGTAAACATGATACGTACGCACTCAACACATCCAGACGATGAAGATGAGGGCCCCTATAAATGGATTTCACCTGGTGATACCAAAGTAATGGTAGAACACGGTGAATTAATTATGGGCATTTTATGTAAAAAGACTTTGGGTACTTCTGCTGGTTCTTTGCTGCATATTGTTTTCTTGGAATTGGGTCATGAGATAGCTGGTCGTTTCTATGGTAATATTCAGACTGTAATTAATAATTGGTTGTTGCTGGAGGGTCACAGCATCGGTATTGGTGATACAATTGCTGATCCTCAAACATATAATGAAATTCAGATGGCCATTAAGAAAGCCAAAGATGATGTCATAAACGTTATTCAGAAAGCGCACAACATGGAACTGGAGCCAACGCCAGGTACGTTTAATTGATTTCCAGGCATTCCATGTCAACTCCTTGAATGGATTAAATCGATCACTTTCGATTTGAAGGAGCTTTGGTTTTCATTTATATATTAACTTTGACATGGAATGACCCTTTTAATATTTCATTTTTATCGCTTTAACTTACATTTGTCGCTTTCCCAATTACAGGTAATACCCTGCGTCAAACTTTCGAAAATCAAGTAAATCGTATTCTAAACGATGCTCGTGACAAAACTGGTGGTTCTGCTAAGAAATCTCTTACTGAATATAATAACTTAAAGGCTATGGTGGTGTCGGGTTCCAAAGGTTCCAACATTAATATCTCCCAGGTTATTGCTTGTGTGGGTCAACAGAACGTTGAGGGTAAACGTATACCGTACGGCTTTCGTAAACGCACTCTGCCACATTTCATCAAAGACGATTATGGTCCTGAGTCACGTGGCTTCGTAGAAAATTCATATCTTGCCGGCTTAACACCTTCAGAATTCTATTTTCACGCTATGGGTGGCCGTGAAGGTCTTATCGATACTGCTGTAAAAACTGCTGAAACTGGTTATATTCAACGTCGTCTCATAAAGGCTATGGAGTCTGTTATGGTTAACTACGATGGTACGGTGCGTAATTCTGTGGGTCAATTGATTCAGTTACGTTATGGTGAAGATGGTTTGGCAGGTGAGACTGTAGAGTTTCAAAATCTACCAACTGTTAAGCTTTCGAATAAAGCGTTCGAGAAGCGATTCAAATTTGATTGGTCTAATGAACGTTATATGCGTAAAGTTTTCACCGATGAGGTGATCAAAGAGTTGAGCGAGAGCGGTAATGCATTGCCCGAATTGGAAATTGAATGGGATCAGCTGTGTCGTGATCGTGAAGCGTTGCGTGAAATTTTTCCCAATGGTGATTCGAAGGTAAGTGCTAGAGATTTATTTAATAACACCTAAAATTAAATTATTTCATTTTATTTTAATTGTCTAGGTCGTATTGCCGTGCAACTTGCAGCGCATGATTTGGAATGTCCAAAAAATCTTTCACATTAACAAACGCATGCCAACCGATCTTTCACCTTTGCGCGTTATTAATGGCGTGCGTGATTTACTTCAACGCTGTGTTATTGTGGTCGGTAATGATCGTCTGTCAAAACAGGCTAATGAGAACGCTACGCTCTTGTTTCAATGTTTGGTGCGTTCTACACTCTGCACAAAATATGTCGCAGAAGAATTTCGTTTGTCCACCGAGGCGTTTGAATGGTTGATTGGAGAAATTGAAACACGTTTCCAACAGGCGCAAGCAAATCCCGGTGAGATGGTGGGTGCTTTGGCTGCTCAGAGTTTGGGTGAACCTGCTACACAGGTGAGTGAATATGTGGTGTTACTAGGTGTATTGGTTAATGATTATTTTTAAATTCTATTTTTGTACTCACGCCTTGTTTCTTTGCGTTACAGATGACACTGAACACTTTCCATTTTGCTGGTGTATCATCGAAGAACGTAACATTGGGTGTACCGCGTCTAAAGGAAATCATCAACATATCCAAGAAACCAAAGGCGCCCTCACTAACTGTATTCCTCACAGGCGGTGCTGCACGTGATGCTGAGAAAGCAAAGAATGTGCTATGTCGTTTGGAACACACCACGTTGCGCAAAGTAACAGCCAACACCGCCATCTACTATGATCCCGATCCCCAACGTACAGTCATCTCAGAAGATCAAGAGTTCGTCAATGTTTACTATGAAATGCCTGACTTTGACCCAACACGCATATCCCCCTGGCTTTTGCGTATCGAATTGGATCGTAAGCGCATGACAGATAAAAAATTGACAATGGAACAAATTGCTGAAAAGATTAATGCTGGTTTTGGTGACGATTTGAATTGTATTTTCAATGATGACAATGCTGATAAATTAGTTTTACGTATACGTATCATGAACAATGAAGAAACCAAGTTCCAAGATGAAGATGAAGCTGTCGATAAAATGGAAGATGATATGTTCTTGCGTTGCATTGAAGCAAATATGCTTTCAGACATGACACTACAGGGTATCGAAGCAATTGGTAAAGTGTATATGCATTTACCACAAACTGATAGTAAGAAACGTATTGTTATTACGGAGACGGGTGAATTTAAAGCTATTGGCGAATGGTTGCTGGAAACTGATGGTACTTCAATGATGAAGGTACTCTCCGAACGTGATGTTGATCCGGTGCGCACGTCATCCAACGATATTTGTGAAATTTTCCAAGTATTGGGTATTGAAGCTGTGCGTAAATCGGTTGAAAAGGAAATGAATGCTGTATTGCAGTTCTATGGCTTGTACGTAAACTATCGTCATTTGGCGTTGTTGTGTGACGTAATGACTGCTAAAGGTCACTTGATGGCCATCACACGTCACGGTATCAATCGACAAGATACTGGTGCTCTCATGCGTTGCTCATTCGAAGAAACTGTCGATGTATTGATGGATGCCGCTGCGCATGCTGAAACTGATCCTATGAGAGGTGTATCTGAGAATATTATTATGGGACAATTGCCACGCATGGGCACAGGTGAGTGTACATATATACGGAATGTATAGAAGCATTTTGACTTATAATTGGCTGTACTCTTTTTTCAGGTTGCTTCGATTTGCTGCTCGACGCTGAAAAATGTCGTTATGGCATAGAAATTCCAAGTACTTTGGGTTCCAGTATGATTGGCGGCGCCGCTATGTTCTTTGGCGCTGGCTCGACACCGAGCATGACACCACCTATGACACCTTGGGTGCAATGTGGCACCCCACGCTACTTCTCACCATCTGGTGGACAAAGTAAGTTATATACTAAGCTCAGAATAAAATACCTTTTCTAAAATTTTATTACTTTTATATTTCCAGTGGCTGGCATGACTCCAGGCGGACCCAGTTTTTCACCATCCGCAGCTTCTGATGCATCTGGCATGTCACCAAGTTGGTCGCCTGCACATCCCGGTTCATCTCCCAGCTCACCTGGGCCATCGATGTCACCTTATCTACCACCATCACCGAGCGTGTCGCCATCATATTCTCCCACAAGTCCCAATTATACTGCCTCCTCGCCAGGGGCTGCTTCACCGAACTACTCACCAACTAGTCCAAATTATTCACCAACAAGCCCGCTGTATCCAGCTACAAGTCCACGATACTCTACCACACCCAACTTTGCACCACAATCTACTGGTTATTCACCCTCAACTAGTGGATACTCTCCCACTTCACCTGTTTACTCCCCCACTTCAAATTATCAATCTTCAAGTCCATCATTTTCTGGCAGCGGCACTAATATGTATTCACCTGGCAGCGCATATTCTCCCACATCATCAAATTATTCGCCTAATTCACCAAGTTATTCACCAACATCGCCATCATATTCACCTTCGAGTCCTTCGTATTCACCCACTTCACCTTGCTACTCACCAACTTCTCCGTCGTATTCACCATCATCACCTAACTATACGCCAGTTACGCCATCTTATTCACCAACTTCTCCAAATTATTCTGCTTCACCTCACTATTCGCCCGCTTCGCCTGCTTACTCACAAACTGGTGTCAAGTATTCACCTACTTCACCAACTTACTCACCACCATCACCATCGTATGATGGCTCTCCTGGTTCACCGCAATATACACCCGGTTCACCACAGTACTCACCGGCTTCACCGAAGTACTCACCAACATCGCCACTCTATTCGCCGAGCTCACCGCAACACTCACCGGCCAATCAATACAGTCCAACTGGTTCCAGTTATTCAGCAACAAGTCCACGCTACTCGCCGAATATGTCAATTTATTCGCCTACTAGTACCAAATATTCTCCAACATCGCCAACGTATACGCCGACTACACGCAATTATTCGCCTACATCACCGATGTATTCACCAACGGCACCATCGCAGGGTTACAGCCCAACAAGTCCGGCCTATTCACCGAGTAGTCCCACTTTCGAGGAAAGTGATGATTAAATTAATATATTGGACATGCACGCGTTTGAAGTGGTTGCTGGTGTTATGTTCAAACTATAGGCTATTTGATATCCAGATGCAAATATTTGTTTAGTATTTAAGATTGAATTTTTGACTTCAATTCATAATCAAATTATATAAGATCTTAATATCTATTGGCATTATTTTTTATTAAAGCGTACTTTTGAGAATGAAAACTCATGCAACGCAAACGGTATATTCTTATTTTAGCAGGGTTTTGCAGGCATTTAAATAGAGACGATGTTCAGAGCAGAATAATTCAGAAGTGGAATATTTGAAAGTTCGTACAGCTAAAACTTCGATTTATTGACCTTCGATGAACTGTATAATGCGACTTTTCTTATTGTAGCAGGGTTTTACAGGCATTTAGTTAGAGATGATGTGCAGAGCAGAATAATTCAGAAGTGGAATATTTAAAACTTCGTACAGCTAAAAGCTTCGATTTATTGACTTTCGATGAACTGTATAATGTGACTTTCATTTAGGGAAGAATAATTCAGAAGTGGAATATTTGAAACTTCCTACAGTAAACAGCTTCGGCAACTTATGCAACGCAAATTCTAAATTTTTATTTTATCGAGATTAAGCAGCCATAAAAATACACAGAGGGAATGTGCAAAGCAAAATAATTCAGAAGTGGAATATTTGAAATATCTTACACCTAAAAGCTCCGATTTACTGACCTTTGATGGACTGTATAGTCGAAGATGCTAGTACTAGAGCAGATATCGTCATTTCATGGCACTGAGGTGCAACGCTCAACTCACACAGATTGCTATACTCTCTCGTTCTGTCGTAGTAAGAGCGCAAAAGTCAACTGACCATCTGCTATCGTCGCATCGTTCAGTAGCTTGCGAGCAACCAATAACAATAACGCATGTGCACACTTCGTTTTCATGCGCTTTTATACCACGTCGCACAATGTCATATGAAAAAATTGTATGATGCCCAATGCTTTCGAGCAACTTCAATGCCTTTTATGCCGCACATATTTTCAGGTACTAAGCTATTTCCTCTACAACGACATTTTGAGTTTTTCAATAAAAACATTGATTTTCCCCACCAGACTCTTCCATTTTAGCCAACCAACTTTTATTAATTTGGTTAATATATGTATAAATATTTTTTTTCCATAAATAATTCTTCCCTTTTAGTTGGGGTTAGTTCATTTATGTTTTATGGAAAAGCTCAAAATGTCTTTTTAGAGAGTTGTAGTTGGCCCCGTTACCGGGCTCCAAGTGGATTTTAGTCGTCTCTTACGACGGGCATACTCAGGGGAGGCTTTCGGTGAGTGTTTGCCTAGTGCGGCGTAATAAATACTTCACTTAGATAGTTTATCTAGTTATTATTTATTATGGAATAAATTTAAGTATTACAAGTAAATTATTTAAAATATCTTTGGAAAAGTAGTGGGACCTTGTTATAACCCAGAGTTAGTGACTAGAAATGATTGTTAGGCCCATAGACCCACCTAACTTCAAAACCTATTAAAATACTACTTACTAGAGACCTTAAACTATTGCGGTTGCTGAACGTAAACACGCGTCCCGAGCTGTTGCGCTGACGTCTCACATTCCAGCGAAGAGGACGCCATTGAGCTTAAGCGTCCTGCCACCGCGGTTACACTAATTAACGGAACGGCGCCATTTGAGGCCACACTGCCACTCAGTGCTGTTGGAGGTGCTCCATGTCAGGCAACAATATCATTAGCGCCATTATAACCAAAATAATTCAAATTGAAATCATCGCTAAAGAGCACCTCTTCCGCACCCACTTGATGTGACATTTGTATTCCCAACTCCAGTGGATCGATTTCAGTGACATAATACTGCGAGCTTGACGTACCTTGCGTATGCAAATAGGAGATGCTTGGAAGGTGTGTTGCATTCGTGCTACGCAGTCCACTCTCTTGTACAGCGACATCTTTGTGTATGGGATTGAGGTAATCTTCTGAATGAGAGAGTAGATTATTTTTTGGTCCTTTTTTACTTATCACTTGTCTCTTTTACTCACCATTATCAAGCAATACATCGTGATAGCTGCTGATTATAGAATTCACCGATTGCACTTCCACTTCACGATGTATGCCATTCAAAATTTGTCCCGCCGTCTTGCGTAGCTCTTCGTCGCTCATCAGATCGTTGAAGGGTAGCTCGTGCACTAAATGTGTGCTGCTCTCTAAACGTTGATCGTTGTTGTCTTGTATGTTATTGCAACTTTGCCCGCAGCCATCATCAATACCACTTCCCCCGCTGCTGTTAAGCATTTCTCGTGTTATCGCGGCAGCAGCAATGGCGGCTTCATCGTAAACGTCGCTTTGTTGTTGTTGCTGGTGCTCTTGCCGTTGCTGTTGTTGTTGCTGGCGGTGTAGTTGGCAATCTGGATGTGGTGAGGAACACGTCAAACGTTGCATTCGCTCACGATTCATGGCTTCCATTTTAAAGAAGAGGTCAAGGCGCTGTTTTTTCTGTGGATGGAAAGAGATCGAAAACAAAATCAGTTAACGGTTTTAGGTGATATTGCTCTTAACTCACATGCTCCCAAGCTAATACATTCTCCGCCGAATCTCCACTTGATATCGTCCATAAATGTCCGGCACCTTGTGGCGCTTTGTGGCCTTTGCGAAAATGCGGATTGATGGAGAGATTATGTCTCACAGAGTTCTTCCAACGATCATCATTTGATTTGTAGTATGGGAAACGATCTCTGTAATGTACAAAGTTTATCAATGCTGTTTGGGATGTTCGGTATTGAGATAGAGCTTAGGCTATTTCTATCAATTTGAATTGAAGGTGAGGGGGAAAGTTTTGAACAGTCTGAAAGTCTGTGGTTTGAAGAGATCAGGTATTCCTAATTTCGACCCACTACTAAGAAGCTCAGGGTACCCTACCCTGCCGTGCGAGACTTAGATCCATCCTTGTGTTATTTCCCTAGAAAGAGGGGAAGTCATCGGAACACCATAGTCTGTCTGAGCCTGGATAAAATTCTAGGCCGACTAAAAGCCTTTACTTCGCTGAAAACTT
>CAXKVI010000005.1:106315358-106317256 GCA_964058755.1 Campiglossa producta
AAATATTTAGGAAAGGACGTTAGAAGATGGCGCAGTGTTTGGGGCATTACGGTATATTGATGAGCTAAAACGCAGAATATTTAAGCCTTGCGTGTAGCTAATTATATTTGTATGTGGAGATCTTGGGGACTGGAGCTCGGGAGTTTAGTTGATGAAGGAGGTGGGGGGGGTGCGGCGGTAGTGCGTCGATTTTGATTGCAATAAACAGAAGTGTGTGGCGTGTTGAAGCTCCACCGACTCCAGGACAATGATATGTATCGTTGTCTCGCTTTTTGGGTAGTCTGATACATTTTATGATTTTTGTTTGCTTTTTATGTTGTAGGTAGTTAGAGCATGGGGGGCTATTCATATTTTTTTTCGTTATGCTTAAGTAAATAGGGTGACTTGTGAGGTCTTGAGGTGGCGTCCACACAAATATAAAACATTTTTTTTTTTCCATGTTGAAGAGTATTAGTGAGGGAGATGAGGAGAGGGAGGCCAAATCTTGGCTGAAAAAAATATCTGGCAAAACCTATGCTATGTCGGGGTTTACTTTGCATAAGTAAGATTTCAATCCATCACAGTATTCAGACTTCAGCTGACTGTAAGGATCTACCGGAATTGCGGCCTTGTGAGATTTAGAGAAAAAAGATATAAGCACTATAAAGACCGCACGTCACTCCAGCCGAAGAAATGAAGGAATTACATAGTAAACTGCGAACAGAGATCCTGTAGGGACGACACTGGTGTAAAAGGGGTGTAAAAGTAGGTCGCCTCCCAGTTGGTGCACCCTGGGTAACGCTAAATGACCTACATAGCCTACGCGGCTAGTTTCTTGTATTGCCGGTTCTACGAGAACGGTACCAGTACTTGTGCTGTACCCATCGTGCCGAAACGACCCGGGCCGTTTTCTTATATCGGCCCGGCCAAGAGCAATACACTCGGGGTGACCCTGTCTGACATTTAGGCAGGGCTACACCTCGCTACAACAACAACAACAACACTGCATTCTTTTAAAACCAACAAGCATAATACTAAGTCACAACGTTTTCTAATCTTGGCTTTCGTATGAAAGCACGTCAGTCATTCCTTTTTAGCGATAACTGACGCCAATTGAAACCCCAAGGGAGCTCAAGTAATCCTCCACTAGTTGTTTCCATTTCAGTCGAGATCTCCCCCTTTCACTGCTGCGGGCTTTAATTCGATGAACTATGGTCAGGTCTGCGTAAAGTTCGTACAGCACACCATTAAATTTCCTTCGATAGTCGCCGTTGGCATCACGGAAAGGACCATAAATCTTTTGACACTGTCCATGATTCCGAGCCTTACATCAGGACTGGTATGATGAGAGACTTATAGATCTTTGTTCTTCTAGAGAGGACTTTACTTCTCAATTTCTACCCAGTACAAAGTAGCACTTGTTGGCAAGAGTGATTCTCCGTTGGATTTCTAGAATGATATTATTTTCGGTGTTAATGCTGTTTCCCAAATAGACGAAGTCCCTCCCAGTTTCAAATTTGTAGCTATCAACGGTGACTTGGCTGCCAAGGCGCAGGTGCGCCGAATCTTTCTTTGATGACAGCAAATACTTCGTCTTATCCTTTTTTCGCTTCCTTATCCAGTCCAGAGAAGGCAGCGCTTACGGCGCGGTGGCTAAGGCCAATGATATCAATATCATTGGCTTACGTCAGCAATTGCACGCTCTTGTAGAAGATTGTATCATTGCGGTTTAGCTCTGCTGCTTGAATTATCTTCTCCAGTATCAGGTTGAAGAAATCGCACGAAAGGGAGTCGCCCTGTGTGTGTGTGTCGATTCTTTTATAATGGGTCTTCTCCAGGATTTGGCGTATCGTGAAAATCTGGTCGATGGCAGACTTACCAGGTCTAAAGCCACACTGATAAGGTTCAATCAGTTTGTC
>CAXKVI010000005.1:106317456-106319956 GCA_964058755.1 Campiglossa producta
CCTGTGTGAATTTAACTTTAGCTCATACCGAAATTATCGGAGCTATCGATTATATGGGGACGATGTGTTATATTGGTTCAATCTCATTGATTTTTAGCATCGACATTCCACATTCTAAAATAGCAACATTTACGAAATTTCACTTTCCTACCGATATAATTACAGAAGTTATCTACCAAAATCCGTTTATCGGAACAATCGATTGTATGGGGGCTATGTGAAATATTTATCCCATTTCAATGATTTTCAACATCGATATTTCGCATATAAAAATAGCGATACTTCCAAAATTTCACGTTCCTACCTATATAATTACAGGAGTTATCTACCAAAATCCGTTTATCGGAACAATCGATTGTATGGGGGCTATGTGAAATATTTATCCAATCTCGATGATTTTCAACATCGATATTTCACATATATCGGAATAATCGATTGTATGGGAGCTATGTGAAATATTTATCCCATCTCTATGAGTTTCAACATCGATATTTCACATATAAAAATAGCAACACTTACATAATTTCACGTTCCTACGTGTTTAATTACAGGAGTTATAGCCCAAAATCCGCTTATCGGAATAATCGATTGTATGGGAGCTATGAGAAATATTTATGCCATCTCAATGATTTTCAACATCGATATTTCGCATATAAAAATAGCGATACTTCCAAAATTTCACGTTCCTACCTATATAATTACAGGAGTTATCTACCAAAATCCGTTTATCGGAACAATCGATTGTATGGGGGCTATGTGAAATATTTATCCAATCTCGATGATTTTCAACATCGATATTTCACATATAAAAATAGCAATACGTCCAAAATTTCACGTTCCTACGTGTTTAATTACAGGAGCTATAGCCCAAAATCCGTTTATCGGAATAATCGATTGTATGGGAGCTATGTGAAATATTTATCCCATCTCTATGAATTTCAACATCGATATTTCACATATAAAAATAGCAATACTTACAAAATTTCACGTTCCTACGTATTTAATTACAGGAGTTATAGCCCAAAATCCGTTTATCGGAATAATCGGTTGTATGGGAGCTATATGTTATATTGGTCCGATCTTGCTGGTTCCGACAAATGATTCCTATATTGGAAAATGGTGGCCGCATACCAAATTTCAGCCAAATATCTCAAAAACTGAGGGACTAGTTTGCGTTCAAACAGACAGACAGACAGACAGACAGACAGACAGACAGACGGACAGACGGACAGACGGACAGACGGACATGGCTAAATCAACTCATCTCGTCATTCTGATCATTTCGGTATACTTATTGATGGGTCTATCTCTTCTTCTTCTCATATTTACAAACATCGGACCAAAGTTATAATACTATTTCATGTTCATGAAAGGTATAAAAATTAAATAAAATAAAATTAAATAAAATAAAAAAAGTAAAACAAAATAAAATAAAATAAAATAAAATAAAATAAAACAATAATAAATAATAAAAAGAAATAAAAAATAAAAGAATAAAAACAAATAGAAAATAAGATAAAATAAAATAATACAAAATAAAATTAAAAAAATAAAATTAAAAGAAATAAAACAAAAAATATAGATACAGTAAAAAAATATAAAATATAAAAAAATCAAAATAAAAAATATGAAATAAGATAAATCAAAATATAAGAAAAAAAATTTAATAAAATAAAGTAAAAAAGAATAAATAAAAATAACGATATAAAATAAAATAAAAAAATTAAATGAAAATAAAATAAAACAAAATAAAGTAAAAGGTGGCTTATAACTGCTTTGGAAGTCTCTTCTGGTGGTTCTCACTACGGACTTTCCGCTTCCGGACGTGATAACCGTAGTCTATATGCATTTAAATATATCAAGATAAGCATTTGAGTACCATCCCTTAATAGTAAAGTCTGCTTATACGTCAATAACAATGACAATAATGCCAATACATTTTTCATATTCTAATAAATGAGATGTGCAATATGGTAAAATATATAATTTATTGCTTACAAGTATTGCTGCTTTCCACAGCAAGGACATTGTATCATGAATACATATCCAAATAAATTATTCACATTTATCTAACCAAAAATTACAAGCACACACACTGACACAATATCAACGGCAATGGCTAAAATCCACTACCCACCCACAACGCGCGGCTTAGCAGGTGGTGGACGAGTAGGCTGACGTCTGCACTGGCATTGCATTCAACTTGTTTTGTGTGCCTTTGATTACGTTATACACCAGACACACACACATAGCCAATCCCCACTACGCCAACTTTACCACTGTCCATCCCCTTTCGAAACTTTTGCCAAGACTTTCAAATGACCTGGCTATTTGTGCCGAGTTTGTAGCCGGTGGGCCTAGACATTGATGAGCCAAGCAGCACGTTGCATGGTTATTGGTTGGTTTGTTGGCTTCCAGCTCGTAGGCTATGAATGGTTGGTTGGTTGGCTAAATTGGTTTGGTAGGCCGTGTGTGTGGGCTGTCGACTACTGGTTGACTG
>CAXKVI010000005.1:106324956-106348489 GCA_964058755.1 Campiglossa producta
CTAGAAAAAAATTAATAAAAAATAAAGAAAATTAAAAGAAAAAAAAAAAGAAAAAAATAAATATAGAAAAAAAATATGAAATTATATAAGATAAAATAAATAAATGGAAACAAAAAATTATTACATAATATTATGTAAAAAATTAAAAAGTATAAATTTAAAAAAATAATTTAAGAAAAAATAATAGAAAAAAAGTAAAAAATGAATGAATAAAATAAAGAAAATTAAATAAAAAAAACAAAAAAAAAATAGAAAAATAAAAAAAAAATATAAAATGAAATAATATAAATTAAAATAAATAAATTGAAACAAAAAATTATATATAATATAAATAAAATAAAATAAAAGTATAAATTTTATGAAATAATTAAAAAAAAAATAGAAAAAAAAATAAAAAATAAATAAATAAAATAAATAAAATTAAAAAATAAAAAGTAAAAAATTAAAACAAAAAAAAAAACAAAAAGAAATTATATAAAACAAAAGAAAAAATTTGAAACAAAAAACTATTAAATAATAATATATAAAAAGGTTAAATAAAATAAATTAAAATAAATTTCAGTGAAATATATAAAAAAAATTTAAGAATAAAATTAAATTAAAATAAAAAAATAATAAATTGAATTATTTCGTTAATATAAAAAAGTTTAAAGTATTCTTAAATATATACCCAACACTGTATATACACATAGTCATATCAATTGCTATTAAGGGAAACTCCCAACTAATCAATAGTATACATACAACATAATCGATTATGAAAATTTATCACCCCTCACGTGACTGTAATGCATTTGCATTAAATGCTCTATAAATATGTATGTATGTATGTATGTAAATAATATGAATTTAAATTAACCGGAAGGGTCTGCAATGCTAGAGAAACCACGAACCAAAAAAAAAAAACAACAAAAATATGCGCAGGTAAGACCTGTACGTCATTCAATATAAAAAAATTCCAATATCCGTTCAAATGCTGAAAAAAGCATGTGCAATACGCCAAATTGAACTAAATTGTTTTTTTTTTTTTTTTTTTTTGTGTTGCACAGCACCTGATTGTAACCATTTAAGCGTAGAAAAGGTGCACGTCCCCCGCACAGCAGACGCATGCACACAAAACTTCAACGTCACGTGCTGTTTGCATATAGCGAAGTAATGCTTTCGAAGGAATCTCACGAAGACCCACCCCCTTCATTTGTAGAGAAAAAAAAAATAAAAATTATCAAAGAAAACTTGTATAAAAAGTTCATGACAAATGCTTAAATGCTAAACATAAGTTAAACGTTACAATTTACGCCCTCTATCTATAATTTAAGAACAGTGGGGCAAGTGAGGGAAATCATAAAAAAAAAAATACAGAAATACATATGTATAAAAAATGATAGTCAAAACCGCTGAAGTCGCCAAATATGCGAAAATTCGTATTTGTGTTCCGATTTGGCACCTACAAAAC
Organism: Campiglossa producta; assembly: GCA_964058755.1. Classification (NCBI taxonomy): domain Eukaryota; kingdom Metazoa; phylum Arthropoda; class Insecta; order Diptera; family Tephritidae; genus Campiglossa; species Campiglossa producta. The sequence continues at coordinate 106,326,410 of CAXKVI010000005.1, forward strand.
AATTTGTAATCAAAAAACTCTGTTGTAAAAAGAAATACGCTAGGTGGCGCTGGAGTCAAGATATACAAAAATTCGTATTTATGTTTCGCTTTGAAAAGGGGTTTTGTGTGACGAATTGGCTCAAAACGACTGAACGGATTTTCGATAATAATTTTTTCATTGGCCATATTTTTCTCCGCTAGAGGGCACTGGAGTATTTATGATCCGATTCTATTACTTTTAAAAACATATGTTTGAAATTTATTCCAAAAAGTCCTTTAAATGTACCCAAAGTGATCCGAAAATTACCCGAAAATTATCTAAAAATGGCCCTAAAATAATACCAAAACGACCCCAAAAAGACCCTCAAATGTTCCCAAAATGATCCAAAATTGAACCCCAAATGACCCAAAAATTATCCGAAAATGATTCCAAAATGATCCGAAAATGACCCCAAAATTGTCCCGAATTAATCCCAAACTGAACCCAAAATTATCTCAACATAGCCCCAAAATTATCCCAAAGTGAACCCTAAATCATCCCAAAATGATCCTAAAATAGTCCAAATAGGATAACAAAAATATGCAATACAAATACAATACGCTAAAATGGTATCCCTGGGAGCCAACCCTACTTGAAAATATTTTAGTCGGTATATCGGCGAAAATACCTTTCATTTGATACCCCTATTGGCATGTCTTGCTCCATAATTAAAAAAATTGAAATAGGTGGCAACCCTGTAAACCGCCTCAAGTGGCAACCCGCACGTGGATAGTTTTATAATCAATCAAACCATCTATATGCAAAATTACATCCAAATCGGTCAAGCGGTTCTCTAGTAAGAACCGGATATACAAATATACTGCGGTAAGATGGCAACCCTACTTGAAAATATTTTAGTTGGCATGTCTCTGAAAATACATTTCATTTGATAGCCATATTGGCATATATTGCTACAAAATTAAATAAAAATTTAGATAGGTGGCAATCCTGTAAACCGCTCCAGGTGGCAACCCCCACCATATGAACTTAAAAAGAAGCGAAAGATTCACTTCCTTCACCTCTGGTGGGATGGCGGAAAAGCGTGCTCCCAGAAATCCGAATCTCATTGAATCCTCTTCATCCCCATCTAACAGCCATCGTCTAAGCCACATGGAACTTGAGACTTCGTAAAACAGATAGTTCATATGATTTTCAGAGTAAAACCCAGCCCCGATTTTTCCATTTTAGAGCTGTCCGTATAGACTGAACGCTGAATTGCTCACCCAGTTCTTTTCGAACACTCTCTTGCAGGTGTAGTACGCTATTGTGGTTGTTAATGACGAAACTACTGCCCGAAGGTTTTGGGGAGTGATGTCGAAATTGACAGTCCTTGACCGGATATGAACCCGGTACGCTGCAGTACTCCTCTGCGTTACTGCCCGACTATCTCTGGAGCGATTTGATATGGCCAGTGGAACCTTCTAGGCATGTCATTCCTCCATCCGTACCTCGGGCATATTCTAAACCCTTAACCCGCAGGGGCTACAAGAGCCTTCTTTGATCCCACCTCTATAGTCCTTCATAATTTTCAGCTCATGGTGCGAAAGATTGGATCTCAAATACAACGCTTAAATCCAATCAGAACTGGTTAGTCTACTAAAGGCCAGTTCCTTCAAATATTGTTCTTCCCCCTTCCAAGTTCGAAAACTTTTCAAACAATTCCTCTAACCTTTTCGCAGTTTCAAGTCGACAAATAGTTTTGCAACAGTAAATGTTGGTAAATAGTTTAGATTTGTTTAATTACATCCGTTGCATTTGTTGTTTTCGAAATACTTTACAAATTACACAAAATGGCGTCGCAATTCATGCGATTGGCCAGTGCTGCACACCGAAATACCCAGCAGGAAAACCCACTAGTTGTAAGACAATTCGCAATTTGTATGAATCTCAACACAGACATAATGGAAAGCAAAATGAAATAAAATAAATCTAAAAAAAAAAAAAACGAAATAAAAAAATCAAGGACTGAAATGAGAGGAAATAAAATAAAATAAAATAAAATAAAATTAAATGAAATAAAACAAAAATGAAATAAAAGAAAAAATAAAACAAAATAATATAAAAGAAAACAATTAAGTACATAATAGACTTGGGTAGTTCATGAACTAATTACTTCATTGAACTAGATCATGAAAGTGATCGCGGGAACTAGTTCCAAATTTAAAATGAGCTATTTGAACTATGTGAAATTTTCGTCAAATTATATAGAATTTATTGAGAATGTTAAAATAACGAGAAACCAAAAAGTCCTTATCAACCAGGGATAGCCATGGTGAAAACAAAATCACAATCGAGTGCTGTGCAATACCAAAAATTACTGTGGATAAGAGTAGGCATCGAAATAGCAACGCATAATTCGACATAATTTGATAATTTTCGACACGCATTACATAACAACTACAACATGGGTAGAAAACGAATCTCGCTGAACAAAATAATCTACTTTTTAATCCCCTTTTTTGGTAAGCGCGATCCAGTCATTTCCTAAGATTTTATTCGCTGCTGGATAGCAGTGTACAAAAGGTGGTATTTGTTTCCTTTAAGAGTCAACTGCAAAAACATGTAGAAAAGTGTTGGAGGGGTATCAAAAGACTCTCCTCTCGATTATTGAGGCCAAAACGCATCTTTTGATACCCGTCCCAACATTTTTGGGCGTGTGTTAGCAATTATTTCGTAAGGGAAACAAATACAAATAACTGACCTAAATGAACTAAGAACGAACTAAATGAACTAGTTCAATTTAATGAGCTAGTTCGAAATGTCTGACCACTTTAATGAACTACAATTCCCAACTCTAGTACATAAAAGCAAAAAATTATTTTTAAAAAATAAATAAGTTAAAAAACGTAAATAAAACAGAATAAACTAACAAAAAAATTTAAAAGAAAATTAAAAATATTTTGTAGTTTATTTTCGACTAGTAGGCGAGTTCTTAAGTCTACGAAATCCAATATTCTCAAAAAATATTAAGTTTGATCTTTTTCGGACTAGTTCTGATCCTAGTCAAAAAAAATCTGGTTGTCACCTAGATTTTCCTCTGCCTAGTTTGCTGTTCCACTAAGAGCTAACTATGCGTTTTTTTGTATGTGTTTGTTAAAAAAAGACTTATTTGCTAACTTTCTACATACATATGTAGAAAGCTGTGTAAAAATTAATGTTACTTACGATATCCATTGATATATTCCAGACACAGTTAGTTCACCCTTATCTTCGAGGGCGTATTCGATGAGTTCTGTATATGTAAATGGTGGCTTCTTTGACCTGATTTTGTGGCGGCAAATCCGTTTCCGTTTAGGGTATTGTGGTTGAATGTATGCGTTATGATGTTACAGCGGTGGTGGTTTGAATTGATAGGTGGAGAAATGTAATAAAAATAAATATTTATATTTTGGGGTTAGTTTTGTGTGCTCCATTTTGAATAATGTATTAATGGTGATATGCGGGCGTATATAAATGTATATACAAATGCATTCATCTGCATTAGGCTTTGCTAGTTTTGAAGCCAAATAACTAATAAGCTAAGCCTTTAAATTGAACTAGTTCGTTTGTTTTTTAGTATAGTGACCTACCCTTTTCTGTGGCAACTTTGCAAGAACAAAATTTATGTATGGCAACTCACTTGACATTATCAAAACAGCTGATCGTATTTCGCCAGAATTTTGCAAAGCTTTAAAATTTATAATATTTATCAAGATTAGTAATTTACATGCAATTGTGAGTGCTTAAATTCTGCGTTTAATAAGTTAATCTTATTTCTTTCAAATGCCGAAGTGAACTGCGATATGGGGATGCTTTAAAGAAAAAGGTGTTGCAAAGAAAATGAAATGCAAATACATACCTACTGCGGATAACTGAAAGCGAGTTTCTGTGTTAAAACGAGAACAATTAACTGGTAACCCCACTACCCATTACCCCATTACCCATCTACTACTTTCTTACGGATGGAGGAATGACATGACCTAGTAGGTTCCACCGGTCATACCACATCGCTGCCACGACGGTCGGGCAATACCGTAGCGTACCGGGTTCGTATCTGGCCAAGGACTGTAAATTATGGCTTCACTCCCCAAAACCTTCTTTGAAACAGAGTTGATAAAGATACCAATTTATATCCAAACTATGTTCGAACAAGCGCATACAGCGCAATTTCAACTAAGTGTGCTCTGCACTATTCTAAAGAAGATCCATGAGAACATAATCTACATACCCTGTCGATAGCAAAGCAGATTTATATATGATAAGTATGATGGCTCTAGCAAACAAGCCAAAGGTTTTGCTTTTCTGTACTGAATAAAGCCCCGCCTAACCAGAAGGGTGTGTAAGGTGCTCCATTAGGACTCTATGTGCAGTGCGCTAAACCTCCTAGGGACGCTACCAAAGTACTCTCTATAAATGGCTTCTCAAAGATGTGCTTAATGAAAAAGTGTCCCCTCAGGACTCCTCTTAGGTGCGTCAACGGAGTCCAAAAACAGCTCCTCATACATTCTGGAAGGACTCCGTACATACTCCTCTTTCCAATGAAATCCATAAAAACTTCCATGCGGTGCTCCTTAGGCCTCCCTTTGACGGGGTCCTTCTTTGCTCCATTTGGGGAGCGCTTCCTACTTTGTTGGTTGGGAGGCCATAATAGTAGATGATGATGATGATGTTGTTGTTGTTGTTGTTGTTGTTAACAATGCTTCACTCTGTCTAGAGTGCGTGATCTTTCCGAATATCTTCATCAAGCTCTTCTAAGGGGAGCCCAAGGAAACGTGCAGTTTCAAAAGGGTTTGGACCAAAGAGACAGAGGGGTTAGAAGAGTAGGTTCAATTGAACAGTTAAAGAGGTGTAACATGTCATGGGGGGACACACCACATGCAGGAAATGTGTCAGATATAGTGTTATTTAATCTGGATATGTAAAAGTTTAACCTTTTACAGTATCCAGACTGAAGCTGGGCCACAGTGACTCTAGTCTCCCTAGGTAAGGTGCGTTCTTCTTCAGCAATGTTGGGTGCAAGACTATTTAAAACGGCGTTCACAGGCCAAGATCTGACAAAGGTATCAAGCGACTCAGTGTGGATGTCGGTTAAAGCTCGCTTATGATTTCGCAGATCAAACGCCAAGGTTATATGATGCCGGATCTCGTCAGAATGCTTACGGAGATGTTTCCTTATGTTTCTTGGGAGCTGGTCTGATGACGGTTTGGATGTCCGGGCTTGTGGCAGTTCAGAAGGAATTGCCTGCTCAGCATTTCCGCGTGCTCTCTTACATTGAGCAGTTTTGACTCTTGATGGAGTATTTTGGCGGACTTGTAACTTCGTCCAGCTAGTATTATGCACTTAGGCGACCATATGGGTTGCATAGTCAAAGACCGGTCGGCCAATGGCCTTATATGTAGTCAGCAACGTTTCTTTATCTTTTCCCCAAGTACTGCCGGCAAGTGACTTGAGGATCTTATTGCGACCTCGTACCTTTGAGACCATTGCAGACACATGACCAGCAAATGAGAAAGTATTATCCAATGTCACCCCCCGTAAATTTGGGTGGCTGACAGTTGGTAGCTTAGTGCCATCAACGTAAATGTCTAATTCGTTTCTCACTTGGTGCATTCATATCGTAAAGAGTGTCGCCGTAGATTTAGTCAGTGATATTGTCAGATCTCGCTCGGTGAAAAACTTGGAAAGTTCGCAGATGCAACTGTTGATTCTCGTCCAGAGTTCATCAGTATGGGGGCCCTCCCCCGTCGCCATTATTTTACAGTCGTCGGCATACGAAACGATGTTGACGCTCTCTGGTGGTGGGGGCATCCCCTTTCTAATACGTCTGGAAGTCTCTTATCATACTACCATTCCAAATGTAAAGTTCACGATAGGGTAAGATGTGAAAAGAAGATATGATATGAAGATATGACGGCCTTTGGAGTATTTGAGAAAATAGTTTTTCAAAAGAGTTATTGTCCTTACCACGATACCAACAGAGATTATAGAAGGAAGGAAAATGATAACACGTACCTTTATCATTACCCAGATATGACGACAGTGCTCCCACAGTCCCACTACTTCGCTGTCTTCGTCATGTTGTGTAAACTGACAAAAGAGCTCCGGTTTCATAGAGTTCTCATCCTATCAACGACAGTGGTTATGCAATGTAGAGCGCGTGCCATGTAGCTACCTAGGGGCATTGAAACTACCAATGGTTGTATCTCTAGGATTTGGCTTAAGAAGTTCAAAATTGGGTGGGAGGGTTTGCAGAACTGTAGAGCTTCCAGAATAGCTCAATACTACGAAAAGCAATCTCGAGCCAAGATGAAAGATGAAAAGGAATGGCCTTACATAACAAAGAGGCAACTTAACATCGACCAAGATCTAGAAGACGAATCCGATAGAGCAAAGCTGGCTTTTTTTTAGTTCAATTAAATGATTAGTAAGCTTCTAGTTCGTTCAAACCATTGAAGTAGTGCCTTACAATCTTAATTTGGTCACCTTTATGAACTGCAATTTGACCAAATGAACTACTTCAATAGTTTGTATGAACAAGCAAACTTAATATTGGTCGAGAAAACTAAATCAAATTAGTTTAAAGAATTTCACCTTGTAGGTAATAACAGCCAAAAAAATTTAGTTTCAAAAAATAAAACTTTTTCTGTTACCTCGGTTTCGAGATAGGGTAACGTGCTGAGTTTCTAAGATAAAAGTGGCCACAGAAAAGTTTAGTTGACTTAAATGAGGGAATGAACAAACTAGTTCAAATATCCAAGCCGACTGAGAGGCTAATTTAAAGCAGCTTTTGAGAACCAAAAAATAGGTGGTATTTTAAAGCTAGTGTAAGCTCATGATATTTAAGAAAAAACTTACGCTCTTTGTGGTGAGTTCCCCACGGTAACATTTTCCGCCACAGCCATGTCATTACCATCCGCCTCGGCAGCGGTCGCCTCCATAACAAGCTCCTCAAATTTTTTGCCAGCTTTGGTAGAGCTCCTCGGAAAAGATTGCTGAGTACCGGAGTGCAAAGTCGACGTAGATTGTGGAGAGCAGCAGTTCGACTTTTGCGAGGATGAAGGAGATCCGACATTAGGCTGTTGTTGCAAGCCCAATTGCACCGTTTTACCACCAACCAAAACGGTATTGTTATTAGCTCCAAGATCCGGTGAGAGATGAGGAAACTCATCAAATTTAAAATTTAATAACCAAGATAAATTGCGATCCTCAAAGTCGGCGTCTGTATCGGAAGGAGTTTGTGACAAATGTTGTTGCTGTGGGATTTGTTGTGTTTGTAGAGGAAAAGCTGCGGATTGACGACATCTACTCAGCTGTGTGGAGCTCGAAATTTGTTGTTCAGCAATTAGATATTGAGATTGAGAAATTGATTGTGATTGAGTATGAGCTTGAGCTAGAGCTTGACCTTGTGCTGCACCTTGTCCTGTTGTGCCTCTGTTTGTTGTGAGCATAAGCCCCTCGGAGGTCTTCAAAGGCACTGTTGGTTGTAGATGAGCGATTTCCGTTTGCAGACCCGAATTGTAGCGATGATCGAGTTCAAGCAAATCGGTCGCTTGCCAATTGTTACCGTCATCATAGTTACTGTTACTTATACAAACATTTGTGGGTGTCGCAAAGGCAGGCAATATGGATGCAGAGTTGTTGGTGTTGTTATGATTCACCAAACTGGCTGAAACTGGCACAATTAGATTGGCATCATAAGCGAAGATATCGTTAATGAAGGAACTATTGTTGTTGTTGTTGTTAATAAGATTAAATGTCATATTGTTGTTATTGTTATTATAATTAGTACTACTATTCGATTTATTATTATCGCTGCTGTTGTCATTTATATTACTACTGTTATTATTATTTGTTGTTGTTGTTGTTGTATTATGAATGGCACTGGTGCTAACGCATACTTCGTTCTCTACATTTCCAGCTTGTAACGAGTCCATTAATATGGTCTCCTCATGACTGACCGTATAACTGTTATACTCCGTCGAGTTATTGTAACACCCTGTATCTGTTGCATTACCGTTATTCTCTTGTATATGACGTTTCTTCCATACTTGTGTTGTGCTCACCGCATTCTCATATTCAATTGTGTCATTCTCGCTTATATGCACGATCGTATTGCCTTCGGTTGAGCTTTGTTGCTCACCGTCGTGTTTTCGTTTGAGATAATTATATTCACACTGCGAGGGTGGCGTGTTGTTGTCTACGCAGGATGTTGATGATGTGGTGGATGTTGGCAGGGTGCTTGGCGTTTGATCGCTGGTGCTATTCGCTGGCATATTCACTATCATATTGCCGCTAATGTGGCACAAATTTACTTGGAAAACTTTTTATTTACACTTTTTTTAATTTGGGTTTTTAATTATTCTTTAATTTCTTTTCAAGTATTCGGTAAAAGTTTTTTTTTTATTATTTTTGTCTTATGACTTTATCTAAAAATAATATTTTTTAGTTATTTTTTTTTTTATTCTATATATATAGTTAATAATTTGTTGCATAAAGTTTGTTTTAAGTCTTAACTTTTTTTTTTTAAATGACATGGAAATTCCCAAATATTTTTGCACTAAATTCACCTTTCATTTTTGTCAAAAAACATTGATCCCTATCAATTGTTTTCAATTAGTCAATACTTTTTTTTAAACAAAACGGGGATTTTCTCAGTCTAGAAAGCATAAAAACGTAGAATATGTTGAACGTGCTATACATACAAATTTTTCCACATTAAATTTTTTCTACATTTCCTATGCTTTCTACACTGAGGGAATAGCCTTAATTTTTTACTCTCTCGAATTTACTGTTTTGAAATTTAAATACAAATATTTCTTATTAAAGTTTTTTTCGTTGTAGCTAGGTTTTAATCTCGGACCCTAATCTTGTAGTGTAGTTCATATTTTGTCTTTACCCATCAATTTGACCCACCCTAACTGAAATACAGGGTGACAAAAAGTTCCAACAACTGTCAACACATCTTATAACTTTAAACTAGCTAAACTTGTATATTTGTATATCCGGTACTATGTTGTTGTTGTTGTAATGATAGTATGATTGCTTCTAATACTTTCCACTTCGGGGTTGCCACATTGGGCGGTTTACAGGGTTGCCACCTATATCAATTTTTTTTTATTATGCAGCAAGATATGCCAATATGGATATCAAATGAAAGTTTTTAGGCGAAATGCCAACTAAAATATTTTCAAGCAGGGTTGAGACCTAGGGCTGCCACCTTACCCTAGTATACTCGTATTTGTATTATCTCAAGGACCGCTTGACCAATTGAATGAATGAAATTTGGCATAAAGATAGTATTATGGATTCTAACAGTATCCACTTGGGGTTACCACTTTGGGGTTTACATTCTTGCCCCCTATCTCAATTTTTTTAAATTATGGAGCAGGATATGCCAATATGGGTATTTTCGCCGAATTACCAACTAAAATATTTTCAAGTGGGGTTGCCGCCCAGGGTTACCATTTTACCGTATTCTATTTGTAAATTTTGGGGTCATTTTGTGATTATATATGGATTATTTTAGGATCATTTTGGCATCATTTTGGGATCATTAAGGGGTCACCTAGGGATAATTTTGGAAATATTTTGATATCATTTTTGGACAATTTTGGGGTCATTTTCGGATCATTTTGGGGTTATTTTGGGATAATTTTTGGATAATTTTAGGTAATTTTGGGTTCAATTTTAGATCACATTTTGAACGTTAAAGCGTTTTTTTGGGATTATTTTAGGGTTATTTTGGGATCATTTTGGGATAATTTAGGGGTTATTTTCGGATCATTTTGGGTACATTTAAGGGTCTTTTTGGGATCATTTTAGGATAATTTGGGGGTCACATTCTATAATACGTTTTCTGATACGATTTCTGATGTTTTTGGGATCACATTTTTTATCAGTATAGTTTCTGGACCATTTTTATCGAAATTCACAGCCAAATTCCGATAAAATTGATTAGTTAGATTCTCTCCTATTACATTTTCCAACCCCGGAAAACTTAATATACCCCAGTGTTTGTGACGGCTGCATCCGAAAGTGACAAAAAAAATATAGTTTGACTGTTCTGACAGCTGTCAAATAGCTTTCCATTTCCTTAAAAACTATAAAAAGTATGAAAACGCTACTTGGCAAACGGACTCCGACTTTTTAATAAGGCATCGACACCGACATTAGCCATTTTATGCAAAAATCGTCTGATCCACCTGCACTTTACATTTTCGTTACCTAACCCATTTTTAGCTTTTCACAGTTTAAAATGAATGATTCGAAATTGTAGGGTAAACTCAATTTACAGTTTTCACAGGATGCCGAAACGTGTTTCCTTAATTTTCGAAATTCTCTAGCTAGCATCAATTATAATAATTCGTTATTTCGTGATACAAAGAAGTAACGCCTCCAGTATTTAATCGGTGAAAATGTCATAAGAGCTGATGTCAACTCACTCCGACCAGAACCGGATTCGGAGTGATTTTTCGAAAATAGAATCTGTAAGAGTCCTTTTCTCAAAAATCGTTAGTAAAAGGACGAGTCCGTAGGGAGTTCGTCGGGATCATCTGAGTGGTGTTTTGGCACTCCGTAAACGCGTCTCTAAGGAGCCCAAAAAGAACCCTTTTTTCGTACATTTTAAAAAGGCACTTTTCTCCACTGGGTAAACTGTTTTCAATTCTTTATTTTTTTCTTCTTGTTAATCCAAGCTAATCAACACATTCTGACTATTCATATTCCGAGGAAGTACACTTAATTATAAAAAAACTGAAAACCTAGTGGTCATACATATATGTGTTACCCTGTAAAAGTTTACTCTCTCTAAGGTGTTTTAGTAAACGTGAAATGTAAATAACAATATACTAAGCATAGTTACACACATTGATACATCTGAACAAGTGTATGCTAGGCTGGAGCGTAAGGCCAAAAAGTGCTAGCTTTGGGGGTGAAATTCATAACCTGTAAACACGTGCTCTGCTTTATGAGAAACAAAAGTTTTGAATAAAGCGAAAATTATGATTAAATGCGCATTTGGAAAAGTTATACGGAAACTTGATTTTTCAGACAAGAGTTGAATATGTGTAAATTTGTGATTATTTAAAAATTTCGAATTTTTGAAAACAAGTATGTACTTTGGTCTTGTAAAATCTGTCACCGAGACCCTCTAAAAGCCTTCTTGAATTAAAGTAGTGAGAAAGTGAGTTAAAGGAAATTATAACAAAAAAAAATCGCTGAAAAAATTTGAGATAAATATATAAAAATTTTTGCTTTACTTTTTTTTTTAATATAATAAATTTTTTTGGAAAATTTAGTAGGTACTAAAGCTAGCTTCAGCTTTTTTGACAGATAGCTTTCACTGCAACTTCGGTAAAACCAACAAAAATGCCGACATTCAAAATACAGAGAAAACAAAATACAGACAAATCAAAATACATAAAAATCAAAATACAGACAAATCAAAATTTAGACAAATCAAAAAACAGACAAATCAAAATACAGATAAATCAAAATATAGACAAATCAAAATACAGACAAATAAAAATATAGACAAATCAAAATACAGATAAATCAAAATACAGAGAAATCAAATTTTAGACAAATCAAAATATCGACAAATTAAAATTTAGACAAATCAAAATACAGACAAACCAAAATTTAGACAAAACAAAATATAGACAAATCAAAATACAGACAAATCAAAATTTAGACAAATCAAAATATAGACAAATCAAAATATAGACAAATCAAAATACATAAAAATCAAAATACAGACAAATCAAAATTTAGACAAATCAAAAAACAGACAAATCAAAATACAGAAAAACCAAAATACAGGAAAATCAAAATACAGACAAATCAAAATATAGACAAATCAAAATACAGAAAAATCAAAATACAGACAAATCAAAATACAGACAAATCAAAATTTAAACAAATCAAAATACAGACTAATCAAAATTTAGACAAATCAAAATACAGACAAATCAAAATTTAGACAAATCAAAATACCGACAAATCAAAATTTAGATTCAATAGACAGGTTAGACAGGAAAAAAATAGCCCTGGGCTACGCCATGTTTAGTCCTGCTGCTTCGTACACCCTTCTGCGTAGGCGGCCTTCGGCCCCGCTTCAAACAAATAATCCTTTGCTGAATTTTAACTTGTCTGTTTTTTGATTTGTCTCTTTTTTTATTTGTCTATATTTTGAATTGCCTGCTTTTTTATTTGTCTGTGTTTTAATTTTGTTGTAAGGTTGAATTCTGTCTGTATTTTGAATGTATCCCATTTTTACTGTTATAAGACCCTTTCAAAAATAAAGCAATTTAATGTAACCAACATGTTTCACGAAAATTTTAAACTAAAAAACCTTTTCCTGTATAATTTTATTTTTGTTTTTTATACTAAAATGGCTGTCAGGGCGCGTTATGTTTTTTTTAATTCTAACGTTTTTTTAGTTGAACTATTCAAGTATGCTTTTTTTAATTTTTCAAAGAAATTATGTATTTGATTTTTTATTTGTTTATCACTCAAAAAAATCACAAATTCACATAAAAAGAATGTTTTTTTGCTATCACTTAATCACGTAATTAATTGTTTTTTTTTTTATTTGAAAAAAAAAAAGAAAAAAATTAAGATATACATATTTACACACATATATTTTGAATAATGTTTTAAATACTTTCTTATATAATTTTTTTAGTAACCTTCCAACTTTTCAGTTTTTTTTATTAAATTTTTTATTAAACACATGTTTTTTTTAATTTCTAAAACTTCGATGTGGATGCAATATTTGTATTCAAAAGACAGCAGTAATTTGCTTCAGTTGCTTTCATCGAGGTCACACTGTAATAACTTGTTTTGAATTGTTAACTGTTTATTCCCGCGAAACTATTTTTATATTATTAAATTTAGCAAAAATGTTTTGTGTTTTTATTTATGAACAACTTGAGTACATTCTCATAGGCTCCTATGTCCTTTTTTTATTTTTCATTTATTTCTTACAATTTTTCAACTTTCTAGATACCCGAATTGGCTACACCCATTTATTTACTGTACATTTCATTACGCTAGTTCAACTCCGACTGAGCACCCAACTGTCAGCTGTGCAATTTTCTACTCTCGCACTTACATTTCCGGTAGGGACTTGGTTCGCGGCACACTCATTACCCTTGCGCAGTTACACGAAATAAGGGAGAGAATAATAAGGAAATTTTGAAATAGCTATTTAGGCTAAAACTATTCGCCGTATATTAGACAGACATACATTTGTACAGGTACTACAAGTAGGTACATAAATATTGGTAAGTAGCACAGGTGGTAGCTGTAGTTCTTGCAGCGCTAGCTCTAGCTTTATGGTTGATAGCTCTTTGTTCATAGCCACTTGTTCTATTACTCATACAGGGTGTTAACTGGACTTGACTGTGTTAACCAATTTACCTCTTTTTTGTACCAATACCATGATAGTTTGATGCATGTTAGGGTGGAACGAATATTTCATAAAATACAGTAATAAAAAAAAAATAAAATATGAGAATAAAAAATAAAGTAAAAAAGAAAATAAAATTTATGAAATAAAATAAAATCAAGTAAAATAAAAAATAAAATAAATTAAATTGAAATAAAAAAAAAATAAAAAAGAATAAAAAAAAAAATAAAAAAATTAAATAAAAAAATATAAAAAAAAAAAATCAAATAAAATCAAATATAATAATATAAAAGCTAAGCTAATGGCGGCGATATACCAACAGGTTATCATAACCTCTAACGAGATTTTTAGCCGAGCTTCTCTTTCCAACTTGTGGTGTGTTGCTTTTTGAGTTTTTCCTACAAGTTGGCGGGACCTACAGTTTTTTGCCGACTCCGAACGGCACTTGCAAAGCAAATGAATTTTTTGTTGAGAAGCTTCTCATGGCAGAAATACACCCGGAGAGTATGCCAAAGTACTGCCGAGGGGCGACCCCGTTTAGAAAAATTCTTTTTCTAAATAATTTTTGATGTTACTTTTGCCGGGCATCGAACCGCCACGACTTGGTGTAGAAGGCCGAACACTTAAATAAAATAAAATAGAATAAAATAAAATAAAAATTATAAAATAAAATAATATAAAATAAAAACAAAAATAAAAATAAAAATAAAAAAATAAAATAAAATAAAATAAAATAAAATAAAATAAAATAAAATAAAATAAAATTAAATAAAATAAAATAAAATAAAATAAAATAAAATCAAATCAAATAAAATAAAATAAAATAAAATAAAATAAAATAAAATAAAATAAAATAAAATAAAAATAATAAAATAAAATAATATAAAATAAAAATAAAATAAATAAAATAAAATAAAATAAAATAAAATAAAATAAAATAAAATAAAATAAAATAAAATAAAATAAAATAAAATAAAATAAAATAAAATAAAATAAAATAAAATAAAATAAAATAAAATAAAATAAAATAAAATAAAATAAAATAAAATAAAATAAAATAAAATAAAATAAAATAAAATAAAATAAAATAAAATAAAATAAAATAAAATAAAATAAAATAAAATAAAATAAAATAAAATAAAATAAAATAAAATAAAATAAAATAAAATAAAATAAAATAAAATAAAATAAAATAAAATAAAATAAAATAAAATAAAATAAAATAAAATAAAATAAAAATAATAAAATAAAATAAAATAATACGAAATAAATAAAAAAATAAAAAATAAATAAAATATAATAAATATCAATAAAATACAATACAAAAAATATAATAAGATCAATGAAATAAAATAAAAAAAAAAATTAAAAAAAATAAAATAAAAAAAATATTTCTACGACCCTCCCTAATGTTATATAAAAATGCATTTCTTTATGTTTACGTGCAATGAACTGTTGGATGACGTGGAAAATGTGAGAGCGCATGTGTGCTTGAGTCTGTGAAAGCGTTGAAAACTTCACGAATTCAAAAGGAATGCATGTCCTTTGTCCGATTCGGAAAAAAAGGGATGATGTCAGTGGAAGTGCCATAAGGTGTGTTTACCTTGCAATGCCAAATGCTGTACACTTGCGCAGGTTGTTTTAGAAATGAGGAAAAAATACTTATTATGCACTTTTTATGTGATGTATGTATCTACCTACTTATATACGTGCGCATATTTGTATGGATATAGGATGGAGATGGATGGTAAATGAAATAATGGAAGACTTTTTCAAAAAACACACATTTCTTTCCTTTTCACTCTTAACAATTATCATAAGGAATGTTAAAATTTTAAGACGATATTGACTAATGATCTTAATTGACTTCATTTGTGCTTGAAAAGCTTCGCAGGTAATGGAACCGGGGAACTACCAGCATTTGGTTCGTTTTCCTGTTCAACAGTCATCACCTCTTTTATGTGAAATTTTTAATTACTTGTATGTTTGTAGGTAGGGATATGAACGAGCATTTGTCAGGAAGTATTAGAGCTGAGCAGCGCTTACTCAATGAAACTGGTTTTAAATAGTGACGTTTTACAGTGTTGGGAATATATCAATAATATGCTACCCTGAAGAAAATTCGAAAAGCTCAGAACTAACATAAAGCTAGACTATAAGAGTCGAAAATAAAATGAAATAAAATGAAATGAAATAAAATAAAATAAAATAAAATAAAATAAAATTAAATAAAATAAAATAAAATAAAATAAAATAAAATAAAATAAAATAAATTAAAATAAAATAAAATAAATTAAAATTAAATAAATAAAATAAAATAAAATAAAATAAAATAAAATAAAATAAAATAAAATAAAATAAAATAAAATAAAATAAAATAAAATAAAATAAAATAAAATAAAATAAAATAAAATAAAATAAAATAAAATAAAATAAAATAAAATAAAATAAAATAAAATAAAATAAAATAAAATAAAATAAAATAAAATAAAATTAAATTAAATAAAATAAAATAAAATAAAATAAAATAAAATAAAATAAAATAAAATAAAATAAAATAAAATAAAATAAAATAAAATAAAATAAAATAAAATAAAATAAAATAAAATAAAATAAAATAAAATAAAATAAAATAAAATAAAATAAAATAAAATAAAATAAAATAAAATAAAATAAAATAAAATAAAATGAAATAAAATAAAATAAATAAAATAAAATAAAATAAAATAAAATAAAATAAAATAAAATAAAATGAAATAAAATAAAATAAAATAAAATAAAATAAAATAAAATAAAATAAAATAAAATAAAATAAAATAAAATAAAATAAAATAAAATAAAATAAAATAAAATAAAATAAAATAAAATAAAATAAAATAAAATAAAATAAAATAAAATAAAATAAAATAAAATAAAATAAAATAAAATAAAATAAAATAAAATAAAATAAAATAAAATAAAATAAAATAAAATAAAATAAAATAAAATAAAATAAAATAAAATAAAATAAAATAAAATAATATAAAATAAAAATAAATAAAATAAAATAAAATAAAATAGAATAAAATAAAAGAAAATAAAATAAAATAAACTAAAATAAAATAACAAATAAATAAAATAGACTAAATAAAATATAATAAATATCAATAAAATACAATACAAAAAATATAAGATCAATGAAATAAAATAAAAAAATAAAATAAATAAAAATATTTCTACGACCCTCCCTAATGTTATACAAAAATGAATTTCTTTATGTTTACGTGCAATGAACTGTTGGATGACGTGGAAAATGTGAGAGCGCATGTGTGCTTGAGTCTGTGAAAGCGTTGAAAACTTCACGTATTCAAAAGGAATGCATGTCCTTTGTCCGATTCGGAAAAAAAGGGATGATGTCAGTGGAAGTGCCATAAGGTGTGTTTACCTTGCAATGCCAAATGCTGTACACTTGCGCAGGTTGTTTTAGAAATGAGGAAAAAATACTTATTATGCACTTTTTATGTGATGTATGTATCTACTTATGTATATACGTGCGCATATTTGTATGGATATAGGATGGAGATGGATGGTAAATGAAATAATGGAAGACTTTTTCAAAAAACACACATTTCTTTCCTTTTCTCTCTTAAAAATTATCATAAGGAATGTTAAAATTTTAAGACGATATTGACTAATGATCTTAATTGACTTCATTTGTGCTTGAAAAGCTTCGCAGATAATGGAACCGGGGAACTACCAGCAGTTGGTTCGTTTTCCTGTTCAACAGTCATCACCTCTTTTATGTGAAACTTTAATTACTTGTAGGTATTACGAGAGTTTGTAGGTAGGGATATGAACGAGCATTTGTCAGGAAGTATTAGAGCTGAGCAGCGCTTACTCAATGAAACTGGTTTTAAATAGTGACGTTTTACAGTGTTGGGAATATATCAATAATATGCTACCCTGAAGAAAATTCGAAAAGCTCAGAACTAACATAAAGCTAGACTATAAGAGCCGAAAATAAAATGAAATAAAATGAAATGAAATAAAATAAAATAAAATAAAATAAAATAAAATAAAATAAAATAAAATAAAATAAAATAAAATAAAATAAAATAAAATAAAATAAAATAAAATAAAATAAAATAAAATAAAATAAAATAAAATAAAATGAAATAAAATAAAATAAAATAAAATAAAATAAAATAAAATAAAATAAAATAAAATAAAATAAAATAAAATAAAATAAAATAAAATAAAATAAAATAAAATAAAATAAAATAAAATAAAATAAATAAATTAAAATAAAATAAAATAAATTAAAATAAAATAAAATAAAATAAAATAAAATAAAATAAAATAAAATAAAATAAAATAAAATAAAATAAAATAAAATAAAATAAAATAAAATAAAATAAAATAAAATAAAATAAAATAAAATAAAATAAAATAAAATAAAATAAAATAAAATAAAATAAAATAAAATAAAATAAAATAAAATAAAATAAAATAAAATAAAATAAAATAAAATGAAATAAATTAAAATAAAATAAAATAAAATAAAATAAAATAAAATAAAATAAAATAAAATAAAATAAAATAAAATAAAATAAAATAAAATAAAATAAAATAAAATAAAATAAAATAAAATAAAATAAAATAAGATAAAATAAAATAAAATAAAATAAAATAAAATAAAATAAAATAAAATAAAATAAAATAAAATAAAATAAAATAAAATAAAATAAAATAAAATAAAATAAAATAAAATAAAATAAAATAAAATAAAATAAAATAAAATAAAATAAAATAAAATAAAATAAAATAAAATAAAATAAAATAAAATAAAATAAAATAAAATAAAATAAAATAAAATAAAATAAAATAAAATAAAATAAAATAAAATAAAATAAAATATAAAAGAAAATAGAATAAAATAAAATAAAATAAAATAAAATAAAATAAAATAAAATAAAATAAAATAAAATAAAATAAAATAAAATAAAATAAAATAAAATAAAATAAAATAAAATAAAATAAAATAAAATAAAATAAAATAAAATAAAATAAAATAAAATAAAATAAAATAAAATAAAATAAAATAAAATAAATAAAATAAAATAAAATAAAATAAAATAAAATAAAATAAAATAAAATAAAATAAAATAAAATAAAATAAAATAAAATAAAAGAAAATAAAATAAAATAAAATAAAATAAAATAAAATAAAAGAAAATAGAATAAAATAAAATAAAATAAAATAAAATAAAATAAAATAAAATAAAATAAAATAAAATAAAATAAAATAAAATAAAATAAAATAAAATAAAATAAAATAAAATAAAATAAAATAAAATGAAATAAAATAAAATAAAATAAAATAAGATAAAATAAAATAAAATAAAATAAAATAAAATAAAATAAAATAAAATAAAATAAAATAAAATAAAATAAAATAAAATAAAATAAAATAAAATAAAATAAAATAAAATAAAATAAAATAAATTAAAGTAAAATAAATAAAATAAAATAAAATAAAATAAAATAAAATAAAATATAATAAAATAAAATAAAATAAAATAAAATAAAATAAAATAAAATAAAATAAAATAAAATAAAATAAAATAAAATAAAATAAAATAAAATAAAATAAAGTAAAATAAAATAAAATAAAATAAAATAAATTAATAAATAATAAGCCCTTTATCTTGTTTAGTAGCAGTTTCGCCACTCAACTTAAGAAGAGAACAATGAGCATAGTCAGAATTTTTCTCAGTCAAACGAAGCGCTTACATGTGTCGCTACTTAAAATCAACTGCCGATAATAAAACCGAGCTTCTAGCGCTACTAACGTAATCAGTTGCTTATAAGCTTCTAAAGGTGTTGCACTGCCTGTGAAGTGAATTTTTATCGCGTTTTGTAAAAATTCAAACACAACCAACTTTAAAAATGCAAACAAATTTATTACTTTTGTTGTTAGGCTCAGTATTTTGCATTAAGCACGTTGCGTCCGGTAAAAGCGTATGTCCGCGCATCAAATTAAAACGCCAGTGGGGCGGTCGACCAGCAAAGGCGCTCACTTATCAAGTGCCACCCATACGCTATGTCATCATACATCACACCGTTACGAACGAGTGTGACGAGTTTTTGAAATGTGCCGAGATTTTGCAGAATATACAAAATTATCATATGAATGATTTGGAATATGAGGATATCGGTTATAAGTGAGTAACTTTTGTGTATGAGTGTTTGTGTTGTTTGTTTACTTGCAAGAGTGATGTGCAGAACCGCGTAACCGGTTACGGAGAACCGGGTACGGAAAACATTGTTAGTATTAGAATAAAATAAAATAATAAAAAAAAAAATAAAAAAATTGAAAAAAAAAAAAAATAAATAAAAATAATAAAAAAATTATAAATTACAAAAAATTTTTAAAAATAGCAAAATAAAAAAAAAACTTAATAAAAAAAAAAATTTTTTAAATATTTGCTATATTAAAAATAAAATGTAATAAGGTAAAACAAAATAAACTGAAAAAAAAAATAAAACAAAAAAAAAAACAAAAAAAAAAAAATTGAAGTAAAATACAAAAAAAAAAAAAAATAAAAACAATAAAAAAAATTATAAATTACAAAAAATTTTTAAAAATAGCAAAATAAAAAAAAAACTAAATGACAAAAAAAATTAAAGAAATATAGCAAATAAAAATAAAAGAAAATGTAATAAAGTAAAAAAAATAAAACAAAATAAACTAAAAAAAATTAAATAAAACATAAATATATAACAAAAAATAGTAAAAAAATTAAAATAAATACAAAAAAAAAAACAAAAAAAAAAAATTGAAGTAAAATACAAAAAAAAAAAAAATAAAAACAATAAAAAAATTATAAATTACAAAAAATTTTTAAAAAATAGCAAAATAAAAAAAAACTAAATGACAAAAAAAATTAAAGAAATATAGCAAATAAAAATAAAAGAAAATGTAATAAAGTAAAAAAAAAATAAAACAAAATAAACTAAAAAAAATTAAATAAAACATAAATATATAACAAAAAATAGTAAAAAAATTAAAATAAATACAAAAAAAAAAAAAAAACTGGTCCCCATAAAACCGTTCCCGATAGTACCAGTTTCTTTGTGTAATCGCAACTACACATCACTAATTCCCGAATACGCCCCTTGAAAACAGCTGGATGGTTGTTGGAAAACCCCAGACTGCTTTAAATAAATTTAATAACTAATAATGAAAATTATTTTTATACACTTTTCACAGCTTTCTAATTGGAAATGATGGCGTCGTTTATGAGGGTACTGGATGGGGTGTGCGTGGCGCTCACACATATGGTTACAACATGAATGGGACGGGCATTGCTTTTATTGGCAATTTCGCAGGTATGTTCGATTCAAACTTCGGCCAAACCCAAAAGTATGAGTAAAAAGCACTTAAAAATGTCTTACTTGTTGGCAAAAGAAGAATAAAAAATTTCGAATTTCGATATCTTTCTAAAAAAAAACGTCTACTTATCTCAATCTCTCTTTCTAGAAAAACTTCCATCGCGTTTGGCTTTAAATGCTGCTAAAAAGCTTTTGGCTTGTGGCGTGATGAAAGCTGAGTTGGATCGAAATTATTTACTTTTAGCCGCATCGCAAGTGATCAGTACTCAGAGTCCCGGTTTGATATTATACAATGAAATACAAGACTGGGATAATTGGACTATAAATCCTTAAACTTATTGTAAATGTAAATGTTTAACTAAAAAAAAAAAATCATTATGAAGGAGTAGTGCTACTGCCATAAGGAGTACATAAAAACATTTTTTATTACTTCGTTATCGATTGGTAAAAAGATTTTTTTTTGCATTTTTTTCGTAAAAGTTCCCAAATTACCCCAAAAACAACCTTAAATGTACCCAAAATGATACGAAAATTACCCCAAAATTATTCAAAAATGATCCCAAGATGACCCTAAAATAACCCCGAAATAATTCTAAAATAATACCAAAACGACCCTGAAAAGACCCTTAAATGTTCCAAAAATGATCCCAAAGTGACTCCACAATTATACGAAAATAACCCCAAAATTGTCTTAAATTAGTCCAAAATTGAACGCAAATGATCTCAAAACAATCCAAATATGATCCCAAAAATATACAATACAAATATACAAATACGGTAAAATGGTAACCCTGGGCGGCATGCCTACTTGAAAATATTTTTGTTGGTGTATCGGCGAAAATACCTTTCATTTGATACCCATATTGGCATATCTCACTCCATAATTTAAAAAAATTGAGATTGGTGGCAACCCTGTACTCCCCCAAGTGGATAGTTTCATAGCCAATCATACTATCTCTATGCCAAATTTCATCCTAATCGATCAATCGGTTCTCGAGATAGTAACGGATACACAAATATACTTCGGTAAGGTGGCAACCCTACTTGAAAATATTTTAATTGTTGTGTCGCCGAAAATACCTTTCATTTGATACCCATATTGGCATATCTCGCTCCATAATTAAGAAAAAAAAAAAATTGAAGTAGGTGGCAACCTTGTAAACCGCCCCAAGTGTCAACCCCCAAGTGGATAGTTTCATAATTAATCATACTATCTCTATGCCAAATTTCATCTCAATCGGTCAAGCGGTTCTCGAGATAGTACCTGATATACAAATATACTGCGGTAAGGTGG
>CAXKVI010000005.1:106348689-106401189 GCA_964058755.1 Campiglossa producta
GACAGGGTTCGAACTTTACTACGAAGATTTAGTAAGATTTTAGAAATTTTTTTTTTTGCATCTGGGACACCATTATATACGTATTTTTTCAAACCAGTGCTAAATTTAATTTGTTTCGTAAACAAATGAATTACATGCAGACCCAACAGATTAAAATTTTTACAACTTAATTTTTTAAAGCTTATAAAGAGTGCCCTTAAATCTTTAATCAGCCACCTAGAACAATATCCATGAAACTGCCTTTAATTATACGCGTGAGTGATGCTCGAACAAACAGAAATACATACAGACAAAAATTCTAAAAACTACTGTTTCTATAAAAAAAAAATCCATAAAATGCATTAAATTTAAGTAAATCGTCCTAACACAACTTCACTATAGGTGGAAAATAAATTTTCAGCTTTGAGCTAATATTTATTGCCACCACAGAGTATACAGAGTGAACAAAATATTGCGTTAAAATGGCTCTAAAACTCTAGGGTAGACATCTAGAAATATGCTTGTGAAATTTTCCTACATCTCTATTCAGCAGTTCTCGACTGATGCGCATACAAACTTATGGACAAACAGACACACTTTTGTCTATATGTTTGTTCGAACATCAAACAAAAACCGCTATTTGAATGGGAATGCAGTTTTCCCAAAGGGATTGCTAGAAGTCCAACAAAAGGTTTTAATCCACTTTTGCAGCAGTATAATATTTTTTACACGTTGAATTTTATTCCAACTCGACTGTGGTCTGCCAGTTTAGGAAAAGCAGAGCAATTTATTAATTACTTCAGAAAGGCGTGCATTGTAATTTTTGTTATGCATACTTTTTTCCGAGAATATGCTACTTTTTTCTAACAAAAAAAAAATACTAAAAAACTACTAATATACATTTTTTTTGTATTTATTTTCTACTACTTTTTTCTAAGAATATGCTTTTAAAAAAATTTACTTATATAAACTACAAATTTTGTTACTTACTACTATTTATTCAGTCTTTTACTACTTTTTTTTCGTTAGTTCCAACACTGATTTTGGGTGCATAATTGTTTAAATTACTGCGGCGTCATCACTTGATTTGGGATACCTGCCTTGGCTCGTTTGACCGGTAATTCGTTTTTGTTTAGAAAAACAGAATTCTTTAGCAAAACAAAATTATGAAAGAAAACAGGTAGAGAGTGAGTATCATTTTCCTACACTGAAAGAAGTTTGACCCAAAATATAAAAAAAATTCCGTTTAGTTGAGTTTAAGCTGTAAACAGAATGAAACTGAAAACAGAGTAAGTAGTAAATTGAAAGCAATTTGAATTTACTATAAAATCTTTTATTTACATAAATACTTAATAGCATAAGGTTCATATTTAAAATTAAATTTTTAACAGTGTAGGCAATAAAAAAATTACAAAAAAGGAAGACAGTTATCTAAAAAAAGAAGGATAACTAAAAAAATAAAAAAATAAAAAAAATCGAAATAAAAATCTATCGTCATTTTCGACTCATCAATGAGTAGTTTTTGACTTATCAATGAGTCATTTTTTACTCATCAATGAGTCATTTTTGACTCATCAGTAAGTCATTTTTGACTCATCAATGAGTCATTTATGACTCATTCACGAGTCATTTATGACTCATTCACGAGTCATTTATGACTCTTTCACGAGTCATTTATGACTCATTCACGAGTTATTTATGACTCTTCCACGAGTCATTTATGACTCTTCCACGAATCATTTATGAATCTTCCACGAATCATGTAAGGCTCGTCCACGAGTCATTTATATATATTTCTTAGTCCATATCTCTGGAAGTATTTAGCTTAGACCATCGAAATTTGGTGAGGGGTTATATGAGATTAATCCCTACCACCTCCAAAAAAATGGGAATAATGAAAAAGTCTAAGTTATACGAAATATCAATTGTCAGATTTCAACCAGAACATACCAGTCATCTACTAGTCGTGATATACTAGAATTATACTAGTTGTAAAATACCAGTCCCATACTAGATCAACCTGGACTAGTATGATTTCTTTGAGATGAACTAGTCCACATACTAGTCCAAAAAGGACTACTATGAAATATACTAGTCCCATACTAGTCCAAAAAGCATTGAAATTGGACTAGTATGATTTCAACCAGAATTTTCATGACTTACCCTTTATTTTATCATTTGCCTTTATCTTCATGTTTATTCTTAAGAAAGTCGCTGCTTTGTATTTATATTTACCCTATCACGAAAAAGCATCTGTGAATTATAAGAAGAAAACGTAACGAATGAATTTTTTATTTCTTAACTGGTATGATTTCATCCAGAAAAATTTAGTTATATACTAGTATATTTCTGACTAGTTTGAGGTTTCGCTACAGGGTATATGTATATAAGATTAGCTCGTTTAAAGTTATAAGTTAACAGCTTTTCCTATAAATTAAGCTACTGGTTTTCTTAATTACAATTTTAGCATAGCAAAAATGTAGTAGCAACATTGTTGTGAGCTGTTGAAGTAGGTATGTATGTGTTCAACAAGATATGAATCGCAATCGATTTGGTTTAAAGCTTCAACGATTTCAATCTAAAATTTGATTTACTCTAATTTCCATTTGTAAATACATACATAACACGAGGGGCTTGCCCGAATATTTAAAAAGCTAAACTATAGTATAACAGCATGATTCAGTGCAAGAAAAAAAAAAGAAAAAATCGCTGCTGGTTTTGGTGTTAAATGCAATTATTGACCAAAGGTGCGGTGATTGAAATGCAATTCAAAATAAATATGAAAATGCAATTTATTCTTTGAACTGTAAAAAATTATACCGATAATAGTTTTTCTTAAAAAACCATTTTTAAAAGTGTTTGTCTGAATACCTATAACTATTAGGGTGACTTTGCCATTTTGATAAAATAAAAAAAATTGAGCACTCTAGTATATTTTTAAGTAAATGTCTCATATCTTTATTCAAAATGTTTTTTTAGTTCATAATATTTTGTTATCTGCTTTTTTGTTTGTTTACTTTATGAAGGTGTGACAATTTATTCGTTTGGCCTGCCACACTTTTGATTTTTCTGGTGTTGCCTTCAAGTCTCTGTTGAACAATGTATGCAGCCAATGCACTTACTGTGCTTGTTTACATGAAGCTATGGCTGTATGTATGTACTCGTAATTGTCTACAGCCCCCATCCATAGATTTTCCTTTTACAAAGCGCCAACGTTTGACTTCTCTTGTTTGTTTATGTTTAGAATTTTTTTGTATTTTTGATTTAAAAATTTGCATATAATTTTTTTGGTTTGGCTTAACGCGTGAAAATTTGTATTAAATTTGTTGTTCACGCCTTCGGGAGAGTTAGTGTAAATGGAAGTAATTGCAGTTATTAGAACTTGTAATTTAAATGAGGAGTTTAGAATATTAAAATTATGAAGACTGCTTTTGGCTGACTGTTGGAAGACTTAAGTGAGATTTTAGATGCTATCGCATTGTAAATCCTGTATCGTAATTGAACTGCGTTTGATACATTCTTCCTTTGCATTATTTAAGCAAAAATCGCTAAGTCCAACAAAGTTCACCAGTCATCGTTTTAACAAATAAAGCAACATGGAAGGTCAAGTTCTACTCCGCTTAACTTTGCTACAACAGTGGGGGATTTCTATAGTAACCCCTGAGTAATTTACATTAATTTATTTAAATTTTAACCTGAGACCTTCGATTTGATCCGCAATGAAAACCATAACGACCGCAGCCATTTTTGTTGAGGTATAAAAAGCAAGTTCGCTGCTTAAGTCTTTTGAATTTTTGGGTAATTGCTAAGGCTACTTTTAAAATTGTTACATACGTTCGATATCGATAAATATTTTTTATTGAATGCTAATAGCTTTTTACATTTAAGAAAACGTACTAAATACCTCACCATTACTGTAATTTAGTCATCAACGAAACCGCAAATCAGCCATGTCGTTGCTCAGCGGTGCTCCAGCAATGTAATAGTTTCATGCGACAAAAATGTTTTTAATGCGATTAACTTGCGTTTGTATAGGTGAGATGTTACCAGTGCTTTGGTGAACTGCTCGATCAACGAAGCCATACATTTGGTGAGAGAAATTTACGTTGCGCATTTACGTAAAGCATTCGCTTATAATGACTGCTTGCTGTTATTGATCATGTAAAAATCGACTGTTAAGTAAATATTGTGCAATATTTTGTGGTGTTTTTAAAAAAATAAAATAAAATGAAAATAAAAAATAATACAAAATAAAATAAAATAAAATAAAATAAAATAAAGTAAAATAAAATAAAATAAAAAAATAAAATAAAATAAAATAAAATGAAATAAAATAAAATAACATAAAATAAAATAAAATAAAATAAAATAAAATAAAATAAAATAAAATAAAATAAAATAAAATAAAATAACATAAAATAAAATAAAATAAAATAAAATAAAATAAAATAAAATAAAATAAAATAAAATAAAATAAAATAAAATAAAATAAAATAAAGTAAAATAAAATAAAATAAAGTAAAATAAAATAAAATAAAATAAAACAAAATAAAATAAAATAAAATAAAATAAAATAAAATAAAATAAAATAAAATAAAATAAAATAAAATAAAATAAAATAAAATAAAATAAAATAAAATAAAATAAAATAAAATAAAATAAAATAAAATAAAATAAAATAAAATAAAATAAAATAAAATAAAATAAAATAAAATAAAATAAAATAAAATAAAATAAAATAAAATAAAATAAAATAAAATAAAATAAAATAAAATAAAATAAAATAAAATAAAATAAAATAAAATAAAATAAAATAAAATAAAATAAAATAAAATAAAATAAAATAAAATAAAATAAAATAAAATAAAATAAAATAAAATAAAATAAAATAAAATAAAATAAAATAAAATAAAATAAAATAAAATAAAATAAAATAAAATAAAATAAAATAAAATAAAATAAAATAAAATAAAATAAAATAAAATAAAATAAAATAAAATAAAATAAAATAAAATAAAATAAAATAAAATAAAATAAAATAAAATAAAATAAAATAAAATAAAATAAAATAAAATAATTTAAAATAAAATAAAATAAAATAAAATAAAATAAAATAAAATAAAATAAAATAAAATAAAATAAAATAAAATAAAATAAAATAAAATGAAATAAAATGAAATAAAATAAAATAAAATAAAATAAAATAAAATAAAATAAAATAAAATAAAATAAAATAAAATAAAATAAAATAAAATAAAATAAAATAAAATAAAAATAAAATAAAATAAAAAGGAGAAAATTAAACAAAAAAATTAAAATAAATAATTATAAAAAAAATAAATATAAATAAAATACAATGAAATAAAATTAATTAAATTAAATAAAATGGCCCTCATTGAGTACCCCACATCTTCTATGTTAACTAACAGAGCCCAATTGTTTACAAAGTCTACTTAACGCGATCGCAAATCGACAAAACTCTCTACGTCTTACGTTTGCCGGCATTTCAAGACCAATACATGCGCACAACAGCAAGCGATGCTCACATTTCCTGGTCTCATGCTCCACACAAACACGTCGAACGTGTACACTTGAGTTGCACGCTCAGCCGACAAGTGTTTTTTTTTCTATTCTTATACGTCATTACGTTGCCCGTAGTGAGTATTCGTGCCCGCCACTTGTGGCAATTGTTTACATTTTCCAATTCACAACTGACAGTACGAATGTCGTAGCCGAAGCAAACGAATGTAAGCGGAATCTGTGCTCGTCCGTGGGTTGACTTTTGTTAGAGTTTTTGTGATTTGATAAAGGTTCGTGACTGAAAAATATTACAACAAATTGCGAGTGTTACCAACTCTGTTGCTCGGCCAAGTTTGTTTTGTTATTACCGGTTTTTTTGTGATTTGTATTTTTGGCCACAAAGCGCTGATCGAACAGCAATCAATTTGATTGAGTGGGGCTCTGTGGGTATATGAGCCCAATGTGTGAGTGTAAGCGAGTACGCGTTTGTTTTGATTTTTATTGAAGCCCGCGGCATTACTAACACATAACAACAAGTGGGTGGCTTAACTTTCTATTGATAAAAGGTGGCATGTTTTGAATGTGTGACAATTTTGAAGGCAAAAAAAAATTTATTAAAAAAGAGGTGAAATAAACAACTACATCTAGTGAGAAAATTTTTTTAATGAAACAAAAATTTTAATATTTATAAGTGCAAGTGAGAAATAAGCGAAAGCCTAATACAAAAAAAAAAAAAACAAAAGAAAAAAGTCCCTAAAAAGTGAAAAAAATCTATCAAAAGGTTAACATCTCAACAGTCAGTGAAATTAACCTGAAACATCCTGTTTTGTGTGCGTTAATAAGACAAGTGATTTCTTGTGGTTGCATTAACTAAAATTGCTCTACAACAACAAAAAACATAGCCAAAAAATAAAAAAACAGGGAGAAATCTTGTAAATTGCAATAAGTAAGCTTACCAAAACGACATTCGGCATTATTGCTAAGTAGCTGCGGTCAACAGCGGAATCAACAGTCAGTTTGCGGTTTCCTTCAACAAAAAGGCAAGTAAATTTAATTAAGTTTTATGTAAGGATCTGAATACGTAATGAGGTGGTTACGGTTTGAGGAATGAATAAATGAATAAAGGATTGATGAAATGAAAAAAATAATAAAATAAAAAAAAAAATAATAAAAAAAAATAAAAAAAATAAGAAAAAGAAATAAAATAAAAGAAAAAATAAGAAAAAAATAAAAAAATAGAAAATAAAAGAAAATGAAATAAATAAAAAAAAAATAATAAAAAAATAAAAGAAAAAAAAATAAAAAAAAGAAAAAAAAAATAAAAAAAAAGAAAATGAAGTAAAAGAAAAAAATTAAATAATTAAAAAAAAAAAATAAAATAAAAAAAAATTATAAAAAAAAATAAAAAAAAACAGAAAAAATTAAAATATTAAAAATAAAAAATAAAACAAAAATTCATACAAAAAAGTAAAGAAAAGAAAAAATTTTGTTTAATAAAATTATTCAAAATTAAATAAAAAAGCATGTGTGTCTAATACTACTATTCAAAGTAAGTAAGTAATTTCCCTTGTCTAATCCAACGGTTCCCTGCGGGGGAAGGAGACAGACAAGCATCATTAAATCATCAACAGCGGCGAAATTAAAATTCCAACTGCCTAAATTCTTAGCCCAATCATTTCATTCCATCTGTATTTGCTATTTTTACCGTCTTCAATAGCTTAATTTGGCTTTTGAGGTCAATCAGACGTGCTGGCTGCAATTGTTGTTGATGAGCAACAAGCAACAACGGACAACAAAAAAAAAAAAAACCAAAAGACATTTAAGTAATACAAGCAAACAACTTTAGAGAAAACGAAACAAAAAATTACAACTCAGAACTCGAAAAACAACATAAAACCATGAAAATAAAAGAACAAATCTGAAAAACAACAAAAAATTGTTTTTATAAAAAACCGCTAGTATTTCTACGCTACTCATTTGTCTGTAAATTGCTAATATTTCGTAAAAGCACGTATCGTGTAGATATGTATGATGGTATGTATGTTTGTATGTCGTACCTTACTTTTTCACTTTCCTGCCCTAAACAACGAATTTTTGTTGCCAATTTCTTAGCCACTGTATATTGTGGTCAACACAATTTGCTGCAGTTACAAAATAGCAACAACATTAAAAAAACAGTTACTTACATGCTTATCTGGTGTATGGTAGCGCAGTAGTGCACGTGTGTGGTAAAGAAGATTGGCTGAATGGCAAGATGCGTACAAGATAAAAAGGAATGTTTCAACATTGAGCAATTTGTAAGACTTTGCTCTTGCCCTTTATTTGAGCGAGCTCTGATAATTGGGAAAAAGAAGAGCTTGACCAAATGATCCCTTCAACATTTTTCTTTGCTTTTACTATTTTTTTTACTTTTTTTTTATTTTAATTTAATTTAATTTAACTTAATTTAGTTTAATTTAATTTAATTTAATTTATTTTAATTTAATTTAACTTAATTTAGTTTAATTTAATTTAATTTAATTTAATTTAATTTAATTTAATTTAATTTAATTTAATTATTAATTTGATTTAATATGATTTAATTTAATTTAATTTAATTTAATTTAATTTAATTTAATTTATTTTAATTTAATTTAACTTAATTTAGTTTAATTTAATTTAATTTAATTTAATTTAATTTAATTTAATTTAATTTAATTTAATTTAATTTAATTTAATTTAATTTAATTTAATTTATTTTAATTTCATTTAATTTAATTTAATTCAATTTAATTATATTTTATTTTATTTTTTTAATTTAATTTAATTTAATTTTATTTTGTTTTATTTCATTTCATTTTATTTTATTTTATTTTATTTTATTTTATTTTATTTTATTTTATTTTATTTTATTTTATTTTATTTTGTGTTATTTTATTTTATTTTATTTTATTTTAATTTGTTTTATTTTATTTTATTTTATTTTATTTTATTTTATTTTATTTTATTTTATTTTATTTTATTTTATTTTATTTTATTTTATTTTATTTTATTTTATTTTATTTTATTTTATTTTATTTTATTTTATTTTATTTTATTTTATTTTATTTTATTTTATTTTATTTTATTTTATTTTATTTTATTTTATTTTATTTTATTTTATTTTATTTTGTTTTGTTTTATTTTATTTTATTTTATTTCATTTTATTTTATTTTATTTTATTTTATTTTATTTTAATTTGTTTTATTTTATTTTAATTTAATTTAATTTTATTTTACTTTATTTTATTTTATTTTATTTTATTTTATTTTATTTTATTTTATTTTATTTTATTTTATTTTATTTTATTTTATTTTATTTTATTTTATTTTATTTTATTTTATTTTATTTTATTTTATTTTATTTTATTTTATTTTATTTTATTTTATTTTATTTTATTTTATTTTATTTTATTTTATTTTATTTTATTTTATTTTATTTTATTTTATTTTATTTTATTTTATTTAATTTAATTTAATTTAATTTAATTTAATTTAATTTAATTTAATTTAATTTAATTTAATTTAATTTAATTTAATTTAATTTAATTTAATTTAATTTAATTTAATTTAATTTAATTTAATTTTATTTAATTTTATTTTATTTAATTTAGTTTAATTTAATTTAATTTAGTTTAATTTAATTTAACTTAATTTAATTTAATTTAATTTAATTTAATTTAATTTAATTTATTTTAATTTAATTTAATTATTAATTTATTTTATTTTATTTCATTTCATTTCATTTCATTTCATTTTATTTTATTTTATTTTATTTTATTTTATTTTATTTTATTTTATTTTATTTTATTTTATTTTATTTTATTTTGTTTTATTTCATTTTATTTTATTATATTTTATTTTATTTTATTTTATTTTATTTCATTTTATTTTATTTTATTTTATTTTGTTTTATTTCATTTTATTTTATTATATTTTATTTTATTTTATTTCATTTCATTTCATTTCATTTTATTTTATTTTATTTTATTTTATTTTATTTCATTTTATTTTATTATATTTTATTTTATTTTATTTTATTTTATTTCATTTTATTTTATTTTATTTTATTTTATTTTATTTTATTTTATTTTATTTTATTTTATTTTATTTTATTTTATTTTATTTTATTTTATTTTATTTTATTTTATTTTATTTTATTTTATTTTATTTTCTTTTCTTTTATTTTATTTTATTTTATTTTATTTTATTTTATTTTGTTTTGTTTTATTTTATTTTATTTTATTTCATTTTATTTTATTTTATTTTATTTTATTTTATTTTATTTTATTTTATTTTATTTTATTTTATTTTATTTTATTTTATTTTATTTTATTTTATTTTATTTTATTTTATTTTCACTCATTTTAATTAAATAATTCATATGAAATGATATGTGAAACAGGAAAAAAAGTTAATTATACAAAACAATTTATAGTGAATTCCGGTTTTTTAATAAAAAAAGTTAATTAAAACTAACACCACTGCTAAATAAAATATAATTAAAAATACTCTTTCGCTGCAAATATTTATTCCGCTACCAACAAAAAAAAAAAACAAACAATGTTGTGCGAACATTGCCAGCGCCATTGAGCATTGCATTGGTGTCGTACAATGAACGCGTTTGATGGGTTGACTGCCACGGATTTGTGATTTTATGATGAGTTAAATATGAGTGCACGACACCAAACAACATTAACCACAATAACAATAAGTCAAAGCATAATTGTCTCAAATTCAATGTCATTGCAAAAACTCGTCTGTCTGGCTGTTCGTTTGTTTGTGAAGTGAGAAAGTTGCAGCGTTATTAAAAGCATTTTTCAATTCAAATTGTTATTTTCTTCATTAGCTTTGTTACTAATTTTCTTGTTTGTTTATTGCGTGCAAAGCTTTGGGCTGTCTGCGCTTTTAAAGTGTGAATGGCGTTGAGTGTGGTTAGATGACTTGTTGACTGTTGACTGCTGCCACTTTTGTTGTTTTTTTATCTGCTATCTAAAGCTAGACTTGAATGAATAGCAAAATAGAGTTTTATAGCTACGAGTAGTAGTTTTGCGGCATTGTGGGGTATTTTGAAGAACTTTTTGACAAAATTAAATAATTTAACAAGAGTTACAGGAAGTGTAGGCGATTTTTTTAAATTGAGTTCCATGTATGTATGGGCTACAAAATTTTAAGTTTGTGGAAAATTAAGAAAAAGTCTTTGTCATTTCAAAAATTAAAAAAATTGTTCTAAAAATTATTCGATGATTTTAAAAAGTTAACTCATCCCTTTGAAAGCTTTTCTAATTAAGCTTGAAAAGCAGTTTTGAGATTTTCAGTTCAAAGTTTGCCCAAAAGCTGAAAAATTTACGATTTTTGAAAAATTTACGACACTTCAAAATTTACGATATTAAAAATTTACGATGTTAAAAATTTACGATATTATAAATTTTACGATATTAAAAATTCTAAAAAACCTTATTCATTTTATTTATACATGACTTTACTTGCCCAAAAGCTTACCTTCAAAAATTTTAAACGTAAATGCTAAGTGTTCTTTTTTTTTCAATTTACTTGTAAATATAATTTAAATTTTAAAGTCGTATTGCAAAACTGTACAAATGTTAAAAGAATTCGCGATATTTATAAAGTTTTGTTTCAAATGTTCTTTAAAAACATGATCTTAACTTTAAAAATATTAGATTTTGAGATGCCATTTTACAAAAAAAAAAAGAAAAATGCCGAAGAGTTTATAAAATTTACGATATTTCGAAAATATTAAAAAAAAAGATTTCCAAACGTTACATGTAAACATTATTTTAGCCCAAAAAATTTTATTTGTAATCGATTTTGATAAACTCAAAGAAAAATCCAAAATTTTCAAAAATTTACGATACTTAAAAATTTTGAGTTAGATATTCTACTTTAAAAATGTTTTTGAAAGTTTTGTTAATATGTATGTGATTTTAACCTAAAATAATTTTTCTAATCGATGTTGAGTTACTAAGCTTGAAATCAAGATTCAAAATTTGCTCGAAAGCTTCAAAAATTTACGATATTAAAAAGACTTAAACTAAAATTCTGAAAGTGTATTCTAATGATACGCGACTTTAAATTAAACATACTCTAACTATGGATTCTAAGATGCTCAGTTAAAAAAAAACTGAAAAATTTGCTTAAAAGTTTATAAATTTACGATATTTCCTAAAGTTTACATCATAGCTTGTAAAGATATTTTCAAACGTTCCATTAATACACGCTTTTACCTTAAAAATGTTATTTGTATCGAATTTAAGTTACTCATTTCGAAAAAAATTAAAAATTAAAGAAAAAAAATGTTCAAAAATTTACGTTATTTAAAAACCTTCAATATAAATTGTAAATATGGGCCAAGCATTCTATTAATACGTTTACTCAACTTAAAACCCTTTTTCTAAATGTCGTTGAGATGCTTTACTCGAAAGCAAAATTTTAAATTTTGCTCAAAAGTTTTACGATATATAAAAAATCTGAAAGAAAATTTCTAGAAATATTTTCAAAGACTCTATCTATTAAACATGATTTTAATTTGAACTTTTTTTAATCAATGGTATCCTACTATCTATTGCTAAATAATTGTTATATTATGACCACATTTTATCTGCATCTAACCCACTGTGCACGCACTATTGCAAATTGTGGAAAGCTGTCGACTGTCGTGCTGGCCGTATTTTTCGCAGACGCAGTATTTTCCAAATGCAAACGCATGCGCGACTTTTGTTTAAAACAAAACAAGAAAACCACACGAATAAAAAACAGCGCTCCTGAAGACGCCTGCGCCTGAATACGAAATGAGTTGAAGGGGAGTGTTTTTGCTTGCATCAACATACATAAATACCGCAAAGCGTTTAAAAGTAATTAAAATTTTGTTCATAAGTCTGTGTTGCTTGAGACGTTGTGATGCTTGGAGTGCGGTAATGCCTACTGCCACAGACTCCACTGCTTATCGATTACGCTCAAAGCAACAACAAGAGTGCAACATAAAATTTTAATGAAAAATAACATTTCACACACACACACACTTCAACAAAAACAAAAAAACCACTTTTGTTGCTGCACTTCGCAGACGAAACGTGAAATAATCATGCTTTTAGACTTTAGCGTCGCCACTCCACCACTCGTTTCTGTGTGACAATTTTCACCTGTGCAACGCGCGCTCAATAATCGCGTACGCATTTGACTAATAACAGCTTTTTTTATCTGCCTACGGCCAAAGCTTCTTCGTCAAAACGGCCATTTAGACTCATTCTTCTTCGCTTGGTGCGTCACGGCTTTTTATACGTCTCGCTCATTTGGCTACTTTGAGGCAATTGGGGCCATTGATAGCTCGTTTAAGTATGCCGCAATGAGTTGTTGAAGACAAAAGTAGGTTGCCAGCCGGAAGCTGGGTTGGTCTGCGGTGCTGAGATAACTTCTTTTTTTTTTTCTATAATTTGGCAGGAGCTTAACTGGAACGTGGTTGTTAACTGGAAAGTTTTTGATCCAATGGCAAAACCACTAACGCAAACAAATTTATAGTGAAAATAAAATATCAATAATATAAAAAAAATTAAAAATTCTTCTTATTGCAGGCTTGGGGTCAGGGATTTTTTCCAAATTAAAAGAAAAGTATCGATTTTATACGTCTTTGCTGTTTAATAAGGATTGACCCAACTAAAAAAAGCTTCCATTTTTAACAATATTTTTCGCTCACCTACGGTAACCGTCATCAGGGCACAATTATTACACGTGCAATTAGTAATTAATTGTACCCTGATGACGGTTGCCGTAGACTACCGCCATACATTGGTAAAAATCAAAACTTTTGTTTTAAATTGGAAAAAACCCCTGAACTTGCCGGTTTGAGGTCAGTGGGTTTTTTTATTTTGAAAAAAAGTGTCGCAAAAATTAAAAAAAATTAAGAAAAAAAAAAGAAAACAAAATTTAGCAAAATACAAAGACACTCGTCCTAATTTTTTTTATTTTTTTTTTTATAAAATACCGTTTAGTAATGCAAAATCCAATTAAATCTCGCATGCTGTGACAATGACCTTAAGTCAAGAACAACTGAACTTGAAAGTTGAACGAACAGCTCCTCACGGAATATGCTGACTGGGCTCTGTGAGTAAATGTTGGTGCATATTGCTTGGCATTCGACAAAAAAAAAAAATATATAATACTCATTTTTTTTTACGGCCGATGGCCGTATACTTTTTTGTTCATTTAATTTTTTTTTCGAATTTTTCCATAAACAATACGCTTCCCTAATTCGCTTCTGTTTGGTTAGCTTTTGTGTATTCTTGTCGGCCCAATCAAGCGTAGAGCTCTATCTTATGATTAGTTTTCACTCTATGCTCCAGTTGTAACTCAATTTGATGGAAATGATTGAGCTGAAAAATAGATTAAAGATCGCTTATACATTATTTGATTATTTTTTTTATTTTTTTATTTAAATAATAAAAGCAATAAATATTTCCCACGCCTTCGCATAGAGCTAAAACATATTTATACGTCAATTGTTACGTATCAAGTATATATGAGAACAAGTGAACTTAGCTGTTTGTGTACATTAGGGGTCGTAATACCGATATTTCGGGATTCCAATGTAATAAAATGAAGTAAAAAATATAAATAAATAAAATAAAATGAAGTAGAAAAAAAAATGAATTAAAAAAAAATATTAAAAAAAAATAAAATAAAAAAAGATAAAAAACAAAAATAAAATTGAATTGAACAAAAAAAAAAAATAAAACAAAATATAAAAAAAAACTTTTAGTGAACTTAAATTAAAAACGAAAAAAAAAAAACAAAAATTAATAAAATAAATTGAAGTAGAAAAGAAAAAAAAAACTAAATGAAAAATATAATTAAAAAAATTAAAAACAAAAATTAAATTGAATTAAATAAAACAAAAAAAGAAATAAATAAAACGAAATATAAAAAAAAATTTAGTGAACTTAAATAAAAAGAAAAAAAAATAAAAATTACAAAAGAAAAAAACATAAAAAAATAAAAAAAAAAAATAAAAAAATAAAATGAAAGTAGAAAAGAAAAAAAAGATAAAAAAAAAATAAAAAAAAAATAAATAAAAATAAAATAAAACGAAGTAAAATAAAATAAAATTAAAAAACAATAATTAAATTGAATTAAATAAAACAAAAAAAAAAAATAAATAAAACGAAATATTAAAAAAATGTAATAAAATAAAATAGAAGAAAGTAAAAAAATATTAAAAAAAAATATAAATAAAATGAAGTAGAAAAACAATGAAAAAATTAGAATAAAAAGATAAAAATAAATAAAATAAAATGAAGTAAAAAAGAATAAAAATAAAAACAAAAATTAAATTGAAATAAATAAAACAAAAAAAAAACGAAACATAAAACAAAAATTTTAGTCAACTTAAATAAAGAGAAAAAAAAAAATTAAAACAGACGAAAAAAATTAAAAAACAAAAAAATTAAAAAAAAAAGAAATAAAATAAAATGAAGTAGAAAGGAAAAAGAAAAAAGATAAATTAAAAAAAATATAAAAAAAATAAAGAGAAAAAAATAAAACGAAGTAAATAAAATTAAATTAAAAACAAAAATTAATTCGAATTAAAGAAAAAAAAATAATAATAATAAAACGAAATATAAAAAAAATTATTAGTGAACTTAAATAAAAAGGAAATAAAATTACAAATGAAGTAGAAAAAAAGAATAAAACGAAGTAAAATAAAATTAAAAACCAATAATTAAATTGAGCTAAATAAAACAAAAAAAAAAATAAATAAATAAATAAAACGAAATATTTAACAATGTAATAAAATAAAGTAGAAAAAAAAATATTAAAAAAAAAAATAACAAAAAAAAAAACAAATAAAATAAAAAATGAAAAAAATTAGAATAAAAAATAAAAATAAATAAAATAAAATGAAGTAAAATAAAATTAAATTAAGAAACGAAAACTAAATTAAATTAAATAAAACAAAAGAAAAAAATAAATAAAACGATATATGAAAAAGTATTATCAAATAAAATAGGAAAAAAAATATTACAAAAA
This sequence comes from Campiglossa producta, assembly GCA_964058755.1. Lineage (NCBI taxonomy): Eukaryota > Metazoa > Arthropoda > Insecta > Diptera > Tephritidae > Campiglossa > Campiglossa producta. The sequence goes on from CAXKVI010000005.1 coordinate 106,364,248, forward strand.
AAAAGAAAAAAAAAATAAAAAAATGAAATAAAAAAAACAAAAAAATAATAAAAAAATGAAATAAAAAAAACAAAAAAATAATAAAAAAATTTTAAAATAAATAAAATAAAATAAAGCAAAGTAAAATAAAATTAAAAAACAAAAATTAATTGTATTAAATAAAACAAGCAAATAAATAAATAAAACGAGAAACGATAAGAAATTAATGTAGTCAAAAAACGAAAAAAAAAAAAAATAAAAAGAAAAAAAAATTTAATAAAAAATATAAATAAATTCATATAAATAAAACCAAAAAAAAAAAATTAAAAAAGGTAATGAAAAAAATAATAAATTAAAAAGGAATAATAAAAAAATTAAAAAACTTAAAATAAAGTGAAAAAAATATTAAAATAAATAAAATAAATTAAAATAAAATAAATATAAATAAATTGAAAAAAAAAGATAAAATAAAACAATCTATGATAAAATAAAAACAGATCGCACTTCAAAATAATCTCCATGAGCGCCGAACATAGCAAAACCCCCTCTCATTTCCATCCCTAACAGACGCTGTACGTCAATATGTGGCCACTTTGTTTTGGTCAGCTAGATTTCCATTGCTAATAGCGCTCAAAATGGGCGTCGCAAATTACGCGCTCAGCTGCGGTAATAATATTTTCATGCTAGATTTGTTTCTGCCAAAGTCAGCAATTACCGTTTTGCGCTGCATGCGATCGTTTCATGGCTTACAAAAAAAAAAAACCCGATTTGCATTAGTGTGGGTTGCCATAGACTTTTGATCATTTTGCATGGCACTTAAGCGACTGGTGTTAGTGGCAGCATGCTTAAAGCGATTAAGCGAATTTACGGTATAAAATAAAAAAAAGATTGCCTCGGGTGACAGCTCAAGAACATATTTTTTTTAGGAAGGCTTCATAAATTAACAAACAAAATTTTAATATTCGCATACAATTTTTAATTTATTTATGGGAAATATTTTATACTGAAAAAAAAAAAATAAAATTATTAAAGACTTTTAAAGCAGTCTGCCAGCCTGCCAAAGCTATAAAATAAAATTGTGTTGCTGTTTTTGTTGTTGCTGTTTCGCATGTAATAATCGCTTAAAATGTATGCTTTTAGCGTTTATTTTTTTTATTTTTTAATTACATAATTATAATCTTCTACTTGGTTATTTTATTTTACCTAATGATCTAAGCGGCCGATAAGTCAGGTTGTAATTAAAATTTTTATTTTTGCTATTTTTTTTTTTTTTTTTTTTGAGCTCAAGGCATCGAACTTTCAACACCATTCAGCCAGAGTTGAAACGGCAAAAACCTGCTCGCAAAATATGTGAGTTAAGCGAACAGCAGAAATATCTAGTCGAAATGTCGAAATTTAGAGCAGCCACATAATTAAAGGTTCGAGGTATTCATTACAGCGGAACAAATCGATTTGCAATTGCTGATTGATTGATTGTGATATAAGGGTTAAGCGATATGTTGTATGAAGCTGTGAGCGGAGTAGGTGTGGGCACTAATTCATTGAGGCCGCGTTTGTGTGTGTGTGAATTTGAACTACAGTTAAGCTAACAAAAGTTTAAAATTGACACTTTGGAACAGCAAAGAAAATAGAATGAGGTAAAAAAAATAAAAAATAAAAAAAAATAAAAAATAAAAAAAAAATAAAAAAAATTTAAAAAAATAAAAAAAAATAAAAAAAGAAAAAAAAAATTAAAAAAGAAAAAAAAAAATAAAATAAAATTAAAAATACTTACAATAGATAGAAATAAGATAGCACAAAACAATATAGAAAAAAATTAAAAATGAAATAAAAAGGAAAAACTATAAAAATAAAACAAAACAAGAAAAAGAAAAAAAAAAATAAACTAAAAAAGATCAAATGAAATAAAAAAACAAAAAAAAATTAAAAAAAAGATAAAATGAATTAAAAAATTAAAAAGTAGAAATAAAAAAATTTAATAAAACGAAAAAAAAAAATAAAATAAAACAAGTAATGCAAAAAATTTAAAAAAAAAAAAAACAAAATGCGCACAAAAATTAAAAAAAAAAAATGTAAATATTAAAACAGAAGAAAAAAAATGTAAAAAGAAAAAAATTAAAACCAGATAGAAAAAAATTGAAAATTAAATTAAATTAAATAAAAAGGAAAACTAAAAAATAAGAGAAAACAAGATTAAAAAAAAAAAATAAAAAAAAAAATAAAAACGAAAAAAAGATAAAATGAAATAAAAAAACAAAAAAATTAACTAAAAAAAGATAAAATGAATAAAAAGTAGCAGTAAAAAATTGAATAAAATGAAAAAATAAATGAATAAAACAAGTAATGTAAAAAAATTTAAAAAAACCAAAAAACCCAAAAAATAAAAAAATTTACATATTAAAAAAAAAAGAAAAAAAAATTGAAAAAAGAAGAAAAAAAATTAAAACCACATAGAAAAAAAATTAAAAATGAAATTAAATTAAATAAAAAGGAAAAACTAAAAAAATAAAAGAAAACAAGTTTTAAAAAATAATAAAAAAGTAAACTAAAAAAAAGATAAAATGAATTAAAAAATAAAAAAGTAGAAATAAAAAAAATTTAATAGGATGAGAAAACATAATGTAAACAGTAATGTAAAAAAAATTAAAAAAAAAAAAAAAAGATACCAAAAAAAAATGTAAATATGAAAAAAAGAAAAAAATAAGCTGAAATAAAAAAAATGTAAAAACGATTTAAAACAAACCAAAATCCAAAAAAAAAGTTCAAAAAATACAAACATTGAAAAAAAAACGAAAAAAAATAAACTAAAATAAAAAAAATGTTAATAAAAAAGTATAATAACAGTAAAAATAAAAAAAAACTATGAAGAAAAAAAATAATGCAAAAAATGTAAAAAAACTAAAATAACCAAAATAAGTTAACGAAATGGAGATATTAAAAAAAGAAGAAAAAAATAAAATAAAGCTTAGTAAAAAAATACAAAAAAGTAAAAACAAAAAAATTTAATAAAAAAAAATTTTACAATTAATATAAAAACAAGTAAAATAAAAACCAAAACAACCAACAAAAGTTAAAAAGTAGGAGTATTGAACAAAAAAGAAAAAATAAAAAAGGGAAATAAAAAAGGAAATAAAAAAATGTAAATAAAAAAGCACAATAACAGTAAAAATAAAAAAATTAAATTATGAAGAAAAAAATGTAAATAAGAAAGTACAAAAAAAAAATAAAAATAAAAAATTTGAATAAAATTAAAAAAAAATGAAAAGAAAAAATTAAAAAAAAAAAAAAAAAATAACCAAAAAAAGAAGTTAAAAAGTAGAAATATTGAAAAAGTAAAGTGAAATAAAGGAATAAGAAAATACAATAAAAAAAAAAATAAAAAAAATAATATAAAAAAAAATCCAAAAAAAAAATTTATAAATTAAGATAAAATGGTAAATGGTGTATGGTTTTATATACTGCAAAAAAAAGATATGAGATTGCTATATTGATATCGATCGTTTGCGCTCAAAAATCAAGATAATAATTCATTTATTTGCTGCTCATTTATTATTTATCGCAAAAAAATAAGGCACGTTTCTGTATACGTTTGCAAAAATGAAAAAGTCACGAATACTCACTACAAAAAAAAAAAAAAAAAAAAAATCTGGCGCCAATATTGGGTCAAAAAATGCTGAACAAATCAAAATCGGTAATCAAAAATTGCTGGGACAGTGTAGCGATTTTTCGTTTTGCTATATTTTTTTGCTGCGATGCTTGAGCCTAACTGCTCGTTTGGTTTAATGAAAAAAATATTTTTATTTTCAACTTTTATTTTTGTGCATTTCTTGCTTCAAAATTTTTTCCCTTCCATATTTAGTGCCCATCTGTGTATGCTTGTATGTAGATATGTGCTCAAGTACTTGACTTCATTTATATTTTTCTTTTCATTTAAAATTTGTAATGTGAAACCACTTGAAATTTGAATAGCAAAAACTGTTTAAAACAACAACAAAAAAAATTCACTAAAAATAAACGCTCGAGTAGCTACGCATGGAATTTTCACAATTTCCGTTGGACGTTAAACACATAAAGAAAAGCGAAGTAGAAAAATTTCACAAAATATCTAAAAAGGCAAAAAAATATAAATTTAATTTTTTACGAGCATTTTAAAGCGCTGCGTGTGTTATGGGCGCTTGTTTGCTTCGTTTGTTTTTTGCTTGCTTGCTTGCAACATATGTGGCACAGAGCTGCAGCACGAAACCGCTAACCGAAAATTTTGTTCTGCTGCATATTCGCTAACACATGCCGCTTGTTTACTTTACTTTGTTTACAAGTGTTTGTATGTGTGAGTGATTGAGTGTGATTTGACTAACTTCACTTTACTTGGTCAGTCAAAAAGTGAAAAAATTCAAAACGCACGCATAGGAAGTTTTTTGCAACAGAGTAAAGTAGGCAAAAAATGTGAAAAAATTAAAAAAAAAAAATTAATAAAAAAGGAAACCTAAAAACAAGTGCTACATAAACGGGCATAAAACTATAAAAAGATCTAAGTAAATAAATAAAAAATTAGAGTAGAACGGTCCATCTGAGCTCAACTAGCTAAGACACTGTGGGGCAGTTAAAGAATATAATTAAAAAAAAAAAAAAAAAATAAAAAGAATAAATAGAAAAATTAAATCGAAAAAAAAAATTAAATAAAAAATTAAATAGAAAAAAAAATAAAAAAAAAAATAAAAAAAATTAACAAATTAAAAAGAAAAAAAAAAAAAAAAAAAATAAAAAAAAAATTGGAAAAAATTAAATAGAAAAAAAAAAAATCAAAAAGAAAAAAAAAAATTTTAAAAATAAAATATAATAAAAAAAAAATAATAGAAAAAAAAAGAAAAAAGGAAAAATATAAAAAATAAAATAAGATAAAAAATTAAATGAAAAAAATAAAATAAGATAAAAAATTAAATGAAAAAAATAAAATAAAATTAAGAAATAAAATATATATAAAAATAGAAAAAAAAACAAAATAAAATAAAAAAATTAAATAGAAAAGATAAAAAAGAAAATAATAATAAGATACAAAATTTAATAAAAAAAAATAAATAAAAAAAATAAATAAAAAAAAAAAAAATAAATAGAAAAAAAACGAAAAAAAAATTAAATAGAAAAAAAAAATAAAAAAATTAAATAAAAAAAATTTAAAAATTAAAAAAAAATTTATTTAAATGAAAAAAAAATTAAAAGAAAAAAAATTAAATAGAAAAAAAAGAAACAAAAAAATTAAGAAATAAAATATATAAAAAATAGAAAAAAATAACATAAAATAAAAAAAATTAAATAGAAAAGATAAAAAAGTAAAATAATAATAAGATACAAAATTTAATAGAAAAAAAAAAATAAAAAAAATAAAATAAAAAAAAATAAAAAAAAATTAAATAGAAAACAAATAAACAAATTAAATAGAAAAAATAAAAATAAAAAAATTACATTAAAAAAATTAAAAAATTAAAAAAAAATTTAAATTAAATTAAAAAAAAAATAAAAGAAAAAAATTAAATAAAAATAAAATAAAATAAAATTAAGAAATAAAAAATATAACATAAAATAGAAAAATTAAATACAAAAGATAAAAAAGTGAAATAATAATAAGATAAAAAAATTTAATAGAAAAAAAAATAACAAAAAATTAAATAAAAAAAAATAAACAAATTAAATAGAAAATTAAAAATAAAAAAATTACATAAAAAAAAATAAAAAAATTAAAAAAAAATTTAAATTAAATAAAAAAAATTAAAAAAAAAATTAAATAGAAAAAAAAAATAAAATTAAGAAATAAAATATATAAAAAATAGAAAAAAATAACATAAAATAAAAAAATTAAATAGAAAAGATAAAAAAGTAAAATAATAATAATAATGTAACGCGCTTTTTGGGAGTTCCGTTCCTGGATAGCCTAAGCCAGATCGCGGAACTGGACATAAAGGACTTGATGGCCTTCATAAAGTCATCTAAGTGGTTCGAGGAGGAGTAACAGTGTCGGTATAGGAAAGTCAGTCCCGGGATTCTGCTATGTGGAAAATCCCAACAACTCAGGGATTTTCCACTTGGCTGGGTCCCGGGACTGACTTTCCTTGTGTTGGTGGTATCACAACGGGCCTTTCAAAACTGGCCTAAGTGTGCCTCTGCGGCAGCCACTTGAACCTAACCTAAAATAATAATAAGATAAAAAAATTTAATAGAAAAAAAAAAATAAAAACAAAATTAAATAGAAAAAAAAATAAACAAATTAAATAGAAAAAATAAAAAATTAAAAAAAATTAAAAATAAAATAAAAAATTAAGAAAAAAAAATAATAAAAAAAATAATAAGAATAAAATAAAAAAATAAAAATAAAAAAAATAAAAAAAAATTAAAAATAAAAATAAAATAAAAATTAAATGATATAAAAAACAATAAAAAATACATAAAAAAAAAACAAACAAGTAATATAAAACACAAAAAAAATAAAAAAAAGTTCAAGAAATAAAAAAAGATAACGTAAAAAATAAAAAAAAAAAAATAAATAAAAAAATTAGATAAAGTAAAATATAAAATAATATAGTGTAACTTCTAATCAATATTCCTTAAAAATTACCCATAGTGGGATACAGCGCTCTAATTTCAGCTACATTGGCCAACAGCTCCAAAATAAGCACCGCACACAAACACAAACACACACTATCTACAGCCCATTGTTGCATCCAATTTGATATTACCAAATCGAGAAAAATTTTTATCAGCCTCTAGCGGCGTTGCGCTGCAGTAGCCACAGTCAAACACACACACGCACACACCCATACACTCATATTAACCAAATAAATATTCACCGCAACTTTGTATGCTTTGCTACAGTTTTCCTCAATTTATAGCTTCCAGGCGACTGTGCGCTGCGTGTGTGCTGGGGGATTTTGTGTCTACCTTGAATTTAGATCTGAAGTTTTTTTTTGTTTGGCTGCTGTCGTGAGGCTGCCTTAATTTTTGGTTTGTTGTAATCTGATTTTTTTTTATAGCTGCTGAAGTTGCGCGCCTTTGTTTATTTACTTAGCTGCATGCAAAAGCTATTGAACATTGGAGATTGTGGCTACTGTTTTTGGTGATTTTTTGCTGTAGTTGCAGTTTGTAGGCTTTTGGAGACTTCGCTGTTGGCACGTGTCGATCGATCCAGCGATTGTTTATCTCTAGAGGCACCTTTTTTTTACTTTTATGTGGGGTAATTGACTGCGAAGAAAGTATCTTGATCTGTACACATACTTGGCCAGGTTTATATATGTACATACATGTGCCTCCTTACTTGGTAAAAACTTCAAAAAAAAAAAAAAAAAAAATTAAAAAAAAATAAAATAGAATAAAAAAAAATAAAAAAAAATAAAAAATAATTAAAAAAAATTGAAATTGATTTAAAAAAAATAATAAAAATATAAAATAAAATAGAATAAAAAAATCTATTTAAATATAATAAAAAAAATAAAATAAAATAAAATAGAATAAAAAAAACAAAAAAAAAAATAATTAAAAAAAACTAAAATTGATTAAAAAAAAAAACATAAAACAAAATAGAAAAAAAAATATTTTTAAATATAATAAAAAAAAAATAAAATAAAATAAAAAAAAAATTAAAAAAAAAATTAAAATAAAAATATTTACTCAAACATAGTTTCATTCTTCAAGTTCCAACTATGTAAATTTAAAAACAAAATTTTCTCACAACAGCTAATAACGCCCACATAAAACATAGCCAATTGCACTTGTAACTTGCTTTGCATTAAACATAATCGTTTTACAATAACCATGAAATTATGGGGCGGTGGCAAACAACATATGGGAATGCATGTGAGTAGTTGTTGTTGTTGGAATAACAAGTGGCATGCTACGGTAATTGTATGAGAAAAATTTGTAAATGCCCCCAAGTCTTCTAATATGACTGTTATGCACATATTTATAATTCATAATGCATTATAAGTGGACGCATATGAATGGAGAGATACATACATCGAACTGGTATGTGGGTATAGAGCGCAGATATGCATTTGAATATGTTAATAAATGTTTTCTCAACCACTTCAAATGGAATGATTGAGTTAGGTCAATTAAGATTTTCTCAGGAAAATAAAAAAATGACTACAAATTTGTACGTAGATATAGTTTACATATCTGAAAAAAAAAAAAAATTAAAAAAAAAACAAAAAAAAAAATTTAAAAAAAAATTAAAAAAAAAAAAAAAAAATTAAAGTAAATAAAACAAAATAAAATAATATAAAAAAATTAACAGCAACTTAAAATAGAAATTGTTAATGCCTCATCGTAGGCTGTATCACGCCATTTTCATTTTTATTAATTTTTTTTTTACTTTTTAATCAATTCAAAAATCTGCGATCTTGAGGCACACGCCAAAACTGTTTGCCTTTTATAAATTTGCTTGCCATTTTTTATGGCTTCAACTTATGTATCAATTTTAGATTTTGTTTTTGTTTATTGAAAAAAACAACTTTGCGTGATCTTGAAGGTATAAAGTAACACATTTCATAGTGAAATACAAAGCACCTGCAACTTAAAGCGGCTGTCAATAGAGCGATTAAAATGAGAGAAGAAGAAAAAATTGTGAAACGATCATGTTTATTGGTATTGTGTGCAGAGCAGCTGTGTTGACTTGTTTTATTTGTAGTAAATGTATTTATATTTATGAATATCTCTACGTATACGAAAACACATTTAAAACAAATATGCTGCTCCAAAACTTCATGAAGCTAATAATTCATTCGAAAAGCCCTTTTTAAAAATGTCTTTAAGCCCAGTTTAACTCGCTCAAACATAAGTAATTTCTTATCTACATAAATAGATTTTAAATTAGTAAAAATTACAGCGATTACATGTGGAAGATCTTCAGCTGTTATTATTAATTCTGTGACAACCGCATAAGTACATTTTTTGAATTTTTGAAACTTAAAATTGTAAACTAAAGCCAAGACTTTAAGACGAACTCAAATTTTTACAAACAAACGGACAGCTCAAAAATAATATAGGGATAATCAGAGCAGAGTTCCAAATCACTGCAAAACATAACCATAACCGTACCATAACCATACCATAACCATACCATAACCATACCATAACCATACCATAACCATACCATAACCATACCATAACCATACCATAACCATACCATAACCATACCATAACCATACCATAACCATACCATAACCATACCATAACCATACCATAACCATACCATAACCATACCATAACCATACCATAACCATACCATAACCATACCATAACCATACCATAACCATACCATAACCATACCATAACCATACCATAACCATACCATAACCATACCATAACCATACCATAACCATACCATAACCATACCATAACCATACCATAACCATACCATAACCATACCATAACCATACCATAACCATACCATAACCATACCATAACCATACCATAACCATACCATAACCATACCATAACCATACCATAACCATACCATAACCATACCATAACCATACCATAACCATACCATAACCATAACATAACCATACCATAACCATACCATAACCATACCATAACCATACCATAACCATACCATAACCATACCATAACCATACCATAACCATACCATAACCATACCATAACCATACCATAACCATACCATAACCATACCATAACCATACCATAACCATACCATAACCATAGCATAACCATACCATAACCATACCATAACCATACCATAACCATACCATAACCATACCATAACCATACCATAACCATACCATAACCATACCATAACCATACCATAACCATACCATAACCATACCATAACCATACCATAACCATACCATAACCATACCATAACCATACCATAACCATACCATAACCATACCATAACCATACCATAACCATACCATAACCATACCATAACCATACCATAACCATACCATAACCATACCATAACCCTACCATAACCATACCTTAACCATACGATAACCATACCATAACCATACCATAACCATACCATAACTATACCATAACCATACCATAACCATACGATAACCATACCATAACCATACCATAACCATACCATAACCATACCATAACCGTACCATAACCATACCATAACCATACCATAACCATACCATAACCATACCATAACCATACCATAACCATACCATAACCATAACATAACCATACCATAACCATACCATAACCATACCATAACCATACCATAACCATACCATAACCATACCATAACCATACCATAACCATACCATAACCATACCATAACCATACCATAACCATACCATAACCATACCATAACCATACCATAACCATACCATAACCATACCATAACCATACCATAACCATACCATAACCATACCATAACCATACCATAACCATACCATAACCATACCATAACCATACCATAACCATACCATAACCATACCATAACCATACCATAACCATAGCATAACCATACCATAACCATACCATAACCATACCATAACCATACCATAACCATACCATAACCATACCATAACCATACCATAACCATACCATAACCATACCATAACCATACCATAACCATACCATAACCATACCATAACCATACCATAACCATACCATAACCATACCATAACCATACCATAACCATACCATAACCATACCATAACCATACCATAACCATACCATAACCATACCATAACCATACCATAACCATACCATAACCAGAAAACTTTAGGCTGGCAGAAACTGAATTTCGTTGTAATTTGACTTACGCTGTTATTCCTTTTCTTCCAAATTTTAACTAACATAAAAGAAATATTGCTATCTTTAAATACAGTAGAATAAATATAAATCATCAACTTACTTTTGCTCCCAAAAACGAGATTTAAAAAACTTTAAAAATTAATTTAAACACAATCCCAGCAAACGCTTTAAATCGCTCAAATTCAACCAAAAGCTGTTTTTTAAAATTAGTTATGCTAAAAGTTACTCAAAATTGATTTATGTGCATACAAAGTGTTAGACAAAAACTAGTCCACTGAACCGGAAATCTTCACTTAAAAAAATTTAAATTGGTTGAGCACGTGGATAAAGACTAAGATTAGGCCAGCAAGTGGTATTTTAGGTAACCCAGTTGTTTAAGAGCTTGTGTCTCTCTGTGTGTTGGTGTATATGGGTTTTTGTTTCTTTCTCTCTCTAACGATGATATTCAAGTGTATAGTCTCGCTCAAGTTAGTCGCGCTGTTGTAACCACAAAAATTTGCTTTAACGGCCTTTTGTGGTTGGGTTTAAGTCTGCTACACCGATTTTGCTTTTAGCTTCGTGCTTCTCCACGGTCAAGACATGCTTAGTAATTGTTGAGCTTGCTATGCTTTTTGCTATAAGTTCATATAGAGATGGACATTTTTAAAGAAATCTTAAGATAATCAAGTCCACTTCAGCAGTGGCACTGCAGCATAGTACTACATAGCATGAAATGACATAACATTCAAGAAACATAACACAAAATATATAAAATGCATAACATGAGTTAACATAACCCAACGTGGCATAGCATAACTTACATTATCTATCTATTAATATATATATTAGGGTGATTCAAAAAAAATGTCCACTTGGTCTTACCCCCTAAAAAGTTAGGTATTGATGAGAAAATAATCCTTGCAAAAAATTAGCGCTCTAACTTAACCCTTAGGGGTGGCGATTTTTTTTCGCCCTTTCCCATACATTTTGTATGGGGAAAAATAGCATTTTATTTCAAAGTGAATTTTCTTTTAGTTTTTGAAACATTTTTGAAAATGTTTTTACATACTCTTAAAGTTGAAGCTTTTAAGCTTCCAAAATGGTAAGCCATGTGCAAATATCTTTACTATTAAGGTAATTACAGCTATTATAACTACGGTTATGGTAGGCTTCCCTTCTCTCTAGTCTGCAACTTTTGGCTCACCCTGTACTTATTTACTTTTCATCATTACACCTACACGCGGTTTTATAGCCACTGCTGATGCTTCTCATGCATATTCGCAATATAAAAAAATACTAATTTATTCATAAATATTTGTGTAATTACATGAAAACATTTAGAAAACACATAATTCAACGCCTTTTAACTGAGCTGTGATTTTGGCTTGTCCATTTGTGAATTTTTCGTATTGTTTTTTTCACTTATTTTTCTTTGAGAGAAGACAATCCCGCATTTTAAAGCTTTGTTTAGTTTGAAAAATTTCAAGGTATTTTTATGGTTTTATTTAAAAATCTTTTGTTACAAAAAAAAAATAGTCTCACTAAAAAAGATTTGCATAAAATTTCATTAGCTGGCAACTAAAAATGGTGCGTTTTTGTATTTTTAATCAATTAATCTTTTCCATTGCAGGTGTTGGCGTTAATTTTTCAGCGGCTTTTACTTAAGTTGGTGTGGATTTCAAATGGTGAGCTAAAAATAATTATATACGATGTGATTGTTTTTGAGGTTAGGTGATTCCTTAACCCTTTAATGCCATAAAGACCACCCAAATAGCCTAAATTTATTCTTTCACTGCGAATTTTTTTGAAATTTTCAAATCAAAAATTAACATCATTTAACCTCAGATATGGTTTTTTTTTGTTAAAATAATATTAGACCTTTTTAATCTCTCTTAGCGCGGCCTGCTTTGTAGTTAACTCTTGGGCGTTTTGTAATTCCTTTGGGCTTGACGCGACTCAAGTTGACATTTGCCAAGTTGATTTGTGACTTTTGGCGCAAGCGCAAGTGAAATGAGCGTATCTGTATTAGCGGATTAATTCCCAATGACTGCACATTCTGGTGCGGCATCTCTAAATCCCTTAACAATAAATAATGCTGTCAATCACAATTGTTCATTGTTCGAGTTTTGGGTGACCGAGAGATTGGTGCGTATCTCATTGTACGACAAACAAAATAAAGTGAAACAAAATAAAATAAAATAAAAATAAGCTTATATTAAAAGAAATAAAATAAAATAAAATAAAAAAGTAAAAAAAATAAAATAAAATAAAATGAAATAAAACTAAAAAAGTTAAATAAAAAATTAAAAAAAAATAAAATAACCTGAAATAATATAAAAACTAAAATAAAAATCAAATAAATTGAAAAAAAAAAAAAAAAAAAAATATAAAAATAAAAAAAATAAAATAAAATAAAATAAAATTAAAATAAATCCAACAAAATGAAATAAAATAAAATCGAATGAAAAAAATCAAATAAAAAATATAAGATAAGATAAAAAATAAAGAAAAAAAATAAAATCAAATGAAAAAAGTCAAAGAAAAAAAAAGATAAAAAATAAAGAAAAAAAAACAAAAAAATAAACTTAAAAAAAATAAAATTAAAAAAAAAATAAAATATTTAAAATAAAAAAAAAATTAAAAAAAAATAATAAAATAACCTGAAATAAAATAAAAACTAAAATAAAAATCAAACAAATTGAAAAAAAAAAAATATAATAAAAAAATAAAAATAAAATAAAAATAAAAAATAAAATAAAATGAAATTAAAATAAATCCAACAAAATGAAATAAAATAAAATCGAATGAAAAAAATCAAATAAAAAATATAAGATAAGATAAAAAATAAAGAAAAAAAAATAAAATCAAATGAAAAAAGCCAAAGAAAAAAAAAATAAGATAAAAAATAAAGAAAAAAAAAAACAAAAAAATAAACTTAAAAAAAATAAAATTAAAAAAAAAAAAATAAAATATTTAAAATTAAAAAAAATTAAAAAAAAATAAAATATTTAAAATAAAATAAAATGAAATAAAATAAAAAATAAGATAATATAAAATAAAATAAATTAAAATAAAATAAAACAAAGCATACCATTGTTAAAATATCGGTTAAAGTAGCGCCAGTTAATCTCTCAGTGCGATCCATTGTTTGCGTTAATCCATCAAAGGAATGTTAAGCTTTTTTGCTTCTCTCAGATTCCCTTTCTTCTTATGTCTTTTACGCTCTCGCTTTGCCATTGTCTATTTGACTTTACTGTCATCAAAGATGCCTCTGCATGTCAACTTGTTGCTCTCGAACAATGCCTATTGATTGTTTGTATTCATTGGCTGGCAGCATTGTTTGTGTAAATAAATGCAAAGAAACTTCATTTTTAGGTAGCTGGGTCAATATTTAGTTAATTTCATTCATTTACTGATAGTGCTGTACCTTCAAGTGTCAAGTCTGTTTAAATATTTTTTGGAATGCAACAGTTTCGCTTTCAACTGCAGACTTGCCCTTGACAACGTTTGACATTTGTTGTTGACAGTTGCTTTTCATTTTCTATTTGTTTATGAATTTAACTCAACAGTCGGCGGTTTATTTAAAAGGACAGAAATGAAAGATGAGAGTAGGTACAGCCTTGATTTGAAGAATCCGGAAAGGCTTGAGTTTAGCTCTGTTAGTGATTTTGGTTAACTGAAAATATAAGACTACCAATTCATAGAAGAATATTTTCATAGCAAATACTCTCCAGGGGGTCGAAACTTATACATTCACACATGGAGCTCTCCCCTTTTGCCCAACACTGCTTTCGCGGTGCTTAAACATGCTATCTTTAGCCTGTTGTTAGAAAAGTAAAATCACTCAACCAATAGTGACGATTGAACTGCCATCCATATCTTACCTATGTAGGAGGCCGCGTTCGAGGGTAACGGCTGGTTGTTTTTTGTGTGGATCAGATTGCATGTTTTTTACATACGCAGATGTGTTCATTTGACACACATATGTTAATCTGTGCACACATATATATGTATTAACATGTGTTGTGGCTAAAAAACACGAGTTGCACATTAGCTGATGTACTTAGCTTACATGATTTTGTGTGTAGTTTGTTACAACGCTTTTGAGGTGTTGAAATTCATAATGAGATGTTTACGGACTGTACGTCATTAACACTAAACTAATTGTTTTGCAATTACACTGAGAAAAATTGGTAAGTCTTTTAAAAAGTACACTCAGGAAATATGAAGAGAATATAAAGGGAAAAGAAGAGCACAATAAAAAGAGGCAAAAAAAGGCAAAATAAAAGAAGAAATAAAATTAAAAATATTAATAATTAAAGGAAAAAAAATAAAATTAAAAATAAAAGGGGGGAAAAATAAAATAACATAAAATAAAACAAAATAAAATAAAATAAAATAAAATAAAATAAAATAAAATAAAATAAAATAAAATAAAATAAAATAAAATAAAATAAAATAAAATAAAATAAAATAAAATAAAATAAAATAAAATAAAATAAAATAAAATAAAATAAAATAAAATAAAATAAAATAAAATAAAATAAAATAAAATAAAATAAAATAAAATAAAATAAAATAAAATAAAATAAAATAAAATAAAATAAAATAAAATAAAATAAAATAAAATAAAATAAAATAAAATAAAATAAAATAAAATAAAATAAAATAAAATAAAATAAAATAAAATAAAATAAAATAAAATAAAATAAAATAAAATAAAACAAAATAAATTAAAATAAAATAAAATAAAATAAAATAAAATAAAATAAAATAAAATAAAATAAAATAAAATAAAATAAAATAAAATAAAATAAAATAAAATAAAATAAAATAAAATAAAATAAAATAAAATAAAATAAAATAAAATAAAATAAAATAAAATAAAATAAAATAAAATAAAATAAAATAAAATAAAATAAAATAAAATAACATAAAATAACTCTTTGTTGCTTTTTTGACTTGTAGTCTATTGCTGTAAATACCGACGGTATTTACAAGCAATTTTCGGGATTTTCTCAAAAAAACACATTTTCATAAAATAAAATAAAATAAAATAAAATAAAATAAAATAAAATAAAATAAAATAAAAAATAAAATAAAATAAAATAATATAAAAAAAAATAAAAAAAAAATAATAAAACAAAAAAATAAGGAAAAAAAATATATATTTAAAAAAAATTAAACAAAATGAAATAGAAATAAGTAAATAAAAAAATAAAATAAAATAAAATAAAATAAAAAAAAACAAAAAAATAAAAATAAAATAAAATAAGATAAAAATAAAAAAAAATAAAAAAAAAAATAAATTAATTAATTATTTAAAATAAAATGCTACAAGTGAATTTTTAAAATACATTTATTTTGATGTATAACGTCACGTCGATATTTTGGTATACTTATTGATGGATCCATCTCTTCTTCTTCTCATACTTATAACCAAAGTTATAAGTCATCTTTATGCAAGGTATAAAAAACCGTTAGTGGGTAGGATACCATCCTTTTTTGAACTAGAAACTCTTACTCTTCCCAGCTGTAATCAAATGTGATTAAATCTGAAGTTATATATGCACTTTCAAAAAATTTGTCGAGCTGTTTTCAGTACTGCCAAAAATGAAGTCAATCAGTTGCCCACATTCCGTATACTAATTATGACCTCACCTCCATTTGTTATAATGCAGATTTCAGGTACTTTCATTCATTTGAGGAAAAACTAAAATTTTTTCACTAATTTTCCAATTACACTCTGGCATATACATAATAATCACAGAAATGCCATTATGGCAAGCAATCTCCTCTGCTCTGAACTAAATCAATTATCTGCCGAAATGAGCTCAAAAGTAGAGCAATACATGGCAAGTCAATTTGATAAGAGGTATAAAGAAACAAAATATTGTCTTTGTTGTTGTTGTTGCTGTGAAGGTGTAGTTCACAGGTTGAAACTAGAACGTAGTTGGCTATAGCGTTAAACTAATTTTAAATTTGTATACGAATAGAAGGTCAAAACAAAATACAAAAATATAAAAGAAAAAGGAAAAAAATCTATTGAATGCATCAAAAACACTTGCAACGCTCGGCTAACTTTTTTGTCGGTTTTAGCCGCAGTCGACAGATCATTCAATAGCCGACTTTGGTTTTCAAGTCTCAGCCAGCGACAGGAAACACCAAATGCGAGCGAACAAATAACTGAGCAGAATTGGTATTTATTTAGAGGTGTTATTTGTGTTGTTGTTAGTGTTGCATAATTGCTGCTGTTGTTTTATTATCATATGAAAATTGTTGTTGTTTATTATTTTTCTTTAATCATTACATGCTAACAGTCATACATACATACATACATACAAACATACATATTTGTCTACTCATGGAAGTAGATATGCGGTCATTCTGCTTTGATTAAATGCTTCATCAGCATTCCAAGGTAATTGCGCGTTGTGCTCCAATAGATAACAAGTGCAACGACAACAACAAGAACAACGACAACGAGCAATAATAACAACAACGATTGCTGCACTAACGATTACAGCATCAACATAAATTGTTTTGTAGCAGCGCAGCTTAGCTGAGAGTTGTAATCAATTGCTAACAACATGAGAGTGCTACTAATAAACATTAGGGTAGGATGACCTTTTTTCACTGTGAATACATTTTGTCTTTGTCTAAAAAGATAAAGATAAAGATAAAGATAAAGGTAAAGATAAAGATAAAGATAAAGTTAAAGTTAATGATAAAGATAAAGATAAAGATAAAGATAAAGATAAAGATAAAGATAAAGA
Source organism: Campiglossa producta (assembly GCA_964058755.1). NCBI lineage: Eukaryota > Metazoa > Arthropoda > Insecta > Diptera > Tephritidae > Campiglossa > Campiglossa producta. Next base: position 106,381,764 of record CAXKVI010000005.1, read on the forward strand.
TAAAGATAAAGATAAAGATAAAGATAAAGATAAAGATAAAGATAAAGATAAAGATAAAGATAAAGATAAAGATAAAGATAAAGATAAAGATAAATATAAAGATAAATATAAAGACAAAAATAAAGATAATGATAAAGATAAAAATAAAGTTAAAGATAAAGACAAAGACAAAGACAAAGACAAAGATAAAGATAAAGATAAAGATAAAGATAAAGATAAAGATAAAGATAAAGATAAAGATAAAGATAAAGATAAAGATAAAGATAAAGATAAAGATAAAGATAAAGATAAAGATAAAGATAAAGATAAAGATAAAGATAAAGATAAAGATAAAGATAAAGATAAAGATAAAGATAAAGATAAAGATAAAGATAAAGATAAAGATAAAGATAAAGATAAAGATAAAGATAAAGATAAAGATAAAGATAAAGATAAAGATAAAGATAAAGATAAAGATAAAGATAAAGATAAAGATAAAGATAAAGATAAAGATAAAGATAAAGATAAAGATAAAGATAAAGATAAAGATAAAGATAAAGATAAAGATAAAGATAAAGATAAAGATAAAGATAAAGAGAAAGATAAAGATAAAGATAAAGATAAAGATAAAGATAAAGATAAAGATAAAGATAAAGATAAAGATAAAGATAAAGATAAAGATAAAGATAAAGATAAAGATAAAGATAAAGATAAAGATAAAGATAAAGATAAAGATAAAGATAAGATAAAGATAAAGATAAAGATAAAGATAAAGATAAAGATAAAGATAAAGATAAAGATAAAGATAAAGATAAAGATAAAGATAAAGATAAAGATAAAGATAAAGACAAAGACAAAGACAAAGACAAAGACAAAGATAAAGATAAAGATAAAGATAAAGATAAAGATAAAGATAAAGATAAAGATAAAGATAAAGATAAAGATAAAGATAAAGATAAAGATACAGATAAGATAAAGATAAAGATAAAGATAAAGATAAAGATAAAGATAAAGATAAAGATAAAGATAAAGATAAAGATAAAGATAAAGATAAAGATAAAGATAAAGATAAAGATAAAGATAAAGATAAAGATAAAGATAAAGATAAAGATAAAGATAAAGATAAAGATAAAGATAAAGATAAAGATAAAGATAAAGATAAAGATAAAGATAAAGATAAAGATAAAGATAAAGATAAAGATAAAGATAAAGATAAAGATAAAGATAAAGATATCTTTATCATAAACCAGCCTAGGCTGCTTTCCTCAAACTTTTGAAAAAAACGCAATCATTGAAAAAGGATTCAAAGCTTTCGTTGAGTTACCCAATTCCACTCTAACGATCATTGAAAAATCTCGCTTATTGACAAATAAGCAGCTTAGACTGCAAGACTGCATGAATGAATGGAACGATCCAATGAATCTACAAATTACTCAATGAGTTGCATTTGTGCGATGAAAATGAATAATTCTCGTTGTTTTTGTTTTTGTAAAATTATAGAATTTTTGCCATTTTGTCAATTATGTTGATCATTATTTGTTGTTAGAATATTTGCAAAGTTAGTGGCCGCCAACAGAGCCCCTCAGGTGTACTGAACAATCGATTACTTGTAGCTCGGTCATTTTTTGTGAGAGCTTTAAAACTTTTATCTCGCTTTGTTTTTCTTTCCACGAAAGAAAACCAGTTGTTGCCAATTCGTTTTGGCTGATTAGCAATTTTGTTAGCTCATAACATACAAATGTACCTAGTCGAACACGTGCGATAAGTGCAATAAGTGAATACGACTGTTTTTGTTTTTTTTCGTTCTCACATTTTCTTTATCGCATCTATTGATTTAGTAAGGCAGGTGTAGAAGGTTACTCACCACATATGTATGTTTGCATATTAGGGTGGTGCAATACTGCCTTTTTTCAAGAGGTCTACATCATGGTGGTGGATTGTCCTGACTTGTAGTAATGAAAAATTACACTTCTTTCTTTGATATTTATTCAGTAGAATTTTAAATAGTTTCCCTGATTTTTTTTCTCGGTCTTTTTTATTTCCTCTGCAAATAATCCTCCGGTTATTTTTTCTCCCTAAAAGACAAAATCCGTAAGGATTTTATTTAGAATTGAGTTCATTATACCATTTACACACAGAGAAAATTGAGCTGGTTATGGATAAGAATTGACAGTGATTTGGTCATATCAACCAAAATATTTGTTGATTCAACCAAAATATCTGTTGATTCAACCAAAGTATAGGTTGATTCAACCAAAATCACGGTCAATTCTTATCCATTTCCGGCTCATTTTTCTCTGTGTACCTATTATAGACAAATATCTAGGTTTCTTCTTAAAAAAATTCAAAATATATTTTTAAGTAAACTTTAGTAGTACCCGCCCCTTTTTGACCACCTTATCTTAAACATGTTTGCTTTAGCTTTCATATGCTATCAGCGAGCTTGGTCAGCAATATTTTTGCTTTGATTTGTGGCCTTAGAAAAAAAGTTTCATTGCAAATAATGCAACTAACATTTATTTCTAAAAAATATTTTCTTTGTAGTTAGAACGTGATTTGTTGAAATTTTTGTATAATTAACTTAATTTGTAAAAAATAATATACAAATATACATATGTACATATACCTTGACTGATTGTGATTCGCAAAGTGATTGAATTCTTCCATAAATTAATTTACGGAAAAATTTGTTCGGTAGGTTTAGGATATGTGCTAAACCACCCACTATTAGAGCAAACTAAATTTATAGACAACCAAGACAATAGAATTTATTTAGAAATTTTTGTGAAAACGCATGAAAAATATTAATAAATACATTTCGTTTAATTAAAATTCAATTCATTCTGCATTTATTCATACGTGTCGCGGACCGGTTTTTTTTTTAAACAAATAAATTAAATAAGTCAGTTTACCAAGTCTTCAAACACTTGTGCCTACAAAAGACTGTACTTGAGATATAATGGCAAAACCCCTCTAGGAAATTGAGCTAGCTTTATGGCCTCATTATGTATTGCGAACGATAGCTCAGACGAACGACGATTCGTCTGCTAACAATATCGCATTTTCTTAAATTTTTTTTTTATGCCAAAGAAAAGTCTAAAATATTAAAAAAAAAAAATAATAATGCAAGCTGACGAATCGTTCGTGTGAGCTATCGTTCGCAATACATAATTAGGTCATTAAACTTTTTTTTTAAAGTAATTTTCGACAGGCTTTAAAGTGATTTTAAGCTAACTAGTTTTATTTTGCGTACCTTGGTCACAATATGTCATTGAAATTCTTCCCCAGAAATCTAAAGTTGTTTTTCTCAGTTTATAAAATTTTCCTGTTGGGTAGCTATGAAGTAGAAGTAATAGAGTAAATTTAAAAACAGTTGTGTGCCATTTCATTGGCGACAGACGGCTGGCGACTAATGTCACGTTTCAAGTGCTAGGCTCAATTCTAAAAGTTTGGGTGCGTCTGGTGCTGAATATTGATTTTTGAATTTAAGTCGAACTTGTCATGCTCAAAAGCTTTTAATTATTGTTTTACAATAACGGTAATTGATATTGCAAGGTAGTTTTAATTCATAGTATTACGATTTATTGGGTTATTTGAGGCGATTTTTGGTAAAACAGGTGATTTCAAATAAATTAAAACGAAATAAAAAAATTAAACAAAATAAAATAAAATAAAATAAATAAAATAAAATAAAATAAAATAAAATAAAATAAAATAAAATAAAATAAAATAAATAAAATAAAATAAAATAAAATAAAATAAAATAAAATAAAATAAAATAAAATAAAATAAAATAAAATAAAATAAAATAAAATAAAATAAAATAAAATAAACTAAAATAAAATAAAATAAACTAAAATAAAATAAAATAAAATAAAATAAAATAAAATAAACTAAAATAAAATAAAATAAAATAAAATAAAATAAAATAAAATAAAATAAAATAAAATAAAATAAAATAAAATAAAATAAAATAAAATAAAATAAAATAAAATAAAATAAAATAAAATAAAATAAAATAAAATAAAATAAAATAAAATAAAATAAAATAAAATAAAATAAAATAAAATAAAATAAAATAAAATAAAATAAAATAAAATAAAATAAAATAAAATAAAATAAAAATAAAATAAAATAAAATAAAATAAAATAAAATAAAATAAAATAAAATAAAATAAAATAAAATAAAATAAAATAAAATAAAATAAAATAAAATAAAATAAAATAAAATAAATAAAATAAAATAAAATAAAATAAAATAAAATAAAATAAAATAAAATAAAACAAAATAAAATAAAATAAAATAAACTAAAATAGAATAAAATAAAATAAAAATAAAATAAAATAAAATAAATAAAATAAAATAAAATAAAATAAATTAAAATAAAATAAAATAAAATAAAATAAAATAAAATAAAATAAAATAAAATAAAATAAAATAAAATAAAATAAAATAAAATAAAAATAAAATAAAATAAAATAAAATAAAATAAAATAAATAACATAAAATAAAATAAAATAAAATAAAATAAAATAAAATAAAATAAAATAAAATAAAATAAGATAAAATAAAATAAAAATAAAATAAAATAAAATAAAATAAAACAAAATAAAATAAAATAAAATAAAATAAAATAAAATAAAATAAAATAAAATAAAATAAAATAAAATAGAAAAAAAAAAAAAAAAAAAATAAAAAAAAAAACATAAAAAAAAAAATAAATAAAATAAAAAAATAAAATAAAAAATAAAAAAATAAATAAAAAATAAAAAAATAAAATAAAATAAAATAAAATGAAATAAAACAAAATAAAATATGTTAAACAAAGTATCTCTCTTCTATGTACTTCGAAGTACTCGTAACACATACCAAACACGCATGCGCACAAGCAATTCAAACAAATACTGCATGTCTTAAGCTATAATAATAATTTCCAATCAAATTTTCAAATCACACTTTTCCGGGAATTTTTAACGATTTAGTATGTACGAAGTAGAGCAACTGACAAATGATAGCAATACTTTTTTTCAATTACCATCAAACACATAACAAATAATGACTTTAGCTGCTACGCCCATCAAGTATCTAAGCTTTAGTGTTCGTTTTGTACACCTGTCAAGCTGCCAATTCCTATCGAAAGAAGTCTTCTGATCAGCGTCCAAATGGCCAATGTCAGCGCTGCGTGTGATTGGACATTTGAATCGCTGTGTGCAATAAAATTTCTTCGATCTTATTTTTTTTTTGTTGATTTCATGTTTAATTAAAATTCTTCATAAATTGTCAGAAATTGTAACAATTTTGATATGAACACGCACGCAACAACGCATCGACGCAGTTGTTAATATGACCAAAGCATGCATGTGAACGAGCTCGTAAATATCTAGTTGATACCTTTGTAAATGTTGAAAGACGTTGATACAAGCAGGATGGGTTGGTTGTAGTAACTAGAACCTGTTGCTGCAACCTGTTACGCTCTAAGCAGATATTGCAAGCTGCACGCTTTCGGATGCTTAAATGCAAATTTTGTGCCAAAAATTATTATGCAGCGCCGTGAGGTTATTCAAATTCTATGCGTTGTACTATGGGATAGTTAGTTTGAAAAGTAGGTTATCGAAGATTGTTGAGAATTTTATATGCACAAATATATTTTCCAATATCGTAAATATGTATATGTATATAAAAAAAAAATCAGTGAAAAAACTAGATATTAGAAAAGTTTCAAAAATATTTGAAAAGTTTTTAAAATTTTATGTATGATTTTTAAAATATCGTAAATTTTCAAAACTAAATAAAAATTTAAATTTCTTGAAAATATCATATATACATACCTACATATGTATAACAACTATAAATAATCCAAAAACTAACTCTGAAAGCATTTTAAATTGTTGAAAGTGATTTATGAATATCGTAAGTTTTCAAAATATTTAGCGAAATTTAAATTTTTTTTTTAAATATACATAGTTAGAACGTAAAAGAATTCACGAACCAAAAAGAATACTAGAAGAAAGTCTCTAAACTTTTTGAAAAAGTTTTAAAATATTTTGAATATATTTTTCTAATATCGTAAGTTTGTATAACAATACAGGAACCATAAAACTAATATTAGAAAAGTATCGAAAATTGTAGAAAATGTTTAAAAATATTTTAATATGATTTTTGTTATATCGTAAATTTATTTGGAGAACAAAGTTTAATTTTAGTAGTGTTTTGTTTCTGGATTTTCAAATATCGCAAACTAAAATGCTTGGTATATGTTTTGAAATGATTTGGTTTTGAATTTTGAACTAGTAACTTCAACATATTCAAAGAGTATCTAAGATGGAAAACGTTTTATAAGTTTTTGAATCAACTTTTCAAATATCGTAAAATTTTGAGATGAGTTTTGTTGTATTTTTTGAATGTCGTTGATTTACATAGCTTTCGAAAACATTATTAATAATCGTTTCACATTTATTAAAGTTTTGAAATGCTTTTGTTTTTTATTGAATTTTGGAAGTAAAAGTTGCTAAAATGTGTGAAAAAAATTTTGAAAAGTTTTTATTGATTTTTTGAAATATCGTAAATTTAATTTTTGTATCTTTGAAAATGTTTTAAAATTTTTTTGTGGGATTTTTGAAATATCGTAAATTTTGATTTTAGTTTTGAGAATTATAATTTTTAAATTGAAACTTAGCACTTTTTCTTACATACTAAAATACCTTATAAAATATTTGAAATATTTTTTTATTATATTTTTGAAATATCGTAAATTTTAACTTTCATCATTTTTTATTTCAAATGTAAATTCTGCATCTTTTTTTATTAAAAAATCTTTAAGCAATAAACATCTTTTTGATTACTTGCTTAATTGCAACTTTTGCGGAGCTATTTGATTAAAAAAAAAATTTCATCAAAACTTACCACAGTGCGCTGAACTTAGACGAAATAAAACGCTGAGCACAATTTTTTTTTCCAATTTTTTTGAAATTATGCGCAAATATCGCCTCGACTTGCCCATCCGCATATTGGCAGGTGCGTACGCACTTACTCTGTTGCAGTTGATTTACGCATTTACCAGTTTTGGAACGACAATAAAGCGGCATGAGGCAACTGCTAAGTTTCTGTGACGCAAAGAACCGTTGTATTTTAGGCAAGTTTGCTAAGTTTGAAGCGAGTTGTTGCAATAAAGTTTTGTGAATCGTTAAAAGCCATGAGCAGTTTAATGTTTTTATGTGTGGATGTATTTACATATCGATATTTATGTAACTAGAGCAACATCTAGACAGCATAACTTGTTTCTGATCGTGTACTTATTGAAGGCACCTGTATGCTTCAGCGTGTCAATAGCTTTGATCAAAAGTTTATGCGAACAGGTATGCAAATATAGAGCACAAAGAAGAGGAAAGACACAGTTGTTTGTTTGATTAGAGAAACTATTGAGATATCAGACGAACTCTGTGTAATTTTTTTGTTCTACTTCTTTTGTTTTATTCTGTTTTATTTTTCTTATTTTTTAATTTATCTTAATTTAACTTATTTTATTTTATTTTATTTTATTTTATTTTATTTTATTTTATTTTATTTTATTTTGTTTTATTTTATTTTATTTTATTTTATTTTATTTTATTTTATTTTATTTTATTTTATTTTATTTTATTTTATTTTATTTTATTTTATTTTATTTTATTTTATTTTATTTTATTTTATTTTATTTTATTTTATTTTATTTTATTTTATTTTATTTTATTTTATTTTATTTTATTTTATTTTATTTTATTTTATTTTATTTTATTTTATTTTATTTTATTTTATTTTATTTTATTTTATTTTATTTTATTTTATTTTATTTTATTTTATTTTATTTTATTTTATTTTATTTTATTTTATTTTATTTTATTTTATTTTATTTTATTTTATTTTATTTTATTTTATTTTATTTTATTTTATTTTATTTGATTTAAATTATTGTTCACTATACAATGATATAGTATTTCCTCAAACCATACCAAATTTCCCCCAAAATTCCATCTGTTAATTTTATATTAAAAAAAACCTTTCATTTCAATGACTAAATAAGCATAACGAAATTAATTATTTCTCTACCTGTACGCATGCGCGTGAGCATCATACGTGCCCATATACGTGCATATATGTGAGTGTGCGTGCTTGGTTGTGTTACTCGCATATAGTAATTTGTGTTATTCATGCTGTGCACAGTAGCTTTCTCTATTTGAATTTCATCAATCCGTGCCATCGGCAATCAGGCAGGTACATACCTTATAAACATCAGCATCGTAGGGTTTATTTTGATATTCGATTCTTTTATTTTAATTGACTTGAAAATTTAATCTTTCTAAGACTTAGGCAAATCGAAAACAAATGAACGTTTTAAGCTAAATTGATGTGCATATTTTTGGAGAATTATTTTTGAACGATAATTCTTATAATGGAAAATCTTACTGGTAGTTAAGGTATAAATATTTTTATGTATTCAATGCAAATTAAATTATAAAAAGCACCTAAAAATATCATTAATTGAACTTCTAGATGCCAAGCTCACCAAAAGCAGAGTAAAAGAAAATAGTTTTTAATAAAGTTCTAGACTGAAATTGTTAGTGTTTGTTAGTGTTTCTTGATCACTTGAAATGGTCTGTTTTTTTTTTTACTGAAATGTGCGATCTCGTTTATGTGTCTGCTTTTTTTGTTGAATGCTTGAAGTGTGATAAAAAGGTATCGAAAAAATTCTTATTTGGCAACGTAAACAAAGAATTTTTAGTATTTATGTTTATTTGTTTATACGATAGGCTCTTAGTCTCAAATTCAAATTTTTTTTTGCGTTGAAATATGAATAAGAACCCATAAACTTTGAATTTAATTTGTAAATAAATTAAATACAGTTAGGTGGCAACCCTACTTGAAAATACCTTAGTTGATATAGCGCCTTGCTCAAGATTAAAAAAAAAGTTGAAATAGCTGGCAACCCCGTAAAAGCCCTGAAGCGGCAACATCCAAGTGGAAAGTATTAGAATCAAGCATACTATCTCTATACCAAAAATGGAATTTTTCAATGTAAATAGTTCTGTCGATACTCATCAAAGTCGCTTAAGTCCCGCAATCATTGCATAGATCGATTTCCTGGACGATTTTCTGGTCGATTTTTTGTTCGATTTGCTGGTCGATTTGCTGGTCGAATTGCTATTTATGGAATTTAAAACTTTTCATAAAAACTACAACCACAGAGTATAAACAAAAAAATTTAAATCTCAGCAAATATTTCTGCTTGACATCAACAAGCTTGCGCCTCAAACAAAAAATTAACGCAAACGTTTTTTTTTATGTGCAACGCGACACTGAAGAAGCGCGAGTAAAAAAAAATAAATGATTATATAAATATTTACAAGTAACAATAACCTATAGGTTATATGTATATGAATGTATGCATACATACATACATACTTAAAAATAAAATAGTATAAAAACACTCGTATAGTTCAAGCGTATATATGTATTTTCAATGTTTTTTTTTTCAAGTTTCTCCTCGATAGGTGCGTCTTCACATAGCAGCGTAGCTTACTGACATACCTTCGTATTTAATTTTTTCTAAATATTTTTTTATGATTAATGGCTTTGGCCTATTTGCTGAAATAATTTTGCAATAAAAGCAGCCAAACACAATTTCTTAAATTTTGGTAGCAATTTTTTAACTTTTTTTGAAATTATTGAATTTTTTTTGGGTCATATTTGGATCATATTGGGATCTTTTTGGGATCATTAAGGGGTAATTTGGTGCTCTTCATTTTGGTGCCCTTTTGGGGTCACTTTTAGATCATATTGGGAACGTTTTGAAATCATTTTGGGGTCATTTTCGATGAAATTTTGCATAGAGATTGTAGTATGCTTGCTTCTAAGACTTTACACTTGGGTGTTGTCACTTGGGTCGGTTTACGGGGTTTCCACCTATCTATTATTTTTTTTTTTAAATTGAGCAAAGTGTGCCAATATGGGTATTAAAGGAATGGTACTTTTAGTCGCATACCAACCATCATCATTTATTGCCGCTTAACCGCCCAAGCGGTTTTGGCCATACCTATCAAAGCACGTCAGTCATTACTTTGTAGCGAAAATTGACGCCGATTCGAAACCCCAAGGTAGTTCAAGTCGTCCTCCACTTGTTGTTTCCATCTCAGTCGAGGCCTCCCCCTTCCTCTGCTGCCGAATTCAGGTGTCGATAGGAAAACCTTCTGTGCTGGAGCTTCTTTGTATACATATAAATTTTCTTCGATACTCGCCGTTGGCATCACGGAAAGGACCATAGATCTTCCGGAGAACTTTTCTCTCAAATACTCCAAGGGCCATCTCATCTTCTCTTGACATTGTCCATGAATCTGAGCAATACGATGGGCTTCGGTCTCTCACACAATACGCTAGGAAGAACCTTACATTCGATATTAAGAATACTGATTTCGGTGTAGTTGGTGCGGTTAGCGGGATCGCCTTTCTTGTGGGTTGGGCAGAGCACACTCAAATTCCAATCCTGAGCCATATACTCGTCTGACCATATTCTGCATAAGAGTTGATGCATGCTTTTACTAGCTTTCCGCTTCCGTGTTTGAACAGCTCGGCGGGTAGTCCGTCTTTTCCAGGCGCTTGCGCCGGTCTTAAAACCTTCCGTCATCCGCGGGATCTTTTCATTTAGTTTTCGGGCATCATTCCTGTCAGCCAGCATTTCCAGCTCCTCACACTCACACTTAAAGCTAGCCCATTTCAAAGTCATGTCCCATGATCATGTTTACCATCAGTGATATATGTATCCTCCAAATTTGTATATACCATAAATGGCGTAATCAGTTGAACAATTTGGAGGAGAAGATGCATATTCTAGTATTTATCTGCATAAGAAGTTAGGCTCATAATTCGTTTTGTACTTCCATACGTTTAACATCGTGCTTCATTTTATCTTTGAATGTTCTCTTGATTGCTTTTTTGGTGTTATTACTTAAATTATGTCACGTTTTTTGGATGATGGTCATTCTACTGAAGCATTCATACTAAGTAATTAGTTTAAGCATGCCTGTGCATTCTAGTGGACGATTAAAAGTTACTTTGCATAATCTAGGTTAACATAACAACTACATAAAAATTTAAAAAAATTCCGATGTTATATCTTAAGCTGAGTATTTACTACATATTTTACTTAGGTTATTAAATTACACTGTGCAACAATTTCAGGTTTAATGCCTAAGTGCGGAAGTATTTCAGCTGGGGATGACCAATCCCGACCCAGAGGTGGATTCCAACCATCTGACAATTTGATATGGAAATACCCATTCAAAAATTTAAAAAAAATTACAAAAACTAGCTTGAGGAAATTTTTACTTGTATTGAAGAAATTATTACTTGTATTGAGGACATTTTTACTTGTATTGAGGAAATTAATACTTGTATTGAGGATATTTTCACATGTATTGAGGAAATTATTATTTGTATTGAGGAAATTTTTACTGGTATTGAGGAAATTATTACTTGTATTGAGGAAATTTTTACCTGTGTTGAGGAAATTATTGCTTGCATTGAGGAAATTATTACATGTATTGAGCAAATTATTACTTGTATTGAGGAAACTCTTACTTGTATTGAGGCAATTATTACTTGTATTGGGGAAATTATTACTTGTATTGAGGAAATTATTACTTGTATTGAGGAGGTTATTACTTGTATTGAGGAAATTATTACTTGTATTGAAGAAAATTATTACTTGTATTGAGGAAATTTTTACTTATATTGAGGAAATTATAACTTGTATTGAGGAAATTTTTACTTGTATTGAGGAAATTAATACTTGTATTGAGGATATTTTCACATGTATTGAGGAAATTATTATTTGTATTGAGGAAATTTTTACTGGTATTGAGGAAATTATTACTTGTATTGAGGAGATTATTACTTGTATTGAGGAAATTATTACGTGTATTGGGGAAATTATTACTTGTATTGAGGAAATAATTACTTGTATTGAGGATATCATTGCTTGTATTGGGGTAATTATTTCTTGTATTGAGCAAATTATTACTTGTATTGAGGAAACTCTTGCTTGTATTGAGAAAATTATTACTTGTATTGAGGAAATGTTTAGCTGTTTTGAGGAAATTATTGCTTGCATTGAGGAAATTATTACATGTATTGAGCAAATTATTACTTGTGTTGAGGAAACTCTTACTTGTATTGAGGAAATTATTACTTGTATTGAGGAAATTATAACTTGTATTGAGGAAAATTTTACTTGTATTGAGGAAATTATTACTTGTATTGAGGAAATTATTGCTTGTACTGGGGAAATTGAGTTCTTAAAGTTAAGAGCAACATTAACTTAAAGCGAGGAAAAATCTTTAAATTAAGGAAATGTTTTTTTTTCTGAGTGTAGCTTGCTACTCATGGCTTTTAAATTCGTTGATAAAACTTTTAGTGACCTCAAGTTTTTTTTATTCTTAAAAGAGTTGGTGCAGTTTTATTGAATTAACATTTTTGATAAATGCGAGCAACAAAATTGTTGGTGTTGACTTCACTCTACAACTTAGATACCATTCATTTGACTGACCGCTGCTTGGTTGACTGTTGGAAAAAGTGGCTGTATTTTTAATGATAATTGTGGGAATGGCTATTTAAGTGTCATGATCATTCGCATTTGAATTATAGTTTCAGCTGGCAACAGCTGGTTGTAATAAAATACTTTTTTTATGTATTAACTTTTTTGATTTGGAACATTTGCATGATTTATGGAGAAAGTTTTTCGATCAGATGTAGCTATGACATTTGACAATTGCCTATTTTGCTGTCAAGAGAGCTACAACAACAGAAGTGTGTTCCAATCTCGCTTATCAGCTCTATGACACAAGTATTTAATCTAATTATCGCTTTAGATTAGCCTTTCACCAAAAAATTTAAATTAGATAAAGTGTTTCTTAAGGCACCTCCAGAGTTTTACTGTTTACTTTCTCAGTTGCTACATTCAAGACAAACTAAGCGGCATACCAAATTTTACATCAAGCGTGATTATGGTCTACTAAGCTCTCACCATTCTTAAAACGTTTGCACTTATTGTTTTTATTTCGTTTGTTTATTGCCGCATATATGTGTGCATTTACCACCTAACGTTCATTCATGAAATTTTTCTAAAACGAACAGCAGCAGTCACTCATGCAATGGTGACGAGGTGAGCGTCTACTTGAAAACAGCAACAACAATACTTGTGGTCGTTATGATCAGGCATCAGCTCCGTTTGTGTGCGAACTCATTTGAGAGAGTGTCTAAACTTAGTGATGGTGACGAATGAACGATATGCTAACGGGTATGTATGTACAAGCTTGCAATTAAAACCCGTTAAACTGAGTAAATTACTGGTAGCTTAGTTGGTACAGCGACTGGAATTTATGAGATTATATTAAGCGAGAATTGCACCAAATTTTGAAAGGTTTTGTGAACTGTTCGCTTGTAACTTCATCCAAGTTTTTATACGAATAAATTGGCTGCTTTTTATGTTTTTAGTGAAGCAACGTAGTTTTAAATATTTATGTGGAGAATGGTAAATGTTTATAATGGTTTTAAAATATGACTGTGCAAAAAATACTGAAAGGGAACGGAAAGCTTTTCAAATAAAAAAATCGGAATGTTTAAGCTAGCCTAGTTTTATACTGGGCAAATCTTTTGAATATAAATTTACAATCCCAAAAAATGTATGCTATAACAAAAGCTCAGGTATTCTTATAAAAGGGTTATAAAATGTTAAAAAATGCAATGGCCTATAACTTGACTGTTTCCCTAAATCTGTCCCTTTTCTTTTCTCTTTTCGATATTTTCCCTTTTTATTTTCCTTTTCCCATTACTTTTCATATTTATTTTGCTTTTCCATTATCTTCTCATATTTATTTTCCTTTTTTCCTTTTTCCCTTTTTCCCCTTTTTCCCTTTTTCCCTTTTTCCCTTTCCCCTTTTTCCCTTTTTACCTTTTTCCCTTTTTCTCTTTTTCCCTTTTTCCCCTTTTCCCTTTTTCCCTTTTTCGCTTTTTTCAATTTTTCCCTTTTTCCTTTATCCCTTCTCTCTATTTTCCTTATTCCATTTTTCCTCTTTTCCCTGTTTTCTCTTTTTCTCGTTTTCCCTTTTTCTCTTTCCACTCCTTTTTTCGTTCTTCAATTTTCCGTCTTTTCCTTTCTTCCTTTTTTGCATTTTCCTCTTCATTCCTATTCCATTTTCTCTTTTCCCTTTTTCCCTTTTTCCTTTTAATTTTCCCTTTATATTTTCACTTTTCCATTTCTTTTTCCTTTTACCTTATCCTTTTGATCTTTTTTCCTTTTCAAGCCAAATTAATATGGCATTCTCACTTTTCTTTTTCCTTTTACCTTATAATTTTGATCTTTTTCCCTTTTCAAGCCAAATTAATATGGCATTCTCACTTTTCTTTTTAGTTTTACACTGGGCTAATTTTCTTTTCTTCTTTCTTTATTTTCCCCTTATATTATCCTTTTTGCTTTGTTTTTCATTTTTATTTTGTTTTTCCATTGTTTTCTCATATTTATTGCTCCTTTTTCCTTTTTCCCATTTCCCTATTTTTCCTTTTTCTTCTCTCTGTTTTCCTTTTTCCATTTTTTCCCTTTTCCCTATTCCACTTTTTCTCACTTTTTCCATTTCCCTGTTTTCTCTTTCCATTTTTTCCGCATTTTTGTTCTGAGATTTTCCTTCTTTGATTTTCATCCTTTTTCTTTCCCATTTTCCAATTTTCCCCTTTTTTCTATTCCATTTTCTCTTTTCCCATTCCATATTTATTTTGCTTTTCCATTATCTTCTCATATTTATTTTCCCTTTTCCCCTTTTTCCCCTTTCCCCTTTTTCCCCTTTTTCCCCTTTTCCCTTTTTCCCTTTTTTCCTTTTTCCCTTTTTCTTTATTTCATTTCCTTTTATATTTGCACTTTTCCACTTGTCCCCTTTTACCTTATCACTTTGATCTTTTCCTTTTTTCCTTTTCAAACTTTCCGTTCAATCCCCTTTTGCCTTTTCCCTTTTCATTTTTTAATTTCCCTCTACTTTTCCCGTTACTTCCCCTTTCTTTCCCGTTCCCGTTTTACTTTTCCCGTTACTTTCCTTATCTTCTTTTTATAAGGGGAAAGAGATCTTTTCTTTTTTCGTTTCACTTCCCTTTTCCAATACATACATCCTCTTCCCTCCATCTTCCCCTTTTCTCTTCTTTTTTGCACCTTTAATTTTTTTAGTTAAGATGGCTTATTTTGCGATACATCTATGTAATATTTTTTGACAATGTATGCGCCAGTTCATGACCGTTCCAGGAATAATTCTGGATCTTTTTAGAGATGAATCCAGAAATCTTATGAAGAATATATTGCCAAACTATATTGAATTCATTCGGAATTGGTTCCGAATAGTCCCTAATCTAAACCTAAATAAATTTCAAACTCCGACTAAAACTCATGCCAAACCACTTTCTTTTGTATCTCTTTTCAGATTATGGCTCAACTAATACTTGCAAGCTTAGTTACATAAAAAATAAAATAAAAAAAACTCCCGTAATGTCTTCACCAATGACTTCAACGCTCTATCGACAGAGCAATGGTTTATATGCAACAACACCACCAAAGCACTACACAATCGGTAGCGTACAAAATGCCAATGAACGTAATCGTCTGATGGAATTGTTGCGAGCACCAAACTTACTTAGATCACCCACATTGGAACCAACATCAAAGGGACTGCTGAATGGACCGGGGCAGAATAATTGTTTTCTAAATTGTGCTGTACAGGTGAGTGAAGAATTTATTGCTATATATAGCTTATTTAGGAGAGCAGGTTCGCATCTTAAGTCTTTTATATTAATTTTTGAATGAATATATTAGATATTCTGTAGTCGATTGAATTGTTATTGCTATCTCAGCTACTGAGTCATCAGTGGGCTAGATAGATTTTTACACAAGAGAGAAAAGTGCAAAGGCATGCATTGAAAATAATGCACGGCAAAAATAAGAAAAACAATGAAAAGTGCAAACAATAGCAAGAAATTTGAGTGAAAATTCACAGACCCTGGAAATTTAAAACAACACAGCCACTTAACAACTGACTTAAATAAACTGCAGTGATAATAAGACAACAAGAAAAAAAGTAAAGAGTTGCAATGTTTTTTATTAAAATTAAGTCTATATATATACACAAAGAAAGCAAGAAAATTAAAGAAAATATCAAGCACATGCTCTTAGGCGCTTATTTCAGATGGGCTGGGAAAATGCAAGCAATTGCATGTATGCTGTCGCTATTAATAGCAACTAAAATAAAAAATAAATAAAAATGGAAGTACAATAAAATAAAGCCCAAAGTCTTCCTCGTCAGGGGAAAAGTAGCATGCAAAAATATAAAAACAAATATAATTTTTTATATGCGCACGCGCACCAGATGTGGCAAATAGTATATGCAAAAAGCATGAACTTGAAGCAAAACGTGTTTCTTGATATAATTATTACTTGTATGCGAACTTATTTAGTATTTCTGAAATTTCTCACATATTTTTTATTAGTTTTTGTATACTTGCTTAGCTTTTTTCCACTTTTCTAACACCCACCCCCATTTTTTTTCTACAAATATTTTTTGCAAATTAAATTATTAATAATTTAAATGAATAACTTTAATTAAACATGAAAATCGTACTAGCTATGAAAGCAGAGCTGACATTTATGTTCTAATTTTCTTGCTCACTCTGCAATTTGTTGCATGTTTTATGTTAATGAAAATCATGACTCAGCCGTACATAAACGAATTGAAAGCGTGAAGTCTTTTCTTAGTACAGCCCGTAGAATTAATTGACACAGGGAAACACAGCGCACAGTCAAGAGCGTGTGAATGAGGCGTTTTTATATGTTTACTTAAAGTTACAATATTTAATTATAAGTGTGGGTTGAAGAAAAATAAGAAAAAAATTTTTAGAAATAATAATACAGAATTAAAGTTGTATTGGTATAATATTCTTGTAAAAATAGGTGCATGCGAAATAGTTTATGAGTATAAAATGAAATAAAATATGAAGCTTTTACGTATATATTCGCCTTTGACACATTTGTAGAATAAAATGAAAGACTTAAGAAACGAACTTCATGGATATTCATGAAGCAATTAATTTTTTTATAATATAATATAAAATAATATTTATTAAAATAAAAGACAATGTAATAAATAAAAAAAATTTATGTCAAAAATTAAATTAAATTGAACAAAAACAAATAAAAAAATAAAATAAAATAAATTAAATTAAATTAAAATAAAATAAAATAAAATAAAATAAAATAAAATAAAATAAAATAAAATAAAATAAAATAAAATAAAATAAAATAAAATAAAATAAAATAAAATAAAATAAAATAAAATAAAATAAAATAAAATAAAATAAAATAAAATAAAATAAAATAAAATAAAATAAAATAAAATAAAATAAAATAAAATAAAATAAAATAAAATAAAATAAAATAAAATAAAATAAAATAAAATAAAATAAAATAAAATAAAATAAAATAAAATAAAATAAAATAAAATAAAATAAAATAAAATAAAATAAAATAAAATAAAATAAAATAAAATAAAATAAAATAAAATAAAATAAAATAAAATAAAATAAAATAAAATAAAATAAAATAAAATAAAATAAAATAAAATAAAATAAAATAAAATAAAATAAAATAAAATAAAATAAAATAAAATAAAATAAAATAAAATAAAATAAAATAAAATAAAATAAAATAAAATAAAATAAAATAAAATAAAATAAAATAAAATAAAATAAAATAAAATAAAATAAAATAAAATAAAATAAAATAAAATAAAATAAAATAAAATAAAATAAAATAAAATAAAATTAAATTAAATTAATTAAAAAAAAAATAAATAAAAAAATGCTAAAAAAAGTAAAACAAGATAAAATAAAATAAAATATAAAAATAAATGAGGTAAAACAAGTTAAATATGAAATAAAGTAACAAAATTTTTAGTTAAATAAAATAAAAAAAATAAAAAAAATAAATTAAATAAAATAAAAATAAACAAAATAAAATAAAATTAAAAAAAAAATTAAAAAAAAAAACAAAATAAAAAAATAAAATAAAATTAACTTAAAAACAAAAAAAATTAAATCATAATAATCATAACAGCGTAAAGTTTACAAAGTGCTAGAGTGGACAAACTATTATGAAAGTGACAGCTTATCATTTGATTATTTCCGCAGAATTAAAATCTACCACCCTTTTGATGTATGGCTAATTGCAGTTTAATTGAAATGTGACTTAATGCATGCCGTAATGGGAATCAACATAAAATTATGACAGCAATGAAAAATAACCATAAGTATACTTGATGACCTTAAAACTTAATTAGGTCCAACATGAAAATCAAATTATTAACTAGAAGAGGGCTATCTTTGTTGACTAGCAAAAACAAGAAAATGATGGTGTCTAGTAGACTGTTTTTTTTTTTTTTTAATTATTAATTTGAATATGAAACAAAATGAATAGTTTATTTTGTGACACAAACCTAGATTTTTGTTTCAAGTTTGGTAATTTGGTGGTTAATCGACTGTTTCAGCTACTTAACCCCTACTTGCTTAACTCCTCAAAGTATCATTCTCCTGAGGGTTGACCGACATTAATTTTGCTTATTAAAGAAAAAAATATATGAATAATTTAGTAGAATATCTCTAACTCTAGTTTACACTCTTAATAATAATGACAACTTCTTTAGTCTCATTTGCATAAACAGTGCAACATGCGAGCCAATTTTAGCATGGAAACTACTACTTTCCGCAGAACTAATTATTTGCCACGTTGTACATCTGAGAAGTTCATCCAATTCCCAGTGTACATTTGCATCATTCGTTAATCGTTTGTTATACTTTCTGTGTTGTCCCATTAAGGGCTAAAGGCATGTATAGTTTTTTAATTTTTCTCTTCACAATTCATGCCACATGCAATCAAATGTATAAATTTGCTAATACATACACCCCAAGTAAGTAAAAAATAAATATAATATAAGGCAAAATTTAAAAAAAAAATATGCTAACTACTAACTTTTCCCACTAAGCACATATTACATGCTATCAATTACAACTTCTATCTTTTCTACTACTTTATTATTAGTTTGTTCTGATTTTCTTGCAAAAAAAAAAATGTAAAATGCATTTCTTGTGTGAAAATATGAAAAAGTTCTCACGTCTGTTGCAAGTGCAATGTTTTTATGAAAGCAATAGGAAGCAAAGGGAAATGCAAACTAATCAGCTGAGTGTTGTCTGTAGCTAGGGTAAAACAGCTGAGTTTTGCATGAGTATGTAGTGAATGTTAAATGTTTCTCAGGCCTAGGCACGCAAACTTGCAAAAACGAGTTTGTGTCTTAAGTCTTTTGATATATGATTTGGTTTGTTTGGATATTTTTA
>CAXKVI010000005.1:106407313-106412313 GCA_964058755.1 Campiglossa producta
CAGCCACGTCAATATAATACGTAAGTAAATTGTACCTTGGAATTTATCTGCCATTAAACACCACCTTGCTATTCGCTAACAACGAATTTCTTGTGTTTTCTCTGTTTATTCCACCAAATCACAACTGAGGTGCTTACGAGCCTTTGCTGATCCGCCAGCATCTCATTTGTTCAGAGGAAATGTTTACTTGTATTGAGGAAATGTTTACTTGTATTGAGGAAATTATTACTTGTATTGAGGCAATTTTTACTTATATTGAGGAAATTATTACTTGTATTGAGGAAATGTTTACTTGTATTAAGGAAATTATTACTTGTATTGAGGAAATTTTTACTTGTATTGAGGAAGTTATTACTTGTATTGAGGAAATTTTACTTGTATTGGGATATTTTTACTTGTATTAAGGAAATTATTACTTGTATTGAGGATATCATTACTTGTATTGGGGAAATTATTACTTGTATTAAGGAAATTTTTCCTTGTATTGGGAAAATTGAGTTCTTAAAGTTAAGAGCAACATTAACTTAAAGCGAGGAAAAATCTTTAAATTAAGGAAATGTTTTTTTTTCTGAGTGTAGCTTGCTACTCATGGCTTTTAAATTCGTTGATAAAACTTTTAGAGACCTCAAGTTTTTTTTTATTCTTAAAAAACTTGGTGCACTTTTATTGAATTAACATTTTTGATAAATGCGAGCAACAAAATTGTTGCTGTTGACTTCACTCTACAACTTAGATACCATTCATTTGACTGACCACTGCTTGGTTGACTGTTGGAAAAAGTAGCTGTATTTTTAATGATAGTTGTGGGAATGACTATTTAAGTGTCGTGATCATTCGCATTTGAATTATAGTTTCAGGTGGCAACAGCTTGTATTAAAATACTTTTCTTATGTATTAACTTTTTTGATTTGGAACATTTGCATGATTTATGGAGAAAGTTTTTCGATCAGATGTAGCTATGACATTTGGCAATTGCCTATTTTGCTGTCAAGAGAGCTACAACAACAGAAGTGTGTTCCAATCTCGCTTATCACCTCTATGACACAAGTATTTAATCTAAATCGCTTTAGATTAGCCTTTCACCAAAAGATTTAAATTAGATAAAGTGTTTCTTAAGGCACCTCCAGAGTTTTACTGTTTACTTTCTCAGTTGCTACATTCAAGACAAACTAAGCGGCATACCAAATTTTGCATCAAGCGTGATTATGGTCTACTAAGCTCTTACCATTCTTAAAACGTTTGCACTTATTGTTTTTATTTCGTTTGTTTATTGCCGCATATATGTGTGCATTTACCACCTAACGTTCATTCATGAAATTTTTCTAAAACGAACAGCAGCAGTCACTCATGCAATGGTGACGAGGTGAGCGTCTACTTGAAAACAGCAACAACAATACTTGTGGTCGTTATGATCAGGCATCAGCTCCGTTTGTGTGCGAAATCATTTGAGAGAGTGTCTAAACTTAGTGATGGTGACGAAGGCAAATGAATGAACGATATGCTTACGGGTATGTATGTACAAGCTTACAATTAAAACCCGTTAAACTGAGTAAATTACTGGTAGCTTAGTTGGTACAGCGACTGGAATTTATGAGATTATATTAAGCGAGAATTGCACCAAATTTTGAAAGGTTTTGTGAACTGTTCGCTTGTAACTTCATCCATGTTTTTATACGAATACACATTGCTGCTTTTTATGTTTTTAGTGAAGCAACGTAGTTTTCAGTATTTATATGAAGAATGGTAAATGTTTATAATGGTTTTAAAATATGACTGTGCAAAAAATACTGAAAGAGAACGAAAAGTTTATCAAATAAAAAAATCCGAATGATTAATATAGCATAGTTTTATACTGGGCTAATTTTTTCAATTTAAATCTATAATGCCAAAAAAATGTATGCTAGAACAAAAGCTCAGGCATTCTTATAAAACGGTTATAAAACGTTAAAAAATCCAATGGCTTATAACTTGACTGTTTCCCTAAATCTGTCCCTTTTCTTTTCTCTTTTCGATATTTTCCCTTTTTATTTTCCTTTTCGCATTACTTTTCATATTTATTTTGCTTTTCCATTATCTTCTCATATTTATTTTCCTTTTTCCCTTTTCCCCTTTTCCCCTTTTCCCCTTTTCCCCTTTTTCCCCTTTTCCCCTTTTTCCCCTTTTTCCCCCTTTTTCCCCTTTTCCCCCTTTTTCCCCTTTTTCCCCTTTTTCCCCTTTTTCCCCTTTTTCCCTTTTTACCTTTTTCCCTTTTTCGCTTTTTCCAATTTTTCCGTTTTTCCTTTATCCCTTCTCTCTATTTTCCTTATTCCATTTTTCCTCTTTTCCCTGTTTTCTCTTTTTCTCGTTTACTCCTTTTTTCGTTCTTCAATTTTCCGTCTTTTCCTTTCTTCCTTTTTTCCATTTTCCTCTTCATTCCTATTCCATTTTCTCATTTCTCTTTTTCCCTTTTTCCTTTTAATTTTCCCTTTATATTTTCACTTTTCCATTTCTTTTTCATTTTACCTTATCATTTTGATCTTCTTCCCTTTTCAAGCCAAAATAATATGGCATTCTCACTTTTTTTTTAGTTTTACACTGGGCTAATTTTCTTTTCTCCTTTCTTTATTTTCCCTTATATTTTCCTTTTTGCTTTGTTTTTCATATTTATTTTGTTTTTCCATTGTTTTCTCATATTTATTGCTCCTTTTTCCTTTTTCCCATTTCCCTATTTTTCCTTTTTCTTCTCTCTGTTTTCCTTTTTCCATTTTTTCCCTTTTTCCTTTTCCACTTTTTCTCACTTTTTCCATTTCCCTGTTTTCTCTTTCCATTTTTTCCGCATTTTTGTTCTGAGATTTTCCTTCTTTGATTTTCATCCTTTTTCTTTCCCATTTTCCAATTTTCCCCTTTTTTCTATTCCATTTTCTCTTTTCCCATTCCATATTTATTTTGCTTTTCCATTATCTTTTTTTATAAGGGGAAACAGATCTTTTCTTTTTTCGTTTCACTTCCCTCTTCTAATGGCGGCCGCCGTGGTGTAGCGGTTAAGTGTTCGGCCTTCTACACCAAGTCGTGGCGGTTCGATGCCCGACAAAAGTAACATCAAAAATTATTTAGAAAAAGAATTTTTCTAAACGGGGTCGCCCCTCGGCAGTAGTTTGGCTAACTCTCCGGGTGTATTTCTGCCATGAGAAGCTTCTCAGCAAAAAATTCATTTGCTTTGCAAGTGCCGTTCGGAGTCGGCAAAAAACTGTAGGTCCCGCCAACTTGTAGGAAAAACTCAAAAGCAACACACCACAAGTTGGAAAGAGAAGCTCGGCTAAAAATCTCGTTAGAGGTTATGATAACCTGTTGGTATATCGCCGCCATTAGTTTTTTTTTTTTTTTTTTTTTTTTTTCCCTCTTCTAATACATACATCCTCTTCCCTCCATCTTCCCCTTTTCTCTTCTTTTTTGCCCCTTTAATTTTTTTAGTTAAGATGGCTTATTTTGCGATACATCTATGTAATATTTTTTGACAATGTATGCGCCAGTTCATGACCGTTCCAGGAATAATTCTGGATCTTTTTAGAGATGAATCCAGAAATCTTATGAAGAATATATTGCCAAACTATATTGAATTCATTCGGAATTGGTTCCGAATAGTCCCTAATCTAAACCTAAATAAATTTCAAACTCCGACTAAAACTCATGCCAAACCACTTTCTTTTGTATCTCTTTTCAGATTATGGCTCAACTAATACTTGCAAGCTTAGTTACATAAAAAATAAAATAAAAAACTCCCGTAATGTCCTCACCAATGACTTCAACGCTCTATCGACAGAGCAATGGTTTATATGCAACAACACCACCAAAGCACTACACAATTGGTAGTGTACAAAATGCCAATGAACGTAATCGTCTGATGGAATTGTTGCGAGCACCAAACTTACTTAGATCACCCACATTGGAACCAACATCAAAGGGACTGCTGAATGGACCGGGGCAGAATAATTGTTTTCTAAATTGTGCTGTACAGGTGAGTGAAGAATTTTTGTAGTATATTTATTGCTATATAGCTTATTTAGGAGAGCAGGTTCGCATCTTAAGTCTTTTATATTAACTCTTGAATGAATATATTAGATATTCTGTAGTCGATTGAATTGTTATTGCTATCTCAGGTACTGAGTCATCAGGCACTAAATTTGTCTGATAGATTTTTACACCTGAGTCATCAGGCACTAAATTTGTCTGATAGATTTTTACACAAGAGAGAAAAGTGCAAAAGGCATGCATTGAATATAATGCACGACAAAAACAAGAAAAATAATCAAAAGTGCAAACAATAGCAGTGAAAATTCACAGACCCTGGAAAATTAAAACAATACAGCAACGGACTTAAATAAGCTGCAATGATAATAAGACAACAAGTCGAAAAAGTAAAGAGTTTCAATGTTTTTAATAAAACTAAGTCTATATATACACAAGAAAGCAAGAAAATTCAAGAAAACAACAAGCACATGCTAGCCCACTCTTCAGCGCTTATTTCAGAAGGGCTGGGAAAATGCAAGCAATTCCATGCATGCTGTCGCTATTAATAGCAACTAAACTAAAATAATAATAAAAAAGGAAGTACAATAAAATAAAGCCCAAAGTCTTCCTCGTCAAGGGAAAAGCAGCATTCAAAAATATAAAAACAAATATAATTTTTTATATGCGCACGCGCACCAGATGTGGCAAATAGTATATGCAAAAAGCATGAACTTGAAACAAAACGTGTTTCTTGATATAATTATTAGTTGTATGCGAACTTATTTAGTATTTCTTTAATTTCTCACATATTTTTTTATTAGTTTTTCTATACTTGCTTAGCTTTTTTCCACTTTTCTAACACCCACCCCCATTTTTTTTCTACAAATATTTTTTGCAAATTAAATTATTAATAATTTAAATGAATAACTTTAATTAAACATGAAAATCGTACTAGCTATGAAAGCAGAGCTGACATTTATGTTCTAATTTTCTTGCTCACTCTGCAATTTGTT
>CAXKVI010000005.1:106417313-106437313 GCA_964058755.1 Campiglossa producta
CTACTACTTTATTATTAGTTTGTTCTGATTTTCTTGCAAAAAAAAATGTAAAATGCATTTCTTGTGTGAAAATATGAAAAAGTTCTCACGTCTGTTGCAAGTGCAATCTTTTTATGAAAGCAATAGGAAGTAAAGGGAAATGCAAACTAATCAGCTGAGTGTTGTCTGTAGCTAGGGTAAAACAGCTGAGTTTTGCATGAGTATGTAGTGAATGTTAAATATTTCTCAGGCCTAGGCACGCAAAATTGCAAAAACGAGTTTGTGCCTTAAGTCTTTTGAAATATGATTTGGTTTGTTTGGATATTTTTATTTGGTTTTATTTAATTTAATTTTATTCTATTTTATTTTATTTCATTTTGCTTCATTTTATTACATTTTATCTCATTTAATTTTCTTACACTTCATTTTATTTCATTTTATTTGATTATCAATATTTTTTGAAGTGTATGAAAAAATATCATACTCTCTAACGGCTGGCTTCAACAGTTCTACCTATGACCTAATTTCAACAAAACATAATATAAATTTGCTAAAAAAAATGCAAAAATTGTAAGAAATGGGCGTGTGTCACAGTCATGCGTGCTTATAAATGGATACTCAAAATAATTATGTAAAAAAATTAGGTGTGGCTCTGTATGTTAGGTTTAGTTACTCAAAATAAACTCATTCCACTGTTGCGTGATTTACAGTATCGTGCGATCATAATAGATCATAGCAAGAACTACAGAAAAAAAATATAACTTGAAGGCGAGCCCAGCACAAACACTAAAAAAAATTTAATAACATTGAATTTTTTTTTTTTTTTTTTAAATTTATAAAAGCGATCTAAAAATAGGACAAAAAAATGGAAAAGAATTAGCGCATTTAAAAACCATGGAACGCTCTATGAATACCTTCACTAGAGCGCCCTCTAGGGCAGAATCGGGGTTTATGATTATATGGTAAACTTTCTAAAGAGACCCACCGTTCTATTAAAAAATCGTTCACAAAGTTTGTTAACAAGTTTCTTAAGAGGTGGTCTTCGAATTATATTCGTCATGAAAAGCTACACCTGCAAAATAGAGAAACTTGTCTCAACAGCAGACTTTGCATACAAAAGTTTGAGAACACTCGAAGAGTTCATGAATTTTCCAAAAAATTGTGTTGCCGAACAATTAAAAATACATTTAAGCATACAATTTAATAACCTCTGAAATACATAGGTATATATCTGGAGAAAAAATTAATATGCAAAATGAAAAATTATAAATGATGAGTCACATTTATTTGCGCTTCTACTGCACGCGAGCCTCAAAAACTATTAAAAGACACAAATTTCAATATGCAGACATGCGACAGAATAAGTATGTATTTTAACCACCACGGTCGTAAACATATAAACACACAGGCAAAGGTATCAAACCTTCATGACTCTTTGTACTCAATTTTTATTTTGCTACAATTTTAACGCGCTCACCGGAAGAAATACGCTGGCAGCAACTAGAAATAGGAAGGAAGTAAATGTAATATCTAAGGAAGTGTTCTTGATAACTTACTTTTTATTTTTATTAGTTTTTTTCATTTATAAATGCATTTGTTTATTCACTTATGTGTCTACGTGTGTGTATGTTTGTTGTAGTTTCAGTCCCAAAAGGGTATCTTGCTGGATGTAAAATGTGCAACGAGTGAACACAGTTTATATTTATGTAGTATCGAATGAAATTACCACGCTACACGTAAATCTTAATATACCTAAACATTGGGCTGTTCTCAAAAGAATCTCCTTTCAAAAGATATTATCACTGATAATCCCTCCTAATTTTATTAAATTTTTTATTTTATCGTTTTAACTTAATTTAATTTAATTTATTTCACTTTATTTTTATTTATTTTATTTTATTTTATTTTATTTTATTTTATTTTATTTTATTTTATTTTATTTTATTTTATTTTATTTTATTCTATTTTATTTTATTTTATTTTATTTTATTTTATTTTATTTTATTTTATTTTATTTTATTTTTTTAATTTTATTTTATTTTATTTTATTTTATTTTATTTTATTTTATTTTATTTTATTTTATTTTATTTTATTTTATTTTATTTTATTTTATTTTATTTTATTTTATTTTATTTTATTTTATTTTATTTTAATTTATTTTATTTTATTTTACTTTATTTTATTTTATTTTATTTTATTTTATTAAATTTTTTTATATTTTTATTTAGGTTTATTTTTAAAGGCCTCAGAAAGAGCACGTGTTACTTAAACCTCATAGTAAATTAAGTTTTGGTGGTTGTGAGAAAATTGCGAGTTTGTAGTCCAGTAAGCTAAGGAAATTTAGTTCGTAATATAGAAGTAATGCTGCTATGTTTTGTAGGGTGACTTCGCGTTCCTTCTGCTCATTTCGTTTTGTTCTCAAGTAGCTACTTAAAGAGTTGTGGCTTTTGCGTTTGAGTTTCTTGGATTTCAATTCACTTTTCTTACCTTTTAACTCGAAGATACATGTTTGTGTGTATATTACTTTGTACACTTGCTGCACTTGCACACCCCAAGGAAGCATATCAAACGCAATATCACACTGTCTGCCGTATCGAGAATGGTCATTGCAGCTCAATTTAATATTACCCAAGATTAGTTCACACGATAAGCCTGGGTAAAATGAATTTAATACTTTTCTAGCTGTTACTTGTATGGTGGAAGTAGGAGCAAAAGTAGTAATAGGATTGCATGTGAGCTAAAGATGAAAAATGAAGAAGCTTGAAGTGCATACACACATCAAGCGGGTCATAAAATTATTATTTCCATCATTGTGGTAAACATTTTGAGACACAAAACTGATACGATTATCAACTGCAAACAAAGTCATGGACTGGATGCAATTTAAATTGCCGACAATGATTGTGAGAAAAACTAGAAGCTTATGACAATGGCTTGTTTTTTTTTTAACATAAAAAAGGAAAAGTTTAGCATATTTTTAATTAGCATTTAAAAAGTATCATTTTATTACAGGCAGCTGGCGCCTTTGCTAAGTAAAAGTTAAAAAAAAAAAAATTGAAAAGTTCGTTGCTTAAGTCTTTTGATTTTATAGGCTGGGTGTTAGTGGCGCTTAGAGCTTTCACTTTTTACACCTCTTTAAAGCTAAAATAATCCACTACAATCTAAATGGTAACAAAAACTGGCATGCTTTAAGTAACATTAAAAGTGTTGTCACAACAGTTGTATTAGCAACAACTATAACACATACTCAAAACATAACAATGTTGTGCTGGATAAACTAAAACGACACTGGTTGCACAGCGTAAAACCAGTAATAAAAACATGAAGTAGAAATATTTCTATCAATTACAAAACAGTTTACTTTCAGCTTGTTTCAAAAGCCACCTTTGCTACCACTTTAGTTCAAGCATAATAAAAAGTAAATAAATTTGTGATATCTGCGAGTAAAAAAACCAAAAAATCAAGCGAAAGCAGCTTGACCACGCATCTAAAAACACAACGTTTCGGTGAAAAACACAAGCCATTTAGCAATTTGGCAGATGTGTTGGTGTCCGGCTGTGAGCTGCTAACAAGGTTGGTTAAAATTGTTTTAAAACACGATGTACATTTATAAAATGAAAAAAAAAAAAAAAAAAAAAATAAAATAAAATAAAATAAAATAAAATAAAATAAAATAAAATAAAATAAAATAAAATAAAATAAAATAAAATAAAATAAAATAAAATAAAATAAAATAAAATAAAATAAAATAAAATAAAATAAAATAAAATAAAATAAAATAAAATAAAATAAAATAAAATAAAATAAAATAAAATACAATAAAATAAAATAAAATAAAATAAAATAAAATAAAATAAAATAAAATAAAATAAAATAAAATAAAATAAAATAAAATAAAATAAAATAAAATAAAATAAAATAAAATAAAATAAAATAAAATAAAATAAAATAAAATAAAATAAAATAAAATAAAATAAAATAAAATAAAATAAAATAAAATAAAATAAAATAAAATAAAATAAAATAAAATAAAATAAAATAAAATAAAATAAAATAAAATAAAATAAAATAAAATAAAATAAAATAAAATAAAATAAAATAAAATAAAATAAAATAAAATAAAATAAAATAAAATAAAATAAAATAAAATAAAATAAAATAAAATAAAATAAAATAAAATAAAATAAAATAAAATAAAATAAAATAAAATAAAATAAAATAAAATAAAATAAAATAAAATAAAATAAAATAAAATAAAATAAAATAAAATAAAATAAAATAAAATAAAATAAAATAAAATAAAATAAAATAAAATAAAATAAAATAAAATAAAATAAAATAAAATAAAATAAAATAAAATAAAATAAAATAAAATAAAATAAAATAAAATAAAATAAAATAAAATAAAATAAAATAAAATAAAATAAAATAAAATAAAATAAAATAAAATAAAATAAAATAAAATAAAATAAAATAAAATAAAATAAAATAAAATAAAATAAAATAAAATAAAATAAAATAAAATAAAATAAAATAAAATAAAATAAAATAAAATAAAATAAAATAAAATAAAATAAAATAAAATAAAATAAAATAAAATAAAATAAAATAAAATAAAATAAAATAAAATAAAATAAAATAAAATAAAATAAAATAAAATAAAATAAAATAAAATAAAATAAAATAAAATAAAATAAAATAAAATAAAATAAAATAAAATAAAATAAAATAAAATAAAATAAAATAAAATAAAATAAAATAAAATAAAATAAAATAAAATAAAATAAAATAAAATAAAATGATATAAAATAATATAAAATATAAATTGAAATAAAATTAATAAAGGAATAATAAAACAAAAAAATAAAAAAACGAAAGAAGATCAAACAAAAAAAAAAAAAAAACAAAAAAAATAACAATATAAAATAAAATAAAAGAACCGTTTTTTCAGTGAAATGTGCATTATTTTATTGCTTTATCGAAATTTAGGTTTTATCTGCCACGCCACGCGCCTGTGTAAGGCTTGCGTTCTCAAATGATGACAGGTGTTTAACTAATATAGCCGTAATATGAAAGAGTGTTAAAGCTGCTTGTCTTCTGCTAAATTCTTGTAATAAATTTAAAATAAAATTGATGCCCTATAATTATTGCTTTCATCTTCGACTGCAAACTTTTCAAGCCCTTGGCGGCTGCTATTAAAGCGTCAAAAATATTTATATTTGTTTCATTTACAAACATCTTGCAGACATAATTGTTGACATTTTAGTGTGCTCAATTTATTTGTCAGTTGGCTTTTTGCACATTTTTATTCCAGCCTTCTGTTTTAAATGTAGTAATTAAGTGATTAACAATTTGGGTTTCAGAACTTTTTTTTTTACCTTGCTGACACAATTTTGTTGAACAAATGTACGATTTTTTACAATACATCAGTTATGTTTAATTTAATCTAATTCAATTTAGCTTAATTTAATTATTGTATTTGATTTTATTTTATTTGGGCTTATTTTGCTTTACATTATTTTATATTATTTTATATTTTTTTATTTATTTTTTTGTCATTTTTTTATATTAAAAAATGGAAGTACATATCTTCAAGCTCGACTTGCCACAGTAAGGCATTAAACCAACATCATTGTCAGCTTAGCAACAGCGCGTCTATACTTACATCTACATTTTCAACTTGATTCATTCATCGAATCAACCCTTCAGCTGTCCACTAAGTCTCACATACTCTCATACTTACTTACTTATATAAGCACATCAGCGTGACTGTCCGTTGGCCTTACAATTCACATGATATCAATTTACATGAGATCAACTTGTGGCGCTTCTCGATACTAACTTGAACTCAGTTGACTTGCTCAATATTCACACGCCAGTAAACGCCCTCACCTGCTGAGTAAGAGACACGGCCAAGTGTAGCATGTAAGAAAATGTAAAAGAAAGAAAAAAATGTGCTCAAGAAGTAGAAGAGTTTGCTTTTAAATAATTTTTTTTATAATTTTTTCTGCTTAAAAAGTCAACTGCTTTACAACAGCCACAGCGCGTTTTTATTAATGTGTTTTTTGGTGTTTGGTGTGAAAAGGGCTGCTTAGCAATCACTGCCAATGCCAGCAACTGCTTATGGCACTAACAATAGCCAGACAAAGCATTAAAGGAAGCTAAGTTAAAAAAAAAATTATGAAAAAAAAAAATCACAAGAGCTTGAATCACTTTGCTTGCAAGTTGTTGTATTTGTTTTTACGCTTGAGAGCATTGCCTGTGAAATTTTCTGTATACGCCAGACATATTAACATAAAAAAACTGCATATTCTGAAACATTAAATGTTTAATAGTTGTTGCTTCTGCATAATTAAACAATTGAATTTTTAGTAAGCCGGCCGGCTAGCCAGCTGTAAGCGTATGCTAAACTGATATCACCCTGAATGTGGTAGACAAATATGCAAATTAATTACTGACTCAAATGTAGTGAACGAAAAACTGCACCAGATGTGTTATTGTTGTTGCATAATGCATTGAATGCTTAGCAATACTTCAATTTGGTACAAATTAAAATCGAGTTCGTGTCTTAAGTCTTTCGTCTAGTAGTAATAGCCAAGCTGCGTTTTGCCTTACTATTTAAATATATTGCTCTAGTTGTTGTAAATTTTCTTGTATATTTTATGTTATTGCTTTCTATTTGTTATACATCACACGATTTTCGTGTTAATTGGAGCACTCTTCAAATTCGCCTGCACGTCTGACATGCTGACTTTGTAAGCGTTGAGTAAATGCTGTCTACGAAGTGTTAAAATGTTAATGAGGTTTTCTATACTTTTGTTTTTTGTTGTTGTTGTTGTTGGTTATAGTTAGCGCGTTTATGGCAACAAACAATTGTATGGATTGACAAATTTCTTGGTTGAAGTTTAATTTTTTGTTTGTTTTTGGTTAAACAAATATTTGTTGACCGGATATGTTTGAGGGCAGGAAGTGCAACATTTTGAACGTGTCAAAGTGTTAAATGGCTCAATTACTACACCATGGTGAGTATTTCAGAGAAGTGGAGAGCGATTTATTTGACAAGTAGAGAGCTGCACTGAAATTCATTAGGCGCAACGAAAATCAAGTATTTACCTTAAAAAAAAAAAAAAATAAGATAAAATAAAATGGGATTTAAAATTTAATAAAAAAACTACATAAAATAAAAAAAAATTAAAAAAAAAAAACAAAAAAAAAACTAAATTAAAAAAATAAAATAAAGAAAAATTATTTCGTTTGGTCTGTGTTGTTGGTAAGGACCCGACAACCTCTTTCTTGTCTTCAAGTGCCAATGATTGATTACACTAAAAGTGTGTTTATGTAAAAAGAACAGTTACCAGAGCCTTACAATAAGACAAAACTAAATTGTACAAGAATATTAACAACACAAAGACATTGTACTTATGTATTCAAGTATATATGTAATATGGCATATCTATTTACAAACTAACATAAATCAAGCCAAAACAAAGCATTCTGTGAGAAACGGCGTGTGTGGGATATAGTCGTGATTGATAGAACACAAAAGCACACCCACATCGTCAACATGAAGTCAAATGAAAAGCATAAGAATCAAAAGTAATAAAACTGTAAAAACTTTTATTACGATCACTAAATACTCTCAAGCTCATAACTACCCTGCCCACAAGTTATCCAAAATATCAGCTTTCGAAACTCTAAATGAGCCAACAAAAAAATCTTAATGTAAAACTAAATAGCATTAATTACGAAATCATGTATCTCAAATGTCAAAGGATTATGTTTCTCCCGGAATGTGTTGCTTTACTACTCTTACTTCCCACAATGTAATAATGATAAGGAATTTCAAAAACATGAGTAATGTACTAAGAACTTTTGTTAGACAAAATGTTAACAACCAGCACTTTGGCACATAAATCAATTTTCTATATCTCAAGGAAATGCGCTAAACAAATGTAACAGCAATGTAAATTTTTTAAGATCATAACACACAGCGTAAAAGTCAGTACAATGGGTCAGCTTGAATTGGTGAACCATGAAATTGAGTTTTCGTTTTTTTCAGTACCCAAAATTTTGGTGTTTTCTTATTTCATTCACTTTGACTCATTAGTGGTTGGGGTCAGCTTGGTTACTTTGTTGATGCTGCTTTCACAATAAATACATATTTATCGTATAGCGTGGCCAATGATTTGATTAATCATCTTAAGCTGTTGCCATGAGTAAATACCCTGTAGGTAAAACTTGTCATAAGAAAAAAACTCTAAAACAAAAAAATTAAATGATATAAAAAAATAAAAATAAAATAAAGTAAAACAAAGCAAAATAAAAATAAAAAAAACAAATCAAAGAAAAAAAAAATAAAATAAATAATATGAAATTAAATAAAATAAAGTAAAAATAAAAATAAAATAAAATAAAGTAAAATATAAAAAAATCAAATAAAATTACAAAAATAAAATGAAATTAAATTTAAAAAAAATTAAATTAAGAAAAAATATAAAAAAATATAAAATTAAATTAAAAAAATAAAATATATAAAAAAGAATTTAAATAAAATAAAATAAGATAAAGAAATAAAAATAATAATTAAAATTAAATTAAATTAAAAAATAAAAAAAATAAAAAATAATTAAAATAAAATAAAAAAGTTAAATTAAATTAAATTAAATTAAATTAAATTAAATTAAATTAAATTAAATTAAATTAAATTAAATTAAATTAAATTAAATTAAATTAAATTAAATTAAATTAAATTAAAATAAAATAAAATAAAATAAAATAAAATAAAATAAAATAAAATAAAATAAAATAAAATAAAATAAAATAAAATAAAATAAAATAAAATAAAATAAAATAAAATAAAATAAAATAAAATAAAATAAAATAAAATAAAATAAAATAAAATAAAATAAAATAAAATAAAATAAAATAAAATAAAATAAAATAAAATAAAATAAAATAAAATAAAATAAAATAAAATAAAATAAAATAAAATAAAATAAAATAAATAAAAATAAAATAAAATAAAATAGAATAAAATTAAATAAAATAAAATAAAATAAAATAAAATAAAATAAAATAAAATAAAATAAAATAAAATAAAATAAAATAAAATAAAATAAAATAAATAAAAATAAAATAAAATAAAATAAAATAAAATAAAATAAAATAAAATAAAATAAAATAAAATAAAATAAAATAAAATAAAATAAAATAAAATAAAATAAAATAAAATAAAATAAAATAAAATAAAATAAAAAAAGAAAAGAAAATAAAATGAAATAAAATAAATAAAATAAAATAAAATAAAGAATAAATAAAAGTATAATAAAAAAATAAAATAAATTAAAGTTGAAAATAAAATGAAAAGAAACTAAATTTTGCGATTGGTACGTCTGCCAAGCAAATGAATAAGATTAAAAAAAAAGTTGCCAATTTATCTGTTTCTTTACTCTATGTATTTTTATACCCAGCTGTACTTGTACACAGGGTATTATAACTTTGTTAGGATAACGGTTGGTTGTACAGGTATGAAGGAATCGAGATAGATATAGACTTCCATATATCAATATGATCAGGATCGAAAAAAAATTTGATTGAGCCATGTCCGTCCGTCTGTCCGTCCGTCCGTCCGTCCGCCCGTCCGTCCGTCCGTCTGTCCGTTAACACGATAACTTGAGCAAATAATGAGATATCTTCACCAAATTTGGCATGCGTACTTATTTGGGTTCAGAATAGATTGCTATTGAAAATGGGTAAAATCGGACCATAACCACGCCCCTTTTTCGATATCGAAAATTTCGAAAAACGTATAAAATGAGTTAATTCAATATTAGAAGCAGCTACAATGATAAAATTTGCAATATGTATTGATTTAGATGTTCTAAGGCCGATTTTATAAAAATTTTTGAAAAGGGGGCGTGGTACTGCCCACGTATATTTGAAGAAATTTTAAAATTTTGACTCTTAATAACTTCAGAACAGTTTATGCTAGTATAACGAAATTTCGTAGAGGACATACTATTGTTGTGGTAAATTCAGCTATAGAAAATAAACGAAATCGCTCCGCGACACGCCTACTTTTTCATAAAAGTTATATTGAAAGGAGGTGGAAATATTGAAAAGTCCATATCTAATTAACTGATTTCGCTATAATAATATAATTTGGTACATACATCAACTTTCATATTCTTTACATAATTTTTTCAAAATTTTGGAAAGTGGGCGTGGCACCGCCCACTTATGAGTTAAGCAATTTTTATTAATTTTAACACCATTAACTAAACAAAACAAAGAATAACAGCATTTTATGTGCACAGCTGGGTATGTAATGTTCGGTTTCACCCGAACTTAGACTTCCTTACTTGTTTAATAATATAGCTGTTTCATTTTTGTATTATTTTTGATTTTGCCAAGGGGCCAATAAACTCCACCACAGTGCAGAGACACGTTGTTATGATAAAGGCAACCGGTAGATACCAGAAAAGTTCTTGTTTTCGTTTCTCAAATTTAAATTTTTTTTCTCCTTAGGTTTTGCTTTCAAACAACTTCGTTAATTGTTGCCAGCATCAAATTGTTCTTTTGTATATTTAAAAGATTTTCAACTAGCTAGCGCAGTTGTTGCTTTATTTTTTACTTTTCATTGACGCCAACACCTCCAAACAGCTCCAGAGTTTTTGTGAAGAATTGAAACCTGAGTAAAAGTTAATGAGACTAAAGAAAATGAAATGGTAACAGAAAAAGACAAAAATGTTTTTCCGAGATTTAGTGTATGACAATTGAGTTCAAAGGTGACATTGCCTTCAGAAGACTAAAGATGGGCTTAGCTGAGCTAAGTACTCAGGAAAATTTTTATAAATTTTATAAAGGCCACAGCCTCTTAGACGGAACCTAATCTCCTCCCTTTATGCTACGCTCTCTTTAGTCACAAAACCGAGTATACGATCTCTGGCACAACTGAAGAAAGTACTATCCTTACTTGTTTTATCTCAAACGTTCTAAAAAGAGGATTAATACCATAAAAACACTTCCAATAACAATCTAAAAAGAAGCTATAAAATTACGCTTACTTCTTTACCGCCAGCCGTTTATCGGTTGAATAAATATCTCACATGCAACAATGTTTATTCATTTAAACGCTTTAAGCTTCATTTTAAATGATCTGCATTCCATTTCCGCTACTGTTGCCAAAAGTTAAAGTAGCTGCAAAGAGCAATTTAAATTACAATAAAAAAATTTCGCCAAATAAATTGCATTTTCCATTAGCTGATGAAGCTGCTTGTAAATGGAGTAACGAATTGAAATCTGCTGCGCACGTTTAGTCTTTGATTCGCTTGAAATTTTTGTTCAAGTCATTAAAAAAAAGTGAAAAAAAAAAATTGACTGCTGATTTTATGCACCAACTCAGCCTTGAAGCATCGATCTTTTTGTTCTCTTTGTATTTATTGATGTTGTTGCCTTTGTTGTTTTTGTTATATTGCAGCATTAGCATTAAAGCAAGTAGCCGCTGCTAAGCCAAAGCATAACGAATGAGCGCGTGCCAAAATCGTTCAACGTTTGGTGAGACGGTTTGGGTTGAGTTTTGCAGCCGATTAGCTGCGATCTTATTGATTTGCGCTTCAAATAAAAGCAAAATTAATTTTTTCATGTTTTAATTTTATTGTATTGCTGGAATGATAAATTTTTTTAAGGTTAAGTTTTTTCTCTTTTGTTATTTCACGATAACTTGAGAATGTGGTGAACTGATTAATTGCGCGAATTCTGCTGAATAGCTTAGAAAATAT
Organism: Campiglossa producta; assembly: GCA_964058755.1. Taxonomy (NCBI): domain Eukaryota; kingdom Metazoa; phylum Arthropoda; class Insecta; order Diptera; family Tephritidae; genus Campiglossa; species Campiglossa producta. The sequence continues at coordinate 106,429,074 of CAXKVI010000005.1, forward strand.
TTCAATTATGATTTTAGTTTATGATTTAGTTGTTCTCAAGCGTGCTGACAGCAATAATTAATTGCCGCTTTTTGGATTTCCCCATAGTTAAATCATTTTTATATATTTAATTAAGACAAATGTGCGGATCATCTCAAGCCTTAATCCGTGAAAAATTCCGAGGCTGTGGTTTATCTGCAGAATCGTAATTGACTTGAAAAAAAAATAAAAATAAAAAAATAAAACAAAATAAAAAACATAATATAAATAAAATAAAATAAAGTAAATTAAAATAAAATGAAATAAAATAAAATAAAATAAAATAAAATAAAATAAAATAAAATAAAATAAAATAAAATAAAATAAAATAAAATAAAACGAAAATAAAATAAAATAAAATAAAATAAAATAAAATAAAATAAAATAAAATAAAATAAAATAAAATAAAATAAAATATAATAAATAAAATAAAATAAAATAAAATAAAAATAAAATAAAATAAAATAAAATAAAATAAAATAAAATAAAATAAAATAAAATAAAATAAAATAAAATAAAATAAAATAAAATAAAATAAAATAAAATAAAATAAAATAAAATAAAATAAAATAAAATAAAATAAAATAAAATAAAATAAAATAAAATAAAATAAAATAAAATAAAATAAAATAAAATAAAATAAAATAAAATAAAATAAAATAAAATAAAATAAAATAAAATAAAATAAAATACAATAAAATAAAATAAAATAAAATAAAATAAAATAAAATAAAATAAAATAAAATAAAATAAAATAAAATAAAATAAAATAAAATAAAATAAAATAAAATAAAATAAAATAAAATAAAATAAAATAAAATAAAATAAAATAAAATAAAATTAAATAAAATAAAATAAAATTAAATAAAATAAAATAAAATAAAATAAAATTAAATAAAATAAAATAAAATTAAATAAAATAAAATAAAATAAAATAAAATTAAATTGAATTAAGTTAAATTAAATAAAGTTAAGAAAAATATTAAAAAAAATTAAATTAAATAAAATGAAAGAAAGCAAAAAAATGAAATAATAAAAAAATTAATTAAATTAAATAAATCAAGTAAAACGAAATGAAATAAAAAAGAAGTAAAAAAAAACAAAAAATAGTTATAAAAAAGTAAAAAAATGAAACGTTAACAGAATAAGAAGGAAAAAAATACATCTATCTACAAACCGGAAGCTCAAGTACCACTTACATTACTGGTCACCCATAGCTGATTGTTGATCCCATTTATTGATTGTCAGCTACTTCCACATAAGTGACTTAACTGCATTTGCTTCGCATGCAATATCACATCAGACGAAAGTGCCCATAATAATAGATATTTAATAATCGATGACAGCATCTAACAAGTAGAGCAGAAACATTTTGCATGCACTTTATGTAGAAACGGATGTCAATACGTGTAAATCTGTTACATCACGAAGCCTCTGATCTTTGCCTATGAACTAATTAACAATCGGAAGTATTTTCAATTAAGTAATTTTATATCCGTTTTTTATAGCATGAAGAGGGGATAAGGGAAGCAAGTATCTTTTAGTGAAGATAGTTCGTATACTAAGAGAGCTAAGTATTATTGTTCACTTTGACATGAATGAAATAAAAAATATATAAAATAAAGTGAACTAAAACACAACAAGTTGAGAATAAAAAATAATAAAAAATGAATAATAAAAATAAATAAAATAAAATAAAATAAAATAAAATAAAATAAAATAAAATAACAAAAAATAAAATAAAATAAAATAAAATAAAATAAAATGAAATAAAATAAAATAAAATAAAATAAAATAAAATAAAAAATAATAAAATAAAATAAAATAAAATAAAATAAAATAAAATAAAATAAAATAAAATAAAATAAAATAAAATAAAATAAAATAAAATAAAATAAAATAAAATAAAATAAAATAAAATAAAATAAAATAAAATAAAATAAAATAAAATAAAATAAAATAATTTAAAATAAAACAAAATAAAAGAGAATTAAATAAAATCAAACAAAATAATTTGAAATAAAACAAAATAAAAGAAAATAAAATAAAATCAAACAAAATAAAATAAAATAAAATAAAATAAAATAAAATAAAATAAAATAAAAAAATAAAATAAAATAAAATAATTTAAAATAAACCAGAATAAAAGAAAATAAAATAAAATCAAACAAAATAAAATAAAATAAAATAAAATAAAATAAAATAAAAAAAATAAAGTAAAATAAAATCAAATAAAATAAAATAAAATAATAAAATTAAATTAAATTAAAAAAAGAATAAAATAAAATAAAATAAAATAAAGTAAAAAAAAAATAAAATAAAATAAAATAAAATAAGGTAAAATGAATTAACATAACAATACGAAAACAATTTTATTTTGGCAATACAAATTTAAAATATTATTGAATTAAATCTAACCAATATTCTTTTCTTTTTTCAGGTATGCATGAATTAAAATATCTTTCTTATTTAATAATGAGGGGCCACACAGTTGGTAAGCAATTTTAAATAAAAAAGTATCTTTTTATTACAACAATTGAATTCATGAAATTTTCCAGAAGGCTCAAGTATCTCAGCAACTTATCTGCATTAGAAATCAATATGTATGTACAAAGATAACTCTAAAAATGTCTGCATTGAATACCATCCGCATTAGCAATAGGAAGTAGATATTGATAATTAAATTCGTGTGACTTAAAGCAATCTTATCTTAAGTAACTTTTTCAGCAATAATAATAAAACTTTTATTGATTGCTTGTAATCAAATAACAGTTAGCATTGCTTCTATTGTTAGATAATTAATTTATAATTGATTTTTGTTATGTGCAAGAGTTAGTCAACCATTAATCATAATGGAGGTTTGCAACAAATGCAAGCAGTTTGGGCACAAATACAAACACAAACACAATTCTTATTTGGCCATGAGTTTGTCTAAGTATGTGATGGTACAGACAGCAAATCAAACAAAATTTGTGTAATTCATTTATCATGTAATTTTAATTGAGATATTAGAAAATAAAATAGTAGTTCGAAACTTGCATAAAGCTTAAGCATTTGACGTCAGTAAAATAAAATAATATGTAAATAAAATAAAAAAATCATAATAATAAAATTGAAATAGATTGACAAAAATAAAAATAAAATTAAAAAATAAAATAAAACACAAAATAAAATAAAATAAAATAAAATAAATTAAAATAAAATAAAATAAAATAAAATAAAATAAAATAAAATAAAATAAAATAAAATAAAATAAAATAAAATAAAATAAAATAAAATAAAATAAAATAAAATAAAATAAAATAAAATAAAATAAAATAAAATAAAATAAAATAAAATAAAATAAAATAAAATAAAATAAAATAAAATAAAATAAAATAAAATAAAATAAAATAAAATAAAATAAAATAAAATAAAATAAAATAAAATAAAATAAAATAAAATAAAATAAAATAAAATAAAATAAAATAAAATAAAATAAAATAAAATAAAATAAAATAAAATAATTTAAAATAAAACAAAATAAAATAAAATAAAATCAAACAAAATAAAATAAAATAAAATAATTTAAAATAAAACAAAATAAAATAAAATAAAATAATTTAAAATAAAACAAAATAAAATAAAATAAAATAAAACAAAATAAAGTAAAATAAAATAAAATAAAATAAAATAGAATAGAATAAAGTAAAATAAAATAAAATAAAAAAATAAAACAAAATAATAAAAAAAAATAAAATAAAACAAAATAATAAAAAAAATAAAATAAAATAAAATAATATAAAATAAAATAAAATAAAATAAAATAAAATAAAATAAAATAAAATAAAATAAAATAAAATAAAATAAAATAAAATAAAATAAAATAAAATAAAATAAAATAAAATAAAATAAAATAAAATAAAATAAAATAAAATAAAATAAAATAAAATAAAATAAAATAAAATAAAATTAAAAAAAATAAAATAAAATAAAATAAAATAAAATAAAATAAAATAAAATAAAATAAAATAAAATAAAATAAAATAAAATAAAATAAAATACAAAAACTAAAATAAAAAAAAATAAAATTAAATTAAATTAAAAAAAAAATAAAACAAATTAAAATAAAAAATAAAATAAAATAAAATAAATTGAAATAAAATAAAGTTAAAAAAAAATAAAATATTGTCCTGTGACTTTTTCTCAGAGATTTGAATTTTGCTCTGTGTCGGAGTATGATGTGGTGAGATGTATTTATAAGATACGTTCAAATGCTATTGGTGAAGATGGTATTCCTCTAAAATTTATAAAAATTGTTCTTCCACAGGTACTGCCAACCCTGACCCATATTATTAACCACTGCATCACAACCTCGTGCTTTCCTGATGTGTGGAAGATTGCATCTGTCCTTCCTGTCGCTAAAAATAAGTCCGCCAGCTGTCTAAGTGATTTTCGTCCCATAAGCATCCTTCCTGCGTTGTCGAAGACCTTTGAGAGCTTGTTATCTGAACAGATTCATGCTTATATTGATAAGTTCAATCTACTTTCCCCATTCCAGTTTGGTTTTAGAGCAAAGCATAGCTGTTCAACTGCAATAATCAAAATCTTGGATGATATTCGGGCACCCTATGACAGTAACAAGATAACAATGTTGTGTCTGCTCGACTTTTCTAAAGCGTTTGATTCTGTCAATCACACGTTGTTATGCATGAAGCTTAAGTCTTATTTCGGTTTTGGGGACTCTGCTTTAAGTCTCATGAGGAGTTACTTGGGTGGTAGAGCACAACGAGTGAAGGTGGGATCGCATGTCTCTAGTCTCAAGTTGTTATTTAATGGTGTCCCTCAAGGTTCTATACTTGGACCGTTATTATTTAGCCTATTTATTAATGACATATTTACCACCTGTCTGTATGCTCAAATGCATGCTTATGTAGATGATATACAACTTTATATGTCTGGAACACATGCGCAAGTTTCTGAACTTTGTGCCAAGTTTAATAGTGATTTGTCAGCTATTTCGTCTTGGGCGCAAAAAAATTATCTTTCCCTTAATAGTGAAAAATCGTATGTGTTGCCCATATCTAAAAGGCAAATTAACTCTTCAAATCTACCAGCTTTATACATCAATAATAAGTGCCTTAAGTACGTGTCTAAAGTAAGGAATCTGGGGGTTGTTATTAACTCTAGTCTGTCTTGTGATGATCATATTAATGCTGTTATCAGTAAAGTTTACTACACTCTACGTAATCTACGAATGTCTGCCCCCTTCACCCCACTTGTAATAAGGAAGCGGCTTGCTATACAGCTAATACTACCAATTATCTGCTATTCGGAGTGTATATACAGCAAATTAGATTCCAAATCAGCACATAAGATTGATGTTGCCTTTAATCATGTCACGCGGTATGTCTTCGGGTTGGCTAAGTATGATCATATATCTGCGTGGAGAACGAGTCTCTTGGGTTGTGAAATATCTGAGTATCTTAAGGCAAGGAACTGTATATTTCTGTGTCGTGTGATTGCTGATAAAATGCCAACTTATTTATATAACAAGTTAACATTTTCTAGATCTGCTCGCATAAGTAATTTGATCGTTCCCAGCTACAATTATCTAAACTCTGCAAGACTTTTCTTTGTCAATGCTGTCCGCATTTGGAACTCTATCCCCAACTCTGTTCGCAATAGCTTAAGTAAAAGCAACCTTAAGAATGTTATATTTTCTTTCTTTGGTAAGGTGTATTCAAATTAAAATCTGAGTTTAGCTACTTATTAGTCTAGTCAATCATTGTTGTAAAATATTGTTGTTAAAGGTCATTGTAACTATTCTTGTCAATCTCATATATTACCATTGTTATTCCTTTATTTTTAATTTTTTTTTTTTTTTTTTTTTTTTTTTTTTTTTTTTTTTTCTTAACTTTTTTTACTTGTTTACATGTTTTTAAATTTGATAAAAGTTTTTAGTTTTAAGTTTTAAAAATTATACCCACTAATATGTAATGATTGTTGCACTATAAAAGATCATACAAGATCTTATTGTGCTAATACTGTCAATAAATGAATGAATGAATGAATGAATGAAATAATATAAAGCAAATTAAAATAAAATAAGCTAAAATAAATAATAAAAAATAAAGCAGCTTTAGGCTCCTGCGATGGCTCCAATCAATCATTTAAGCGAGCCACAATTCATCAGCAAGTCGCTTAGTATTCAACTAATGCGTATTTAATGGCAAAAAATTTAGTTATTTAGCACACACTTTCAGCATGCAGGAATTGTCAGCCACAAATAATTTTTTATAATTAGAAAAAAGCTGCATTTAATTACAATTGCGTATACGCCGTGGACATACAAAAATAGTTTAACACCAGAAAGCAAACGCATTTGTAATAATAATTACCGTTAGCTGACACAACAACATAATGACGCTGCCGCAGTGAATTAACATTAAAATTGTTAAGTGCTGACTGTACTAGCGATAGCGCGATTACTATCCAGGTAAATGTTTATGTGTGTGCCTACTTGGCTTTGTGACAGTAGCTTTCAGCTGCCGGTCAGCAAATAATTCAACTTGCCGATGATGATGATATCGCAATTTAATGCGCTGCCAGAGGATTGGCACGCGCGCCATTCGCAACTAATTAATTCATTTGATTTACTACAGCAAATAAAATAAAATGAAATAAAATAAAAAGATAAGAAAATCGAAAAAAGTAAGCAGAAGAAGAAATACAATAAGTCTTAGCAGTGAATAACGCTGAGCTGTGTCGCACAAACACATTCGCTCGCCTTCTTCTTTTTCTTCTTCTTCTTTGCTTTTGTATTTGTGCATTAATTTTTCGTTGCTGTTGGTTGCCATTCGCAGTGCGCTGTCGCATTTGATTGGCACGCGCTTAACCGGTCCATGGCAGCTGCACCCAAATGTTAAGTCGTTGCCCAGCAGCAGCAGCTGTTGGTGCGGCATAATTGATGAGGCATTCGATTACTACTCTCGTGAGTTGTGGCTAAATAACAAACCGTTTTGCACAAACCTACAAATGTAAAAGCTTGCGGGCGGGTGGGTAAGTGAATTGCTTGAAGTATTTGACATGGAATGACAATTGAACTGCAATCAGCGGGGGAAAATATAACAAACAGCGTTTTTGTGGTAAATTACTTAAGGCTTCTTGTAGTTATGCGAGCAATTTTTCTTTGCTTTCACATTGAATTGCCTTTCTTTTGCTCTATTTTGCAACAGCCTACAAAGCAAAACCGATTGGCACTATTAACTGATCGACTAAAAGGCTGACTTATTTCTATTAAAACTAAACATGAAGTAAATAAAACATTATGAAAAAGAAATAAAAAAATATAAAAAAAAAATAAAATATTTATAAAAAAGTTAAAATCAAAAACAAATTAAAATAAAATAAAATAAATTTTAATTGAATTAAATAAAATGAAGCAAAATCTTCTTATTGTTCTTAGCCATCTCTGCAAACTACACGATACCGTTTAAGTGTGAGTCTGCCCATAAAAGTTTCGCCAATTTGATATACTTTAACACATACCTGATTTTATATTTCTTATGCTAAGTAATAACTTTTATAGCAAACTGAAATCGCAATAAAAACTTCGATGAATATTACTTCTTTGATTTGATGCAAATAATTTGAATTTGCTGCGGCTCGTTTAATGTATAAACGGCAAGTCGTTTGGTATATAAAATGCAAGTTCGTGTCTTAAGTCTTTTGAAATATAAAATGCAAGTTCGTGTCTTAAGTCTTTTGAAATATAAAATGCCGGTTCGTGTCTTAAGTCTTTTGATACATAAAACGCAAAGTTCGTATCTTAAGTCTTTCGATCTAATGTTTCAAGCAATGTATGTAATTAAAAATAAAACATTACCTAACTTTATGACCACTAACAATTAAATAGTAGTTGCCATTCTCTATTTTGTAACTACAAAATAAATGATTCGTTAAATTGTTTTTTTTTTATTTAATTTTTCAAAACGACTTACGCCACAAATCAACTCGTGTTTGTATGCCATGCTGTGTGCCATTCTAACGGCAACAACATCATTTAACATAACGACCCATCATAACAATGAGCGTAGCATAAGAATAGTTAAACTTTGAACGTTAATATGTTAAAGCATTAAAGCAGCGAGAAGGCAATAAAAGTACACTATTAAGGCAGCTAGCGAAAGGAAGCAAAATAATATTAAAAAAAACTACGAAAAGCAACACCAACTAACCCA
>CAXKVI010000005.1:106449813-106452313 GCA_964058755.1 Campiglossa producta
AGAAAGAAGAAATATAATCAAGACTGTCCATTTCGCGCGTTTTTTCTGCGCATCATCAATTCCAAGGGGAAAACACTGCACACGACGGTGTAAACAAATACATACATATAATTGCCAACTGGACGTGAGCCAACCAATACAAAGCTAAAATAATAATAAATGATAAAAGTAAAAGGTGAATTGATAACTGATAACTTTAGCTCCATCATACATATGTACGTAGCACATAGGCCAGGCAAAACATAAAGGCATAGAGTACATAGATAAGGCTTTTGGTAGAACAATACAAAACGAAGTAAAGCTAAACAGAGGCAGTCAAGTCAATACAAAAGGGAAGAATATTAATCTTAAGAAAAAGTCAATTAAAGCGAAGAATAATCTACCCATCACAGCGCGAACACAAAGTAAAGGGCATCTTTGGATGCCTATGGGTATGGCGATAGTGATGAAGGAATAAAATCTTTGGTTAGGGTGTTGGTGGAAGTGTTGGGCTCCCACCTTAAAATTTATGAAATTTTTTTCTACTTGGGGGTTGTTTAGCAAAGCGAAGGTGGCAATAAGCTTCTCATGAAGATTTGGATAAAATGAGTGGCACAATTGAAAATCAATCTCCTTGAACTTATTGCTCAGACTTGATAGAAAACTATGCAATATCTGTACGGAAAGGCTGGCCCAAAAGATGGTTGGTTCATAAGATGTGGCGAGTTCTCTCTTTATAAATCTTTATAAATTTAAATATTCAAACAGGTTCTCAGGCTTGATAGAAAACTATCCAAGAAAGCTGGCCAAGAAGATGGTTGGTTCATAGGACGTATAAAGAACTTATTCTTTATAAATCTTTAAATATTAAAACGGTTCTCAGGTTCTCTCGAGCTCCCTCAGTTATTGTACTCCTATCATAGCCATCACGGGTTGTGATTTGGATTATTGTTATGGATATGAGTATGGGTATGGTTATGGTAGTAGTTATAGTTATGGTTATGTTTATGGATATCAGTATGGTTTTGATTATGGTTATAGTTATGAATACTGTTATTGTTACGGTTATGGTTGTGGGTATGGTTACGGTTATTGTTACTGTTATGGTTACGGTTATGGTTACGGTTATGGTTACGGTTATGGTTACGGTTATGGTTACGTTTATGGTTACGGTTATGGTTACTGTTATGGTTACGGTTATGGTTACGGTTATGATTATGGTTATGGTTACGGTTGTGATTACGGTTATGGTTACGGTTATGGTTACTGTTATGGTTACGGTTATGGTTACGGTTATGATTATGGTTATGGTTACGGTTGTGATTACGGTTATGGTTACGGTTATGGTTACGGTCATGGTTACGTTTATGGTTACGGTTATGGTTACTGTTATGGTTACGGTTATGGTTACGGTTATGATTATGGTTATGGTTACGGTTGTGATTACGGTTATGGTTACGGTTATGGTTACGGTCATGGTTACGGTTATGGTTACGGTTATGGTTATGGTTACGTTTGTGGTTACGGTTATGGTTACGGTTATGTTTACGGTTATGGTTACGGTTATGTTTACGGTTATGGTTACGGTTATGGTTACTGTTATGGTTACGGTTATGGTTACGGTTATGATTATGGTTATGGTTACGGTTGTGATTACGGTTATGGTTACGGTTATGGTTACGGTCATGGTTACGTTTATGGTTACGGTTATGGTTACGTTTATGGTTACGGTTATGGTTACTGTTATGGTTACGGTTATGGTTACGGTTATGATTATGGTTATGGTTACGGTTGTGATTACGGTTATGGTTACGGTTATTGTTACGGTTATGGTTGTGGGTATGGTTACGGTTATTGTTACTGTTATGGTTACGGTTATGGTTACGGTTATGGTTACGGTTATGGTTACGGTTATGGTTACGGTTATGTTTACGGTTATGGTTACGGTTATGGTTACTGTTATGGTTACGGTTATGGTTACGGTTATGATTATGGTTATGGTTACGGTTGTGATTACGGTTATGGTTACGGTTATGGTTACGGTCATGGTTACGTTTATGGTTACGGTTATGGTTACGTTTATGGTTACGGTTATGGTTACTGTTATGGTTACGGTTATGGTTACGGTTATGATTATGGTTATGGTTACGGTTGTGATTACGGTTATGGTTACGGTTATTGTTACGGTTATGGTTGTGGGTATGGTTACGGTTATTGTTACTGTTATGGTTACGGTTATGGTTACGGTTATGGTTACGGTTATGGTTACGGTTATGGTTACGGTTATGGTTACGTTTATGGTTACGGTTATGGTTACTGTTATGGTTACGGTTATGGTTACGGTTATGATTATGGTTATGGTTACGGTTGTGATTACGGTTATGGTTACGGTTATGGTTACGGTCATGGTTACGGTTATGGTTACGGTTATGGTTATGGTTACGTTTGTGGTTACGGTTATGGTTACGGTTATGTTTACGGTTATGGTTACGGTTATGTTTACGGTTATGTTTACGGTTAT
>CAXKVI010000005.1:106457313-106479813 GCA_964058755.1 Campiglossa producta
AACTCAATACAATAAAGAAACAACAACAAATCAACTGTGAAAAAAAGTTTGCATACAAACAACATTTGACTTCAAACAATTTACACCCACGCGACTACTACCCCACTACCACGCCATCACTACACCACCACTGCAAAGCATTCAAGCGTGTAATAGGCGGCATGAGAATTGCTTGCAATAATAATTGCTTTTGAATGCATGTGAAAAAAGCAGCAATACAAAAAAAAAAATTACATAAATGTTATATTAGAAGTGTGAAAATATTAACTTCAAAGTCATGAAAAAAATTTTTTGACTGTTTTTTGACTGTTTTTTGCAAATAAAATAAATCCTAAAAAAATTTAATAATTTTATTGCAAAATGGATACCATTGCTATAAAAACGGCGCCACCGCATGCTCCACTTGCTGCCACACAACAACAACAAACGCTGGCCAGCAAGGCACCCAAAAATAATGCTGATTTCTATACAAAAACTAGCGTTGGCGCATTTTTTCAAACTTGCAAGGTAAGTGGTTTTGTTGTTGTTTTAGCAACACCTAAGAATTGCTAAAAAACTATTTGCGTTTGTCAACGTAAATATAAACAAATATACTCCACTTCAAAAAGGGAAATAAACTAAATTCAATACGAATATAAAAAAAATGAAATAAATTAAAATAAAATAAAATGAAATAAATTAAAATAAAATAAAATAAAATAAAATGAAATAAATTAAAATAAAATAAATTAAAAGAAAATGAAATAAAATGAAAAAAAAAATAAAATAAAATGAAATAAATTAAAATAAAATAAATTAAAAGAAAATGAAATAAAATGAAAAAAAAAATAAAATAAAATAAAAAAAATAATTAATTTTATAAAAAAAAATAGTAAAAATATAATAAAATCAAATAAGATAAAAAAATAAATAAAATAAAATAAAATAAAGTAATATAAAATAAAATAACACAAAATAAAATAAAATAAAATAAAATAAAATAAAATAAAATAAAATAAACCTAAATAAAATAAAATAAAATAAAATATAATAAAATAAAATAAAATAAAATAAAATAAAATAAAATAAAATAAAATAAAATAAAATAAAATAAAATAAAATAAAATAAAATAAAATAAAATAAAATAAAATAAAATAAAATAAAATAAAATAAAATAAAATAAAATAAAATTAAATAAAATAAAATTAAATTAAATTAAATAAAATAAAATAAAATAAAATAAAATAAAATAAAATAAAATAAAATAAAATAAAATAAAATAAAATAAAATAAAATAAAATAAAATAAAATAAAATAAAATAAAATAAAATAAAATAAAATAAAATAAAATAAAATAAAATAAAATAAAATAAAATAAAATAAAATAAAATAAAATAAAATAAAATAAAATAAAATAAAATAAAATAAAATAAAATAAAATAAAATAAAATAAAATAAAATAAAATAAAATAAAATAAAATAAAATAAAATAAAATAAAATAAAATAAAATAAAATAAAATAAAATAAAATAAAATAAAATAAAATAAAATAAAATAAAATAAAATAAAATAAAATAAAATAAAATAAAATAAAATAAAATAAAATAAAATAAAATAAAATAAAATAAAATAAAATAAAATAAAATAAAATAAAATAAAATAAAATAAAATAAAATAAAATAAAATAAAATAAAATAAAATAAAATAAAATAAAATAAAATAAAATAAAATAAAATAAAATAAAATAAAATAAAATAAAATAAAATAAAATAAAATAAAATATAATAAAATAAAATAAAATAAAATTAAATAAAATAAAATAAAATAAAATATAATAAAATAAAATATAATAAAATAAAATAAAATAAAATAAAATAAAATAAAATAAAATAAAATAAAATAAAATAAAATAAAATAAAATAAAATAAAATAAAATAAAATAAAATAAAATAAAATAAAATAAAATAAAATAAAATAAAATAAAATAAAATAAAATAAAATAAAATAAAATAAAATAAAATAAAATAAAATAAAATAAAATAAAATAAAATAAAATAAAATAAAATAAAATAAAATAAAATAAAATAAAATAAAATAAAATAAAATAAAATAAAATAAAATAAAATAAAATAAAATAAAATAAAATAAAATAAAATAAAATAAAATAAAATAAAATAAAATAAAATAAAATAAAATAAAATAAAATAAAATAAAATAAAATAAAATAAAATAAAATAAAATAAAATAAAATAAAATAAAATAAAATAAAATAAAATAAAATAAAATAAAATAAAATAAAATAAAATAAAATAAAATAAAATAAGTTAAAATAAAATAAAATAAAATAAAAGAAAATTAAATAAAATAAAATAAAAAATAAAATAAAAAAAATAAAACAAAATTAAATAAAATTAAAAAAAAAAAAAAAATAAAAAAAAATAAAAAAAAAAAATAAAAAAAAACCAAATAATATAAAACAAAATAAAATTAATTAATATCAAATGATTTGTTATTTTTATGATTTTCTAATTTTTTTAATTAGGTGTATCGGATGTATGAAGCTAGCTTTAAAGTCAAGCAAATGAGACTTTTACACTTAAGTTTTATCAAGTTTCGTATATAAAAATATTTCTTACCTGATTATGCTATTAGCACACAATTTTTAAAATAATTAAAATTGTAATATCTAATTGCTTCTACCAATTCACCATGACCCCTATACTTGCAAACATTTTAGAAATTCCTAACATATGTTGTGGGCAAATAAAAAAGCAAATAGCTAGTAATCACCTACAACCTCATACATTCACGAAGTTTTTATCATATGTGCGCTTTATAACATAATCATGTGGCATATCAGCATTTAATTCAGGCACGTTGTGTGTCAGTGCGCATGCGTCAATGCACATTCAAAAGTAAACGTTTAATCGCCAACGGGCAAGCACTTGTATTCGAAAAAATTTACATAGTTATTTGAGGAATGCAGTTCTATGCTTATAATAAATATCGTTTTGATATCGCTATAGTATAAAATAATTTAACAAGTACCTTAGTACATATGATTGTGTGCATGCTTGTGTGGATATGTGCACATAAGCCACGCCAATTATACAGACATTTATTGTTAGGCAAGTGGTTGCAATGCTGTAGCATGTGTGATTGAATATAAAGTAATTTGTTTAACTAGGTACTTATAGCATTATCATAATCAGAATTGACTGCTTAATCGTTTATATAATACAAACTATAATAATTTCCTTTGAATTTCAAATACTGTTTTGACTTTTTTTTTTAAATATTCTAGAAATTTAGTTATAATATATTTTTTATGAGAAAAATGTATAAATTGTAAGAAAAAAAATATATTAATGATCTGTAGAACTCCATAGTTGACTTAAGTTGTAATTCTATAACTTATTTTTTTTATTCTGCAATTATGTCAACCAACCAGCGATCATTTCTTCTATAATTCACAAAAAAATAACAAATTAATTTTGTAGAAAATTTTCTCTACAACCAGTTGCATTATGAAAACACAATTTATTCGAGTACCAAAACCTTTCAATGTTTTGTTAGTACACATTTAAGTATGTAATGGTTTTTTGGTGTTTTTTTAGTGTTGCTTGAGAGCTTCGTATTATTCTTTGTCATAAAATTTTGCTTTGTTTATTTATTTTGTTTTACTCTCTTACCCTACTGACTTCAGTATGTAATGGAGTGACGCCTGAAATGTATGCCTTTGTATACTTGGTGCAAATGTGCGTTGCACAAATAAAACATTTTCAGTGCACAGTTGACTAATTTTATGATATGTCATAGTTTCCCCTTTTTTTCGTGTAAGCATTATGTTTAATTTCAAGGTAAATTATTTTTATGCAAAGTCATCTGAGGTTTGACAATAATTTACTAAGGTGTTAGTTTAACTAGTCTTATTCCAATCAGCCCTGGATAAATTAAACTTTTTTTATTTTATTTTAATTTATTTTATTTTATTTTATTTTATTTTATTTTATTTTATTTTATTTTATTTTATTTTATTTTATTTTATTTTATTTTATTTTATTTTATGGTATTTTATTTAATTTTTTTTTATTTTATTTTATTTTATTTTATTTTATTTTATTTTATTTTATTTTATTTTATTTTATTTTATTTTATTTTATTTTATTTTATTTTATTTTATTTTATTTTATTTTATTTTATTTTATTTTATTTTATTTTATTTTATTTTATTTTATTTTATTTTATTTTATTTTATTTTATTTTATTTTATTTTATTTTATTTTATTTTATTTTATTTTATTTTATTTTATTTTATTTTATTTTATTTTATTTTATTTTATTTTATTTTATTTTATTTTATTTTATTTTATTTTATTTTATTTTATTTTATTTTATTTTATTTTATTTTATTTTATTTTATTTTATTTTATTTT
This sequence comes from Campiglossa producta, assembly GCA_964058755.1. Lineage (NCBI taxonomy): Eukaryota > Metazoa > Arthropoda > Insecta > Diptera > Tephritidae > Campiglossa > Campiglossa producta. The sequence goes on from CAXKVI010000005.1 coordinate 106,461,730, forward strand.
ATTTTATTTTATTTTATTTTATTTTATTTTATTTTATTTTATTTTATTTTATTTTATTTTATTTTATTTTATTTTATTTTATTTTAATTTATTTTATTTTATTTTATTTTATTTTATTTTATTTTATTTTATTTTATTTTATTTTATTTTATTTTATTTTATTTTATTTTATTTTATTTTATTTTATTTTATTTTATTTTATTTTATTTTATTTTATTTTATTTTATTTTATTTTATTTTATTTTATTTTATTTTATTTTATTTTATTTTATTTTATTTTATTTTATTTTATTTTATTTTATTTTATTTTATTTTATTTTATTTTATTTTATTTTATTTTATTTTATTTTATTTTATTTTATTTTATTTTATTTTATTTTATTTTATTTTATTTTATTTTATTTTATTTTATTTTATTTTATTTTATTTTATTTTATTTTATTTTATTTTATTTTATTTTATTTTATTTTATTTTATTTCATTTTATTTTATTTTATTTTATTTTATTTTATTTTATTTTATTTTATTTTATTTTATTTTATTTTATTTTATTTTATTTTATTTTATTTCATTTTATTTTATTTTATTTTATTTTGGTTTATTTCATTTTATTTTATTTTATTTTATTTTATTTTATTTTATTTTATTTCATTTTATTTTATTTTATTTTATTGTTCATTTATGTTTGGTTTAGCCTCTCCTTTAATTCTTCACTTTATTCTATATTATTTTTTGTTAATTATTTTTTCGAGGCCAATGACTTTCTTTCATATTTAGTAGAAACTAAAAAAAGTTTATTCTATACCCTTTCAAGTTACCTACATATACATACATACATATGTTCATACCCCTTTGACTTCTCAGTGCAAAAAATAGATCGTACTGAAACAATGGCGCGTTATAAGCAAATCTCTGCATGCCTACAACTTTTATACTCCATTTATTTGAATGTGACTCACCGCAAGCGTTTGATTGTTGCTAAGTTTTTGTTTAGAAGACGAAAAAAATGGAAAATGAAAATAAAAAATACTGAAAATTTATGAGAAAGCTTCTTGGTATGGGTTTGTTGAACAGCTGCGTTTAGCGAGCAATAATTATTTTGCCACAAATAGCTAATGACGCTGTCGAGATTAAATAGCAATTTTTAGCGAGTATTTTATACTTCTTTTCGAATTTTAATGAACATCGAAAAAATTATTTTAAAAAGTTTTAAGTTCATTTCTGCAAGTAAATATATATAATCAGAAACAATTTGAAAATATCTATTTCGTTTCACACGTATATATGTATCAATGAATATACCCACACTCATGCTCCTGGCCAAAAGTTTCGCTTTGTTTCAAAAACACAGAAACCTTAGAAATCTAAAAATTCCCATCAAAGACAAGAAACAGCTGCTGCACCACTGTTGCATTTTCAGTATTTTTTTGGGTAAATCCCTACAAGACGTACATACAAACGTGCTTCGCTGTGAGCTGCCTACACACAAAAATCTCACGCACATGTTCTAAGATTTAAAAATTTTCACAAAAATCTCAGGTACAGTGTTTGTATGGCAACAAAATACATGAAAAAGGTGAAAATGGTTAAAATGGAAAAACTAATAAAATATCCTACACAAATCTGTAAAAGCCATGATTTTGATTTGTTTGAGATATTTTTCTTATGACTCTTTGTTTTATTTATGTATGTATGTCCTTCTGCTTGTTAATCCGCTGGAGTTAATGACGTTAGCCTAAACACTAGATACATACACATATACATATAATCATTATTCACAAAATACATACAAACAACTATATGCCCTTTAACCTTGTATGATAACATAATAACAAAGAGAATACGATAGACAAGTATAAACCTGTAAACATCTTTTCAATAACACAAACAATTATATTCGGTGATAAGTAACAAAGCATTATGATAACATAATGCTAAACATGTAAACATCTTTTTATCACCGAACAAACAATAGTTAGAAATAAGTATAAATAGATGTAAGCGTAAAAATGGAAAACAGTTCCGGAAATAAAACGAGACTGAAATAAACTCTTGTGTACTTTCAATTATTAACACGGACTCATAACTGGGGGCTCAACCGCAATTAAAAAGAGCTATATATTTTTTTTTTTATAATTTAAAAAATATATATAAAACAATTCCACGGGAAGTAGGACTTCCAGCACTAATGTCTGAAAGAACTGCTTAAAAAATTGACAAAACTAAATTCCTGAAAAATCGGAATTATAATCAACACGGATAGGTCTTGAAAAATAGATAATCCATTAAAATTAAAAACAAAAACGAGTCCCGAAATCAAAGGACATCAGTTTAAAAAAATTGACAAAATAAATCAAAAAAAAATCCAGAAAAAATTGGAATAACAGTTAACTACGGTGAATCCCGAAATCAACAGTCATCATTTTCAAAATGACTACAATACAAGACATAATGGCCACATTGGGAAACTTGGAAGTATTTAAGAAACTTCCAAACTTTTACGGCGATAAGAGACAGTACAGGTCATGGAGAAAACGTGTCTGGGCAATAATGGAGAGCATCAAGAGTTATTCCACAACACCCGCATACTACGGAGCAGTATGCCTTGTGCATTCGAAAATTAGAGGAGATGCATTTACTATTTTAAGTTGCCAACCAAACCAATTTAACTTTGATGCAATGATTAAATGTTTGGATTATATGTACGATGAACCACAAGAATACAGACTTAACGTGCAGGTGCAATACAATAAGACTGCACCTGTCCACCAGAACCTACCAATGGAAGCAGATCATTCATATCAAAAAACAGAATCACTAAAATGTCTGAATGAAAAAACTCAGGATTATACGAATGTGATCAATACAACAGCAAAAGCAGCAGGCGAAATTATACCAGAAACAGCAGAATCGATACTCAAAATCAAACTGAAGAATATAGAAGTTGTAGCAAAACAAAATGAAAACTATTATAAAGAAATTGGACATAAAGAGAAGAAGAAACAAGTACGCACAACAAAAATGAAAGAAACAAATTCGGCAAAAGTGAAACGGAAGTATGCAGCATGGTCAAAAAGCAAATATTATGGCAACAAGGTCAAGAAAATTAAGTCAAAGAAAAATATCATAGTGAACACAATACAAAAGGAAGTGAAGAAAATGAACGCAACGAAAAATGGTACAATGAGCACAATGCAAAAGCAAAGCGAAGAAAACATCAAACCATACGTACGGGATAAAGGCGGAGGTAAATAGACATCATATTCTTTAAAATAGGTAAATAAAAGAATATACTTCAAATGTGTTAAAAGAAAATAAATAAATAATCAAAATAATATACGTAGGTAAAACGCATGTAAATCATAAAGAAGAAATCAAAATGTAATAAATGCATATTATAAATTTAGTTATATCAAACAATTATATATGTACATATATTTACCTCGAGAATAGTATCAATTAAAATTTATTCCATAATTATCTGTATTCTAACATTTAACTTAAACATACCTACATACATACGTATATAAAATTAAAATAATGTCGACGATAGGAAAAGAGACGCCCAATAATCTTCAACCACAGTAGATTTGAAATGAGGACATTTCATTTTAAACAGCGGGGAGAGTTAATGACGTTAGCCTAAACACTAGATACATACACATATACATATAATCATTATTCACAAAATACATACAAACAACTATATGCCCTTTAACCTTGTATGATAACATAATAACAAAGAGAATACGATAGACAAGTATAAACCTGTAAACATCTTTTCAATAACACAAACAATTATATTCGGTGATAAGTAACAAAGCATTATGATAACATAATGCTAAACATGTAAACATCTTTTTATCACCGAACAAACAATAGTTAGAAATAAGTATAAATAGATGTAAGCGTAAAAATGGAAAACAGTTCCGGAAATAAAACGAGACTGAAATAAACTCTTGTGTACTTTCAATTATTAACACGGACTCATAACTCTGGCAATGAGTGCGCATGCGTGACGTAATGGAATCACAAAGGTAGGAGTTAAAAAAAACATTTCCCTGTTTGCTGTTGATTTTCAGTGGGTAGAAAAAAACGATAATTATAGTTTATTGTAACCAAGGTACACCTGCGTATATGCAAGTGCGTGTGTGCGTGTATTTGTGAGTTTGAGGAAATCACAATAATTACAGAATAACAGAGAACAAATATTCGGGAATTTTTGAGTACAAGAAAATGTGAGAAATGCATTAAAATGAAATGAAAAAAGAAAAAAATTTATTTTAATTGAATTTAAGCAAACTATTTTTTTATATAAATAAAATATCATCTGCTTTTTTTCATTTTTTTAATCATCACTTTCTGTGCATTGAGAAAAGTCTTACAAAAAATTGTACTAGGTTTAAATGAAAGTAACAATTTTTGATAATTGTATTTATATCACACACGCAATCAAACAGCAAATCTATTATGTAATTTGACTCACTTGTTTGCACTTGCGAGCTGCACCATGCACATACGACTTCACAAACAAACATATGTATGTATTTATTACATGGGCACTTTCCTTAGTAAATACCTCGAACAATATTTCGCACTGTCGATGAAAGCAAACAAATTGCAAGCGTATTAATTGCTCATGGCAGCAGAGGTGAGTTTGAGGTAAGATAACAGGAAAGCGAAATTGCGACGAGACGCATAAATGTTAGATAAGTTTTGTTGTAACAGCTAATTGCATGTTGGTGACAAAGTGATTTAGATTTTTACTTCATGTCTTTTTTTTTCTCAACAACTTTGTTGCTTTTGCTTGCTTGTCTGCGCAATTTAACAGTTTCTATGAAAACCTTTAGCTGCAATTTTTGTTGGTTGTGGATTTGACTTTTTTTAAATACTGCCAATCTTTAAATTTTTCTAATCTGTTTTTCAAAATTTTTCAAAAAAAAATTAATTTTGAAAATGTTCGGCGTTTTTTCGAAGTAATGTTAATTAAATTTCTCGTTTAATATATTTTTTAATACTTAAATAAATTTCGAAATTTTTTCGGAGTTCGAATTCTTTTTTCGAAACTAGCAACTTTTTTCAAAGATTTTTGTTTTATATTCTAAGACGTTTTAAGCTAAAGTACTTTATTTTATAAGCATTTTATTAAATAATATTTTGCAATTCGAATTATTTTCGAAGTTATGGCTCAGCTTAAATTTAAAATATATTTTCGAAGTTCGAATTATTTTTCGAGTTAAATGGTGGGCGGCGAGCAGTTTATTATTATTGTTGTTGTGATATTATATGGTTGAGGGAGTTGGCCGGGGTTGCCGGTTCGAATCCCACCTCAACCAAAGCCTTTTTAATTTTATTTAATTTATTATTTTTATATTCCATCAAGTCTCATGGACTGTGTTTGGTTCTTTTTAATTATTGGTATGTACCATCAAGTCTAGCGGACTGTGTTTTGGTATTGACACTCTGTATGTATTAATTGGGGCGAGCACTTTGGCTCTGAGAATGCATCGTTGGCTATTCTCACTTCCTTAGAAAACCCCTCAAAATTGTTGGTGGTGAGCACTTGGGCTCTGAGGCATTGGCGGCTATTGGCTTACCCCATTTTGCTTGTGAAAAACCACTTGTGTTTTGTTACACCTTATATTTATTATTTGGTGGTGAGCACTTGGGCTCTGAGGCATTGGCGGCTATTGGCTTACCCCATTTTGCTTGTGAAAAACCACCTGTGTTTTGACACTCTGTATGTATTAATTGGGGCGAGCACTTTGGCTCTGAGAATGCATCGTTGGCTATTCTCACTTCCTTAGAAAACCCCTCAAAATTGTTGGTGGTGAGCACTTGGGCTCTGAGGCATTGGCGACATTGGCTTACCTCATTTTACTTATGAAAAACCACTTGACACTCTGTATGTATTAATTGGGGCGAGCACTTTGGCTCTGAGAATGCATTGTTGGCTATTCTCACTTCCTTAGAAGACCCCTCAAAATTGTTGGTGGTGAGCACTTGGGCTCTGAGGCATTGGCGGCTATTGGCTTACCCCATTTTGCTTGTGAAAAACCACTTGTGAAAACCCCCCCTTTTCCAATTTTCGAACTATTTTCGAAGTTATGTCTCCGCTTGAATGTAAAAATATATTTTCGAAACTCGAATTATTTTTCGAAGTTATTTTATTTTCTTTTTAATTTTCAAAAATTTTTTTTTAAGTTTTTATACTATTTTTTAATTTTCGAACTATTTTCGAAGAAACTATGTCTCAGCTTATATTTAAAAATTTATTTTCGAAGTTCGAATTATTTTCGAAGTTTTTTAATTTTCGAACTATTTTCGAAGAAGTTATGTCTCAGCTTAAATTAAGAGTATATTTTCGAAGTTCGAATTATTTTTGTAAGTTATTTTATTTTCTATTGAATTTTCGAATTTACTTTTTGCTTTCTTTTCAATTTTCGAAATTTTTTCGAAGCTATGTCTCAGTTTAAAGTTAAAATACATTTAAGAAGTTCGAATTATGTTTCGAAGTTATTTTAAAAATTTATTTTCGAAGTTCGAATTATTTTTCGAAGTTAATTTAATTTCTATTTAATTTTCGAATTTATTCGAAGTTTTTTATTATTTTTTTAATTTTCGAATTATTTTCGAAGTTATGTCTCAGGTTAAATTTAAAAGTATTTTTGAAATTCGAGTTATTTTTATTTATTATATTTTCTTTTTAATTTTCGAACTATTTTTGAAGTTGTCTCAGCTTAAATTTCAAACATATTTTCAAAGTTCGAATTATTTTTCGAAGTTATTTTATTTTCTATTTAGCTTTCGAAGTTTTTTCGATTTTTTTTTAGTTTCTATTCAATTTTCGAAGTTGTATCTACTTAAATATTTTGTTTTAAATTTTTCAAGTAATAAAATTCAATTTCGAAGCTTTTTTTTTCAATTATGCACTATATTTAGTTTTCAGAACCTACGACTGTGTCTAAAAAAAAAATAAAATTATTTCAAAAGATCTCGAAGCTCGAACATTGCGAAGTTTGCACTTTTCAAAGTTTGCACTTTTCGAAGTTTGCACAAAAATTGCATCTTTGTCCAAATTCGGTATCTGTTTGCTGTATATTGGCTATGTGTTGTGGGACTCTTTCCGTCACAAACTAAAGACTTAGGCAACAAACTTGGCTTTGCTTGGTGGCACTTTTTTCCTTCATGAACTAAAGACTTAGGAGACGAACTTGCATATGCTTTAAGTGAAACCTTTTGGTGTATTTCAAAGACTTTGGACACTAACCTTGATTCAATGCATTTAAACTTAATTTACTTTATGAAACATATTTAATTGAAGTGCTAAAATATTTATGAATGCAATAAAAAGAACAAAAATATTACTTTTAAGACGCCTACTTAATAGAGGCATTAACATTTACAGCAAGCACACTCCAAAAGCATTTTGGAAGGAGTTAAGAAATGGTGATGCTTAAAAATGCGAAAAACAAATAGAAAAAGAGTAAAATAGATGTGTACTCATATTTTGTGTGGACTACACTTAAGCTGCTAAAAAACATAATAAGATTAACCTTTTAATGATAAACTAAATACAAGCTAAGTCTAAAAGCAGCAAGTAAATTAGGCATTTCGAAAAAAAGTGTGGAAATATATCTACAAAAAAAATGTTTAAAAACTCAAAAGCAAAACAATGAAAAAACTAACAAACACTAAAAAGAAAAATTATATATCAACATTTCAAATGTAGGCTGAACAACTCACACACGCATTTCCGCCCATGCAGCGGCCGGCAATTTACGACGTGCACTTTTAAAGCAATAAAATATCAAAGCAATGAAAATGAAAATTTTAAATATCAAACACACAAAGTAGACAAGCAATTTATGTACAATATTTCTTGCTCTAGCTTTTACACGTTTTTTATTATTTTGTGTGGTGTTTCCGAAAATTGAAAAATCGCCCACATCACTTAAACAGCCGACCGGAAGGTAAATGACCACACGTTTTTACTTTTTGTCAACGCGTTGATATGCCGCAGACACTCTATTATATGGCTTTTTTTTTAGTTTAATTTGAGCTATGCTGTTGGAGATGTTTGCATTGAGTAGGCGCTTGACGCTTATCGGCGCTTAGATGGTGCTGAAAATTTGCTAATAAAATATGATATTTATATCAGTTAACTAGCTGCAAGCTATTTATTACTGAGTACGCCTACTTCTTCATGCTACATGCCGTGGGCGCCGTAGCAAACTATGCAGAGCAAGCCATTTCAAAGCAAATTATGCGAAGATGAAAATAATAATAGTCAAGTAGCTAGCTGACAGTTTTATTAGTGATAAACATTTTAATTGTGCGTTTTTCATATTAATTTAATTTTTTTATTTCTGTTTTCTCACCCACAATTTATGCTAATTAAACGCTTTGATATAATAAAGCACAATTTGAATATTCAAATGAATATATATACATATACACACTTGCAGTGGATGGACACTAGTTTTACGTAGTATAAGTTCAAAGCTCTAGTCAACGAAGCGTGACTAAATATGCGCAAACAATCAAAAACATATGAAGAACAATAATAATAAAACAATTTATAATAAAAGCAAAGCAAAACAGCAATCAGCCAACGCTTAATGTGAGCAAACATTTTTTTTACTTCCACTCATTTCTGTTTCGTGTGATTTATGTCCATTGACTTTCAATTTCATGACACGAACTATTTTCCGCTTTTTATTTACAATAAATCACTGATAAGACTTGAGGCAGCATATATCAATAGAAGAGCGATCATAAACTTGACATTAAAATTTTTATAAAGCAGGAAAAACACATTTTCGTATATGAAATGTAAAGTCGCTATGTGCGAACGTGTCCTTCGGACTATTTCCGCTTTTGTTTTCCTTCAAAGACGCCGCTGAGTTCAATAATTGTAGGACCTGGCATATTAAAGCAAAAGCAAGCAAAGCGAGCTGCTTGTTGCCGTAATAGTATTGGCACGTACGCCAAGACAAGACGTTAATGACAACACGAAGACAACCATTTCAGGATTAATTGTGAGGAGTACGCTGACAATCAATGTTAGATTAGACGTGTTGACTGTTCCTATTAAAGTATGAATAGCAAAGGGTGAGTCGACCGGAAATCTAATAAATGTTGTTGGGCACTAAATGACTCGTGTCTTTAATGTGAACAAGTTAATAGCTTAATTTTATTTGTGAGATTCTCTTTTTTTTTTTGGTAAAAGTAAGAAGAAGTAAGATACAAGAAAATCAAACAAAATAACATAAAATAAAATGAAACCAAATAAAAATCAAATAAAATAAAATAAAATATCAACTATCAAAAGTGATGCAACCAATAATTCAAAAAAGGAAAGACTTAAGACACGAACTTTTTAAGCATTTTTCATTTCTTGACTTACAAAAGACTAAATACATTAAGCATTTTTCACTTCTAGAGGTACAAAAGACTGAAGACACGAACCTTTTGACATTTTTCAGTTCTAGAACTTAAAAAGATTACTACAAGAACTACAAAAGATTAAACCACGAAGACTTAAAACTCGAACTTTTTAAGCGTTTTTTACTTCTAGAAGCATTTTTCTTTTCTTCTGCCACAAAAAACTGAAGACACAAACTTTTTTTTTTTTAACATTTTTCACTTCAAGAGCTACAAAACGCTTAAGACACGAACTTTTTAAGCATTTTTCACTTCTCCAGGTACAAAAGACTGAGGAAAGGAACTTTTTAGCATTTTTCACTTCTAAAGCTACAATAGACTTAAGGCACGAACTTATTAAGCATTTTTTCACTTCTAGAACAACAAAAGACTTAAACCACGAAGAGTAAACCACAAACTTTTTAAGCATTTTTCAACTCTAGAACTAAAAGCTACAAAGAAATTCTAGAACTAGAGCTACACAAGATTTAAGGCACGAACTTGTTAAGCATCTTTTACTTCTACAAGTACAAAAGACTTAAGACACGAACTTGAAAGCAAGTTTTCACTTCCAAAAGTACTAAAGAAGGGATCGAAAATCTGACTAGAAGTAGAAAAGTCTTTAGACACGAACTTGTTAAGCATTTTTCACTTCTAGAGGTACAAAAGACTTAAGACACGAACTTGTACGCATTTTCACTTCTAGAGGTACAAAAGACTTAAGACACGAACTTTTCAAGTATTTTCACTTCCAAAAGTACAAAATAAGGGATCGAAAATCTGAACAAACTATTTTTTTCTATCAAATAGCTAACCACATAAAATTAATAACCAAAAAAAAAATGTTTTTCTTGTCACACATAATATGTCTACGCATAAATTATATACAAATTAAAAAACTAATTCCCATAGACATTTACTTTGATTTAGTGGTTAGTTAATTGTTGTCATATCAGAAATGTTTGAAATTATCATAAGACTGCATTGAAATGCCATGCACCTGCGACAACTTTAGGACAAGTTATTCAATACAAAAACTTGTAAATTTTTATAGGCATTTTAATATTGTGAAAGTTTTCACCAAACAACTGCATACAAACATGCATACCTGCTCACAGCGAAATAGCCAAAAGGTGCCAGTATTGACTAACTGTAAACAATAACCAAAAGCAAACTAACAACAATTGGCTTGCACAGGTAGCCCAGCGAGTTTTCCCTAACGTCAATAAACCAATACAGAAGTAATAAGCACTTAAGTGGTGTTGTGAGGCGATAGAGTTGACCAGATATTGATTTTTTTCAGAAATTTTACTCAATTTGAACTTTCATTTTTCGGCAAACAAAATATGAATAAATATTTAACTTGAAGCGTTGAGTAGACAGTAGTTTATTTGATTGAGTTTCCGCATACTTCTCTAGTTGCGCTGGGCGTTTTTTACTAGGAAACCCTATGTTGATTTAAGCAAGTAAATTACAAGTGATACAAATTTACATAATTAATTTTGATGGTAGCGCGTTTGAATTTAATTTAAATAAATACAACGCTTGGCTATGGAAATATAAAAATATAAAGCCAAAACTAAAATAAAATACGATACAAAATCAAAAGATCGCTGAAAATCTAATATAACTACTAAAATAAAATATATGATTGGTAGAATTGCTACTAATTGCTTAAATAGCTTCTTCATGTATCAGCATTTCGTCTCTGTTGCGGCAAGTCTTTGAATATTTAATAGGATGTTCATGAGAGCATAAAGCCCTAAGAAGACAGCGAGCGTTACTTTTTTATAATTTAATCGATTTTTTTTACTGAATTTCGTGTATAATTGTACACCTGTTCGCAAATGAGTATAAAATATGAACCAAAATATGACAATAATCACGCACGACATTTGATTAAATATATATATTTCATCGTTAAGAAAAAAAAAATTGAAATAAAGAGAAAAGTTCGTGCTGCTATTACTATAAATTTTTCTGAAAAAATGTATTCATTACTTGTTTCTCAAAGTTAAAAAGCTTAAAGCTGTATAAATCAAATAATGGTTTCTGCCCTTTCATAATTGACTTTCGCTGCTATTTGTTAGTTTATACAACTTCGAATTCAATTTTTTTTCGAATCGAAATTTAGCTCAAAAAAAATTTTTTTTTTTGTTTTAATTTTTAATAAATTTTTTTTTTTTCAAATTTTTTTCAATTTGTTTTTTCTTTTTTATTTGACATTTATATATTTTGCTTTTTTTTATTTTTTTTTTTAATTTTATTTTTTTGTTTTCTTTTTTTTTTAATTTTTTTTTTTATTTTATTTTCATAATTTTTGTTACATCGTTTTTCAACCCTTGCACACACCGCCTTGCTTGTGTTTGCAAGTTAAAAGTGTTTTTTTAATGCCTAGCTCTTTTGGTGTCACTTTTTGCATGAAACTGATACTGTTTTTTTCTCGATGCTGCTCAAATTTCACCGTTCACTTTACGCTGCGTGGGTGTGTGCACATTTTTTCATTCATACAAGTGCAGATTGCATCATTCATAATAAAATATTTACTTTATTTGCAAAATTTTAATATACTTTAAGCTGGCAATTAATTTGCATCAAAAGACTTAAGCAACGAACTCGTTTTTGTGATTCATTAGAAGTTTGAATAAAAAATGCCTTTTTTTGGATTGCAAAAGCAGAATGAATGTTGCATTCTGAAAATAAATTACCTCAAAATAAGGCCGAGTGTTCTAAAATCTCAAAAGTGGTTTAGAGGTTGATGTGAATGTCCATAAAAGCGCCTTTCAAACTTAAGAAAATATTTCTTTTTTTTTTCTAAAAAATAATTTTCTCTTAAGAATTTTTAAAAAAATCAAACCAACTTGTTACGACTATCTGTAATTGTAGCTACTAACTTTAAACGATTTGTGATACCACAAATAAGCACATAATCATTAGTGCTTTCGATAACTTTACTAAAGCTAATAAGCCATTCCTTAATACTTATATGTATGACTAGCCGACTATAGGATATATCGCAAATAATGTAGTTCAGCTTAGCATAACTCTTTTGGGCATAAAGGTAGATTTGTATGTGGATACTTTTATTTGCTGCCACTCCTGTTCGTAGGCGGCGCGTGTGCGCTGCTCCAATTTCAGCATATTTTCCAATTTTTTTTTTGTAGCCATTTAAATTGCATATAACAGCGTTCGTAATCCAACACATTTGGCCAGTTGGATAGTCAACAGCATGCTGTCAGTCTGAGTTTTTTTCGCAGCGATTTTTATGAGTTGCAATCTTTTGGTAGCGAGTTGGAAAAAATAAATTGGTAGTATACTGAGATGAATGAATAACATGACACTGAGAAAATGAGACTGTTTAAACCAACTTTGGTTCTCTATAAAAAGTCCGCTTTAAGCGGGTTACGGCAAAAGATGTGAAATTGTGAGAAAATTTGGCAAGAATAATTTTTCAAGTTCGTTTCTTAAGTCTTTAGTTGTGTACCCAGCCTTTTACTAGGACCTATAAATTGGTAAGTTTGTGTCTTAAGTCTTTAGTTAGTGTCTTCAGGCTTTTACTAGAAACTATAAATTCTTTTGTTCGTGTCTTAAGTCTTTTGTTTGTTTTAGTTTCTAGTAGATATCCCGCATTATCGAGGTAAATTATCAATAATCATATACTAAGGATATCCATTATTAAGCACACACATAGTCTTTATTAAGTTTTGAAGAGCATCATTGAACTTTTTCTTCCAAAACGCAAAAGATTAAAACCACTGAGTATCTGGCCATGCAGCCCACATGCACACAAACATACATTGCACTGACTGCAGCTGGACATTTTGGCTATTTGCTTTTTGCTCTACTAATGCCACTTACCTTTTTCTTAACTATCTACTGCTCTGGTCGCTTGTCCATTTGAACCGATTTGCGGCTTGGCTTGCATGCACGTAAGCTTGTCAAGCGTTTTTTTTTTATCTCCTAACGAGTACTACCATAAGTTCGAGCATAGCTTGTTGGATAGCTTTCAGCATGAACTACATAATTTTGGTGTGTGGTTTCACAATTGCTGGTTACAATTGTTCCTTTTTTTCATGCTCACATTATTATTATTATTATTTATTATTATTTTTTAAGTGTTACTGCTGTGGTTTAAGCTTTGTGCAACTACCGAGTAGCGACTGGCAACAAACCAAAATTGGTGTGGAAACAAGTTCAAATACTTTTTTTGTTTTATTTAGTTCAAGTTTTGGTCAAGAAAACAAAACGAATCAACTTTGTATGCTCAAAGTGACAGTTACAGATTTAATGCTGATTATATATCGAATTTGATTTCCTACTACATGGTTTTAGTGTTTGTGCATGCATATGTAACACTTACTTATGTAAAGTTTTTTTGTTTTACTTTGTAAATTAAAATCAACTCAGCTCGCTATAAAACAGTTCAATTTTTTTTTATATCAGTGAGCAACTCTTTGGTTTTATTAATGTATATTTAATTTGAAGCTCGCTTTATCGATACTAACTCACTAATTTGAGCGAAATTGATTAGCGTAAACTTGTTTAGAATGCAAATATTTGTTGATCTTATCATAATATGATCAATCGATATTTACTAATTTTATAGCATTGAATTGAATATATTAAATACTTTCAAATATTTTCTAAATTATTTACTTTGCATAAATCCAACTGCGTTTTGAATAACTTAAACAAGTTTCTTGCCTGTTTAAAGTAAAATTAAAAAAAAAAAAAAATTTTAATAATTTATATCTTTGAATTAGTCAAAACATGAGTTATTGAAGTGACAAAAGATTTAAAATTTGTTAATTAGTAGAATAAAGCAAGTATTAGCTCGGTTTTATTAATATGCAAATTTTCCGAAATTAAGTTTACGGAACATAATTGATATTTATATATTTCTATATTTTGTCAAAACCCTACGCTCAATGACTTAAAAGAAGCCATGCAATTTTCTATACTAAATTATAAACATTTTTTGCAATTTTATCGGAAACAAAAAAAATGCAAGTTCGTATCTTAAGTCTTTCGTAGTTTGTTGAGTCTTTCATAGAAATGAATATACTTCCAAGTTCGTTTCTTGATTCTTTTTTCGAAAGCAATACATTTAAAGTTCGTGTCTTTCGTACTGTCTGTAGTCTTAACCAAAAAATATTCAAGTTCGTGTCTTAAGTCTTTTGTTGTTAAATCTGCCGAATTATCGAGAAATATGCTCGATAAATCGATTATTCCGTTTATATATCACTATCAATAAATAAAATTGAAAACAAAAAAAACTTGAAACAATTCCAAACTCGCTAAATAATATCCAAATATTTATTTCTATTGCCAAAAATACCAAGTTAATTTATAAAGTCTGTCATTTACTGCAGCTATTACTTTAAAAAGGCAAGCAAATTTGTTCATAGCCAAATAATGATTTCATTCAACGCGTACCGTACTCGTGCAACACATTTGCACAAACATGCATTAGTGAACCACTTTTGGGATCTGTCGAAATTGCCTTACAAATAATACAAGTTCAGTTGATATTGACACACAAAAGACAAGGTATTTAGACAAATTTAACTCAATAAAATCGAATAAAACAGAATAAAAAATTAAATAAAAATAATATAAAGTACAATAAAAAATAAAAATAAAAATAAAAGTAAAAATAAAAATAATTTTATTTATGGCTTTAAATTGATTAATGCGCATACTTCTATATGCAAGTTATTAATTTCAAATAGCAAAATGAGCTGCCCCGCTTCTTCTCAAAACTCGCTTAAGCAAGTTCGTTGCTTAAGTCTTTTGTTCGAAGTCAGCTTTTTCGTAAATTCATTGGTAAATTTTATGTGATTTATTTATTTTGTTTGCTTTTATTAGTTTCATTTCTTATTCTATTCATCAAAGATTTACAACAACCAATTTTATTATCTTTTTTGTTTTCTTTAAATTATTTTATTGTATTAAAATCTTGCAGTAGACATTTTGTCTGTCTTCAACGTCATTATTTAATTTAGTTAAACTAAATGTATGGCTTAAAATTGATTTATGCGCATACTTCTATATGCAAAACTATTTATTCCAAATAGCTAAATAAGCTGCCTTCGATTCTTCTAAAAAATTGCACAATCAAGTTCGTTACTTAAGTCTTTTGTTCGAGGTTAGCTTTTTGTATGTGCATTGGTGAATTTTATTTTATATTTTATTTCATGTGGTTTATTTATTTAATGTGATTTTATTCATCTTATCGCTTTCATATTTCTTATCACAACAAATTTTATTATCTTTCTTGTTTTTTTTTTTTTAAGATATTTTTTGTATTAAGTCTTGCAGTAGACATTTTGTCTGTCTTAAACGTCATTATCTGAATCAACTCAGCTTAATTTTTGAGCTTTAAATTGATTGATTCGCGAGCTTTCTTATACTAAGTTTTTTTATTCCGAATAGCTAAATGAGCTGCCTTCGCCTCTCTAAAAAACTGCAAAAACAAGTTCATTGCTTAAGTCTTTTGTTGGAAGTGGACATTTTCGTACTTCAGTGAATCTTTTTATTTTGTTCACGTGATTTCTTTTTTATCTGAAATTTCCTGAAACAACTAATTATATTCTTTTCTATTTTTTTTTATTTTTTTTTATTTTTTAAGATTTTCTTTGGCATGTAAATCTTTCAGTAAGCCTTTTTAAAGGGAAATGAGTACGATTATTAAATATTGTTTTGTATTTGAGATTTACTATCAAATATTGTTGTTTTACATATTTACAGCTGCAAGCAAACTAAATAATTTTTCATGTTAATTAGTTTTTTCGACGATTTATTGCCATCAATTTAATTCCAAAAAAATCATAAATCGTACTAGCCAACAAAAAAACACTATAAATGCTCCAGCGCGCTTATAAAATTACTGTATATTCTTTGATTGAAAAAACTATCAATTGCATAGCTCTTAAATCCCTACAAACAACAAAATCTTTGAATGATATACAACCACTTATATTCAACACTTGAAGTAATTTTATTGTGATGTTGATACCTTCAATGCTTCAATATTTGTGCTTATTGATTTCTTTAGTTTTTTTTTGTAGGTTTTTAGCTTTTTTGTATGTTTTTCTTTTTTTTTTGTTATTTTTTGTTGTTTTTTGCTTTGTAAAATTTTTGTGGTTTTTGCCTTCATTGGTTAGTAGTGCGTGCCAGCATCTCATAAAGCTAAATATGCTGCAATGGATACTTTATAGCGGTATTCAATATCTTGAGTGTCCATGAACGCGCGCAGCTGTGTGTTGAGAGTTAGACAAAAATTTTGAACAAAAAAAATTTTTATGAAAAGGGAAAATAGAAAAAAATTTTAACCGAAATATTTACAAAAAAAAAACATCAGACTAAGCTATAATCTTAGGTTAATCAAATATGCAGTCAAAAGAAAATTGTATAGCTGCCAATGAGTACAATCAACATTGATAAAAAAAACAAAATGGCGGAAGAAAAAAGTGCCAACTTTTTGTAGAAAGACAAACAAAAAATTTGGCAGACATAAAGCAAAAAACGAAAACAAGCAAAAAGTTAGAAGCAAAAAAAGAAAAACACTGTAAAAATTACCAAAGCAATAACAAAACAATAACTTCAATCGTAGCTACAACAGGCAGCTTAGTACAAAAAAAAATGTTGCTGACGGCTCAACAGCAGCAGCTAAGTGACTTTGGCAGTTTTTCAACAACAAACAATAGCCAAATACAACACATACATTAAAAGAACCAAGCATACATGCTCAAAGGCACACACTCACATTAAAAAAAAATCCCACCAAAGCTATCCAAACTGCCAAAACAATGAAACTAGCATTTGCAACCAATGGCCTGAAAGACTTCATCGATAGCTGTCGATATGAGTTGAATATTAGTGGGGCCAAAGTACCTATATAAACATTTTTGGCAAGCTGAAAAGCATTGAAAAATGTACAACAACAAGCCTATAGCCTTCGGTCACAGCTTCAACAGTCAGCTTAGTACGAAAAAGTGTTGCTGAGGTCGAAAAAGCAGCAACTAAGTGACTTTGACAGTTTACTTTTGCTTTATTTTATTTTTACTTATTTATTTATTCTTTTTTGTTTTATTTTATAATTTTATTTTCCTCTATTTTTTTGTTTTATTTATTTTATTTTATTGTATTTTAATTTATTTTATTTTATTTTATTTTATTTTATTTTATTTTATTTTATTTTATTTTATTTTATTTTATTTTATTTTATTTTATTTTATTTTATTTTATTTTATTTTATTTTATTTTATTTTATTTTATTTTATTTTATTTTATTTTATTTTATTTTATTTTATTTTATTTTATTTTATTTTATTTTATTTTATTTTATTTTATTTTATTTTATTTTATTTTATTTTATTTTATTTTATTTTATTTTATTTTATTTTATTTTATTTTATTTTATTTTATTTTATTTTATTTTATTTTATTTTATTTTATTTTATTTTATTTAATTAAATTTTTATTTTATTTTATTTTTTTATTTTATTTTATTTTATTTTATTCTATTTTATTTTATTTTGTTTTATTTTATTTTATTTTATTTTATTTTATTTTATTTTATTTTATTTTATTTTATTTTTTTTATTTTATTTTATTTTATTTTATTTCATTTCATTTTATTTTATTTTATTTTAT
>CAXKVI010000005.1:106482313-106507313 GCA_964058755.1 Campiglossa producta
TTTATTTTATTTTATTTTATTTTATTTTATTTTATTTTATTTTATTTTATTTTATTTTATTTTATTTTTTTTTTTTTTTTATTTTTTTTTTTTTTTTTATTTTATTTTATTTTATTTTATTTTATTTTTTTTTATTTTATTTTTTTTTTTTTATTTTATTTTATTTTATTTTATTTTATTTTATTTTATTTTATTTTATTTTATTTTATTTCATTTTCATTAAATTAATTTTTTTAATTCTATTTTATTTTAGTTTATTATTATTTTTACTTATTTTTATTTTTATTATTTTATTCCATTTTATTTTAATTTACTTTGTTTTTATTTCTTTATTTTAAAAAGGTGCCAGGGAAAAATAAAAATAGCTCCGAACACGCCTGCAAGCTGAAAAATTATTTTTTTATTTAAATTAATTTTTGTTTTTAATTTTTTTCAACTATCAATTGCGAACCCAAAGTGACTTAAACGTGACTTTTTATACCTTTGAATACTTATAAAATATTTGAAAATTCATGTTAATCAATACAAAGCAAAGTGCCGCTAGATGTACAAAAAAGAAGTGCCGCAAGGCTGCTCAAGTTAAACAAATGAAGTAACATCTTCAAGAAACAAGTTTACAAACGGAACTTTTAGCAACAGAAAATGTCAAAGTTCAACCAATGTTATCTACTGGCAAAACGTAGAGCGACACTAAGCAAAAGAAGAAGACACTTTTGCAAAGTACAAACAAACAAAATTAAATGATTCTCATAACTGATCGCGTGCACTACAAAAGACTTAAGCAGCAAACTTGTTAAACGAGAGGCAAAGCAAATTTTTTTTTGCAAATTTGAATTGAAGCAAATGCAAAATGACATGGCTTTTAACAAAAATAAATTTATGCAAGTACATTTATATGTATTTGGCAGCATATGCTCATCACATGCTCACTGCAAATAGCAAGAAAACCAATTGGGGGAAAGTCCCTTCACAATTAAGCAAATCGACAACCAGACAAATAAATGAATGTGTGGGAATTTTCACTCTTATTGTTTGTTGTCCTTACAAATTCATCCCTCTAAGAATTGGCAGCTTAGCAATAGCGCCATTAAAATATCATAAATAAGCGCATCAAATACGGTTGCATGCACTACACCAACAACAACAACTCACTTGCATTTTGCAGCGAAACCAAGTGGTGATGGTGGTGGTGGTGGTAGCGTGGCGCACCTGAGGGAAAATCTTTATGCGCGCACAACCGGCGTCGCAATTTATTGCTGGGAACAACCAAATCACGCACTTCAAATTAGTTTCTATGGTCTTTGGTTTTTTCACAAGTAATTATACGGCTTGTCTGCGTATAGGTATGCATGTATGTTGTTGGTAGTTAAATGGGTATGGAAGTCGGCGCATAGATCTAAATAAATTGATGCATTCATTTTCACACATTTTCTTTGCACGCAATAGAATTGTTTCAACTTTTCTGCAGTAAAAATTACAAGATGTTGTAGTAAATCTGTCAATTATTGCTGTTTTTCGCTTTAGAACATTTTACAACTGTCTGGAAAGGAGATTTTGATTTGCTGTGAAAGTAAAAGAGACAGTACCAGGAACAGTGACAAAGTTAGTGAACGTTTCAAAGAACAGTGACAGTCACAGTGACGACTGACGAAAAAAGTGACAGTGACAAAGGAAGTGACAAAATAAGTGAACGTTTGAAAATACAGAGACTGTCACAGTGACAAAGGCAGTGACAAATGGACGTTTAAGAATTTATATATAGTCACAGTGACAACGGAAAAGACAAGTGAACGTTTAAAAATACAGTGACAGTCACAGGGACAAAGTTAGTGAACGTTTAAATATACAGTGGCAGTCACAGTGACAAAAGCAATGACAGTCACAGTGACAAAGGAAGTGAAAAATTGGTGAACATTTGAAACTACAGTGTTAGTCACAGTGACAAAGTAAGTGAACGTTTAAGAATTCAGTGACAGTCACAGTGACAAAGTTAGTGAACGTTTAAATATACAGTGCAGTCACAGTGACAAAAGTAGTGACAGTCACTAGTAACTAAGACTGTGACAGTAGCCAAAACAGTGACAACATCATTAACAAATACAGTCACCGTGAAAAACTGTAGTGACAGTCACAGTGGCAAATAAAGTACCCGTTAAAAATATACAGTGGCAGTCACTGTGCCAAAGCAGTTACAGTGACTAGTAACGGAGACTGTGATAGTAGCCAAAACAGTGACAACATCATTAACAAATACAGTGACCGTGAAAAAATATAGGTCACAGTTAAAAATACAGTGACTGTTAAAAATACCGTGTCAGTCACAGTGAAAAATTCAGTAACAGATTGAAAGACAGTGACAGTCCCAAAAAGAGTTACGGTCACAAAAATAGTGACATTTATAAAAACAGTGACAAACACCGTGACAAAGGAGGTGACATTCGCAGAACAAAGACAATTAAAATAGCCAAAAACGTAGAAGATTAAGAGACAGTGATACTCTCGGTAACAAAGACAGTGACTGGAACAAAGGCAGTGACATGTCACAGTTAACATGATCGTGACGGTGACGTTCTCTTTATAAAATGTGTTTAAATTAGTTCAATGAAAGGATTAGATCGCTTCTAACCCGTTCTTTAGGATCCTGTACGTTCACCCTAATGAACTATCATCTGACCAATTGAACTAGCTCAATAGTTTTTAATAGAAACGTAAATTAATATATTTTGAGAAAACGCGACCTTATAATTTGAACGGAATTTCAGTATGCTAAAATTAAAAAAAAAAATTCTCATCTGAAAAGTTCAGTTCACTGAACAGAATAATGAAGTTGTTCAGTTTAAATATGTGGTTCACTAGTAACTTAGTTCAAGGAATAGTTTACTTCAACTTTCAGAGCCAACTACGAATTTAATTTATCTTGCAAACGTCCCGCAAAGTTCGTTTCCTAACTTTTCTTAGAAATCATTATCAGCTTCGAATTTACATCTGCTCAACATATGGGCTGACCAAAAAATACCCACATTTCAAAATATTCACTAGGCATAACTCACACCTGAAAAATATCATAAAATTGGCATTACTTTAAGTGAGTTGTAAAAGAAAATTCCAATTTAACTAACTAGTTGGACATTTTCCCGGTAATTTGTTGATAACGCAAAGCATGTCTAGTCACTATTATCGCACAAAAAGGTCACTACACTACAAAAAAAAATTAAGTACAATATTTCCAGGCGTAAAGTCATTCAAACAAAACAAAGAAATTCCAAAGGACACGCATAATTCTATTGTCCACAGGTTGACGCGTCAAAACGCCTACTCATTTCCGCTTAAATTACTGCACAATCAGCAGCTAGACAAACAATTGGCATGCCCATGCACATACATACATATATGTATGAGTATGAGTAATTAAAGGTTGCATTTCCATTGCACTTTTGCATAAATTTCCAAAATTTTTCTGCTGATTGTTTTAAGTGGAAATGAAAATGTCTATTTTTGTCTCATTTTGTGATTAATGTTTTTTCTTCGAAATTTGTGTGGATATAAAAATGTTTTATCTACGCAAGTGCACAATTGCTTATTGCTTGCATGAAAAGGTAATATTATAGTCAACTAGAAGCTTAATTGTGCTCAATGATAAATTAAGTGCTAAATATGTTAATTAAATGACTACGCTTAGAAACAAAAAATTACATGAAAAACTATTTGAAAAATATAAACGCAAGTGCAACCACCTTTGTGCACTCAAATGGATTCTAATGCATTTATGTTTAAGGGTGATTTTTGCTGTTGTTTTAGTCATTCAATTTTAATGATGTTGCATGCATCTAAATTTATGAGTTGCTCTTGTTTCACTTTGCGTGCTGCAACTTGTTAGAGCATTAAGCGCCATGATGGGGGTTTTCATGCAGTCAAGGTGTGTGTGGGAAAATTCGTGAAAAAAGTAGACTTTTTTTGAATAACAAGCGAGGTAATAAAATCATCAGTTTAGTGTTGTGATAGCGCTTTTTTATAAATCTCTAATTCAAACGAAAGACTTAAGCAAAGAACTTACTTTTTGTTAGCAAATTTTTACCGTTGTATACTATTTCGTGCTACCTGAGCGCTAGATCAGTTCAAAAAAAAAACATCAATTCACATTATTTCGCATCAGTTCTTACTTATAACCCAAAAACAAATTGCTGAAGATCTAGTCATAAAACAACATTACACATCAGAACAAATGAGAACATTATGAGAGTATCTCATCGTATAAAAATATATGCTACGCTGTCCATAAAAAAATTGGCTTAAACTATTTGGCATGTCAATATAAAGGCAGCAAAACATAAACCCACTCAAATTATCAACTACTTAAAATCATATCGCAGCAAATTCGATCATATCATGTGATATGTGATGTGATGATGAATCAAAACAAATGAAATCAGATTACATAAAACAAATATTTAAGGTCAACTAGGCTTAGGAATAAGAGTATAATAGGAATAAGAGTAGCAGATAACATAACTGAAAATACCAACTTCTTCGAAGAGAATTTGGTCTCATAACTCGTGATGTGATATCAAATCATTTAAGGGCATATCATGCCAAATCAATACTTGCATATGAAATGAGATAAAATAAAATAGATCTATATAAATAAAAACCGATAAAACATACTCGAAATAATAACTTCTTCAAATAACAGCGAATTTGATCATATCTTGTGATGTGATATAAAATCATTTAAAAAAATATATTTATCTTTAAAAATTACATATGGGGTTAAAAAAAAGCTGATAGCACAGGTGAAAATATTAGCTACTTCAAATCACATCACATTAAATGAGGTGATATCATGTACCATGTGATATGATATCAAGTCATACAAATTACTAGGCGCCAGTTGTCATTAAAAAGCTCACTAACTTGATATATGTGCGGCTAGCTTTAAATATTACATATGGGGAACTAAAATTATTAGCTACTTCAAATCACATCACATCAAATAAGAGGTACCATGTGATATGATATCAAGTCATAAAAGCTCATTAAATTGATTTGTGACGCAAGGGCATAATCAAGTCTGGAGTCCATAGCCAATGAATGATGACTATCGAACGATATAAAATTTAATTAATATCATTTATTTGGATATAATCTGAAGTCTGCATACTTTTAGGCGCTGCTTAAGAAATAGACGTGTGAAGCATGATTGCTGTCCAATTGATAAGACACATATATGTAATAGAGGGATGTATGGAACACTAGGACCAAAATTATACATTCTCTCTTAAAGGAAAATCTCGGGATATCTTTATCAGACTATGGTCCTGTATTAAATTACTTTTTATTTTTTTTTTTTTTAATAGAGAATAATTTCAACTTAAACATATGATATTATACTTCAAAGTGATTACTGATTGAACATTTTAATATGTAATCAAAATTTCGACTATAAATATAAACTGTATCTGAAATCAAACACACAGCAATAAAACATAACTTTCCCTCCCAACAAACTAAAGAAATGGAACAAAATGAAATAAACAAAAAAAAACCTCATGACCGCCCGGTGTAAAACACGTTAGCTAACCTCAGTATCACCTTTGCTAGAAAAAAAACCAAAAAACGAGAAAAATCAACGCAGCACACAAAGCAAACCCACCAAAACAAAACAGTCTTAAACAACCCCAACAAATAGGTAAACTCAGCAGGCGCAGCATCACAAAGCCAAACACTTTACTAAATACAAAATCAAAATACAGCGAGATGCGAACACCGGCGATAAACGAAAAGAAGAAAAATAAATAAGAAAAAAAAAATGAGAAAAAAATAGTAAGCAAGAGGCGAAAATTTGAGGAAAATTCGTGAAATGGCGCGCGACTGTACCAATTTTCTTCGATGCCGAGTTGAACGTAAGCACAGTACCGTATTGATAAAAGAAGTAGTAGACTGGAAGTAGTAAAGTTGTAGTAGTAGTTTTTGTTGTTGTTATAGTAAGAAGAAGAACAAGCTGACGATTAGTGTTAAATGAGTAGCGATCAACCTATGTACACACATATGCAGGAAGGAAGGAAGGTGGGGAGTGCAAGGAAAAGTGGCGTGCAAGAGATGAATATCAGATGAAATTCAACAACAAAAAGGTGATCATCATCATCATACACATACATATATGTATGAGTGGAAAAGAAAGCCTGCCGGCTAATGTGTGGTGTGTGTAGAATTTACCTCAACAAAGAAACTTGAAAACTTGTGCATGTGGATATACCCAAGTATGTATGTACAGCAATGAGAATGAGACTTAATTGTTAGTAGAAATGGAAATGGGAATCAACATAGCTATAGCAGCTTTAGTACAAGCATGGGAACGTTGGAACAAATGAAACAATGACGACACTAAAAAGGCGGATGAGGCATAATAATAATAATATTAGTGAGAAACTTGTTGCGTGTGTGATGATAGAGGGGGATTTAAGATGAAACAGAAGAAGTTTCTGTAGAAACAAAGAAAGTAGAAGTCATGTTATTAAAACAACAACAACAGAAATAACAACAAAAGAAGTCAACAAACATAAGATAAGCAAGACACACATTTAGTTGTACAAAGCCAAAAGTATTAAGAAAGCTGCTTGAAGGCGATTAAAGTGATCATGCAAGCATACGAGTGATGGAGTAAGTAAGAAGGCAGAGTAGTTAAAGATAAAGTCATAATAAGTGAAGTGATGCACAGGGATGTGATGCTTACATTGATATTCAAGCTACAAAAAAAAAAATTCAAAAAAAAAAATAAAAAAATAAAAATAAAATAAAATACAAATAAAATAAAATAAAATAAAACAAAATAAAATAAATAAAATAAAATAAAATAAAATAAAATAAAATAAAATAAAATAAAATAAAATAAAATAAAATAAAATAAAATAAAATAAAATAAAATAAAATAAAATAAAATAAAATAAAATAAAATAAAATAAAATAAAATAAAATAAAATAAAATAAAATAAAATAAAATAAAATAAAATAAAATAAAATAAAATAAAATAAAATAAAATAAAATAAAATAAAATACAATAAAGTAAAATAAAATAAAATAAAATAAAATAAAATAAAATAAAATAAAATAAAATAAAATAAAATAAAATAAAATAAAATAAAATAAAATAAAATAAAATAAAATAAAATAAAATAAAAAAATTAAATAAATTCAAAAAATCAAATTTAATTACATAAAAACAAATTGTGTAAAAATAAATAAAACTAAATTAAATTAAATTAAAATAAAATAAAATAAAAAATAATAAAAAATATAATAAAATAAAAAAGAAAAGTAAAAATAAAATAACACAAAATAAAATACACAACAATGGAATACAATTTTTGCCATGTCGCCAAACTGCTGTGGCACAGCGTTATTAATTTTTTCCCCCAATTACTTCACTGTTACAGTTTAGCTTGCTTCAGCGCATTTAACTTATTCTATGATCTATTTTTATTTTTTTATTTATTTGGTTGCTGTACTTTTTTTGTTTTGGTCTACAATGTTGCCGGTTTTCATGTTGTTTGTTTTTTTTTGCCCCCTTCCTTCCTTCATTTACAACTTTAGTTGTTTATTTTGTATATGTTTCTTTTGTACTTTGAAGACCGCTAGCTGTCATGACTTTGCCTCGAGCGCACAGCTCTTAGCGGCTTTTTTAACTTTTTGTTTGCTACTTGAATTAAAAGCGTTAAAACAAAGCGCAGAACAAAAGCCGAGCCGAAATTAAATGAAACCACTTTTGCGACATTTGTATGTTTGCTGACAAAACAAATACTCAGCATAAGGCAAGACAAACAAAATGAAAAACAATTTTGGAGCTGACAAATCTAAAAAAAAAAATTAAATAAAAAGCAGTAACCAAACTAAGAAAATAAAAAAAATTCGAGGGCAAAAAAAAAGTTAAGAAAACTTGTTCTTATGCTTAAAGACATACATTAAACTGCTTACTTGTTGTTGTTGCATTAATTACAATTTTTGTTTTTGTTTTTTTTGGGTTTGTTTTGTCTCTCAGCTTACATATGCATATATTTATTTTCATGCTGCTCCTTTTATTTGACTTTTAATGCAAGACATAAATTAAAATGAAATGCTTAAAGCGTTTAATGAGTTGAACAAACACAGAAACAGTACGAAAATACCCCAGGTAACTTAACATGAACTTCTGGAAAACTTTGGCTACTCCTCCCTTGAAAAGAAAAAAAAAAGTGTAGCAAAATGGGTTTGCTGCTTAAATTATGAAAATCGTTTCCCAACGCCTGGGAAACTCCCACGCAGCTTATATAGCGCAACCGTTGCGGATGAAAAGTTATTATTCACAATGCTTTTCAACTTCTTAAGTCTACACTTACAAGAGTAATTATTCTTAAGGCTTCGCAGGTGATGCATACACTTGCATACATATAATATAGAGCATACCCATCTCAAAGTACTATCATCGCTGGTAAAAGTCGCACTGCTTAATTGTTAGTCAAATAGAATATCATAGAAAAACACAAACTTAAATCTTAGATCGCATGTGCTTTGTTAATTAAATAAGACTAAGTAAACACACACACACACAAATGCAGTCATATGTAAAACAAATTTTCTTTAAAGGGGGGATTAACAAGAGTTATTCGTTATTAATTTGGGATTAAACAAAGGATATTCCCAGCTCCAAAAGTTTGCGTTTTCTAAACATAATCAAAATCATTACCATAACCATAACCAAACCATATCCGTAACCATAACCATAACCGTAACCGGCACCATAACCATAACCATAACCACAAAGTAACCATACCCGTAACCATTACCACAATAATAACAATAATATCCGTAACCATAACCATAACCATACCCGTAACAATACACGTAAACATTACCATAAGCATTAACATAACCCCAACCATAACCATAGCGCCAATCAAAACCATGTCCATAACCTTTACAGTAACCATAAACAGTACCATTGGCGTAATCATAACCATAAAACCATTAACATTGGCATAACCATAACCATAACCATGAGCTTAAAATAAACCATTACCATTGCCATAAACATTAAAATAACCCCAACCATAACCATAGCTTTAATAAAAAGCATGTGCATAACCTTTTCCATAACCATTGCCATAATCATAACCGTTACCATAACAATTACCATAACATTAAACTAAACCATTACCATTACCGTAGCCATCACCATAACCAAAACCACAACTAGACCCAGAACAACTCCATAACCGCCGTACTCTCCTTTGTCTCTCCATTTTATTTTACTGACATCATCATCTTGATAACCTTAATTTTTGCTCCTTTTTCTGAATGTTCTTTTTCTTATCTCTTTTTTTATTTTAATCTCTCTCTCTCCATTTTTCTTGCCATTCCAATTCTCCTATTTTTTTTTACTTTGAGTTGGTTTATATTTACTTCCTTAATCAAGTTGTCGAACTTTTGTTAGGCCCGCTTTTTCAAGCAGTTCCAGGGAAGCCATCCAGAGGGAATCACTTGCCATCAAGAAAAAATTTAGCTTCCTTAGCAAAAAAAGTTTGTTTTTAAAAATAGATTTTATGTTAATGATGCCATATATTTTGTTGTTGGCTTCTTCTTCATCACCATTTTAACATTTTATTACATTTTTGCGTTTTACATAACATCAAGATAAATCTGCCCATATTTGTATATCATTTTACACATCGTTTTACATAGTTTACTTACTCAACTCATGAGTCACGCAGTGCACTTTCCTTATGCTTAACCATGCTTTTTTCCCCTAAATATCCACAGCTCTTTACACACATACACTAAGAGAAAGGCACACACGCATGCAGTGAGTGCATAAAAAACTCACTTTAACCCACGCCTATCCATCTTCTTAAAGATTTGTTGACACTTCACTAGGCATTTGATAAATCATTATTTCTTTATAGGTACTTGAAGGTTTGATTGATGTTATGCTTAATCAATTGATGGTTTGATCAATCTATGATTAGGGAAATTGTTTAAAGTTACTTAGTTTTCTAACTCATTAGGGTCATTATCATTATCGAAATGGCGTCGCGTTGGTAGGTAACGGAAAACGCTTACCAATTGTTCTATACTTCTTAGCAGCGTTTGTAGTCTGGACTCATTAAGAAATTTGATTTATGGCTGTGTGTCGTTTAGTTGCATAGTTAGATGCTTGTTTTTTTTTTTTTTTTTTGGAAACCTAGTAGTTAAATAGCCTAAAAGCAAACAGGTTCGAGGTTTTTTGGGGCGTTTCGTAAATATTATAGGGTTAAGGATTTGCATCTGAAGCATTTTTACAGCAACATTTCTACATAATTGCTCTTCGCACCTTGTTACTGCATCTTTTCTTGTAGATATTTTAACTATTGCGATCGTATATTCATTTATGACTAGACTATGTTAATTGTTAGCTGACTAGTCGTTACTGGCTATTGATTGCTTATGTAACATTTGACCCATTAGCTCTTCAACACTGGTCGGTTTTGGTAAATTTTTGGAATTTTCTGAAAAAGTCGTCATAGGGTTAAAGGGTTCTAAATTAAAAATATATGATTGGCAGTTGGCTATTTTGTAAAGCTATTTTTTGTAGTAGGCTATTTTGTAAAGTTATAAATAAAAAATCGAACGATTATAAATTTTTATTAATTTTTATTTTGTTCTATTTTTTTTATTTTGCTTTTTTATTTTACTTTATTTTTTATTTTTTTTATTTTATTTTAATTTATTTCATTTTAGTTAATTTTTTTTTTTTTAATTTTTTTTTTTTTTTATTTTTTTTTTTTTTTTAAGTTAACTTCTTAGGCGGCGATATGAAGTTTTGATTGAGAGTAAAATTTGAGAAAATGGATGACGATGAAACGGAAGTTATGGCACGGAAATAGAAATTGTAGCCGACTTTCAGGCGTATGCTGCAGACTTTCAGGCGTAGGTGTTTTTCTTATATATCGGGAATCGCTCAACCGATTTGGATAAAATTTGGCATTATAGATAGTATGATTCATTCTAAGATTATATGCGTGGGTGTTGCCACTTGGGGCGGTTCACAGGGTTGCCACCTATCTCAATTTTTTTTTTTTAATATTGAGGAAGATATGCCAATATGGGTATCAAATGAAAGGTATTTTCGGTCGCATTTCAAATATGACAATTTGTAGCAGGGTTGCCAGCTATGGTTGTCCCCCAAACCGTATTTTATTTATTTTTCCTTATATCTCGGGAACCGCTTTGCCGTTTTGTATTAAATTTGACATTATTAATAGTATGATTCATTCTAAGATTATGTGCGTGGATGTTGCCACTTGAGGCGGTTCATAGGGTTGCCACCTATCTCAACTCTTTTAAAATATTGAGCAAGATATGCCAATATGGGTATCAAATGAAAAGTATTATCGACCGTATTCCAAATATTTAAATCTCAAGCAGGGTTGCCACGTAGGGTTGCCACCTAACCGCATGTTATTTATTTTTATTGATATCTCGGGAACCGCTTGACCGATGTTGATAAAGTTCTAAGATTATATGCGTGGGTGTTGCTACTTGGGGCGGTGCACAGGGTTGCCACCTATCTCAATTGTTTTTTAATATTGAGCAAGATATGCCAATATTGGTATCAAATGAAAGGTATTTTCGGTCGCATTTCAAATATGATAATTTGTAGCAGGGTTGCCAGCTATGGTTGTCCCCCAAACCGTATTTTATTTATTTTTTCTTATATCTCGGAAACGGCAAGTTTTGTATTAAATTTGGCATTATTAATAGTATGATTCATTCTAAGACTATATACATGTACCAAATTTTAAGGAAAACGCACCATATATAAAATATTTTCGAATGGATCGTTTCCCTGGTCCACTTCCCGGACGTAAGATATTGTGAATCTAAACCATTCTCGAATACATCCTATTCATATTTCGTTATTTCTGAACTTAAGAAGTTAACTTCTTTCACGTGTACTGGCCACACGCGGTTTTTTTTAGTTTTTTTTATTTTTTCTTTTATTTAAGTTAATTTTTTTATTTATTTATTTTTTTTTGTTGTTTTTTATAAAAACACAATTTTTAGTTTTATTACATTTGATTTTTTTACAAATTTTTTTAAGCTATTGCATAGATTTTATCGCAGGCCTTGGCGGTGGGAGTGAAATGATAAAAATGTTAATGTTAAAAAAGTTCGTAACGGACTTTTTTCAGTGTTAAAAGGTTCGGCGTTAGCAACATAACTTGACAAAAATAAATATAAGCGTTGCCTACATGTAGGCGTATGACGTTGTACTAATGTTAGCAACATGCCGATTACATAAAATTGGAGCTGTATAGGCTATACTGTTAACAGGTTAAGGCTGTACTTCTCTAAAGTCATAAATATGCTAACTGATTTTCATAAATATTATAATTGCATAAGTTGATAAAAAGTGATATTCAATAGCTTTACCGCGGCAGTCCCCGAGTGGCACACGTCCTTTTTTTTTCTTTTTCTTTATTTAATTTTTTAAATTTTTTTATTTTTTTTTTTGTTTTTTTTTTTTTTTTATTTTCTATTATTTTTGATTCCTTTTTGTTTACTTTACTCTAATTTATTTTATTTTATTTTAGTTTTTTTATTTTAGTTTTTTTTTTTTACATAAATATAACACAACTTTTATTTATTTGTTTCGATTCAAAAACAATTCTGAAGAATTAATTTTCCATTACGTGATTAAATAGTTTAACACTTAATTTAGTATCATTTTATTACCACATATTCTAAGTACGTATGTGTGTATGTATGTCCATCCAAACAATTAACTCCTCCAAAATGTTTTTTCTAAATCAAAGCAAACAATTAATCGAGCACTAATTAAAGTGCATTCAATATGCCGCATATGCCAACATACCACATGCCGCTGTGATAAATTAAAAATGTCAATAAATAACAAATAACATAAATATATAAATTGATGTTGGGACGCGAAAAGCACGCGCCATCCCTAGAGAGACAAAAAATCAGGCTTCACGCAGTGCAATGCTTCTAGTCTGAGTGCGCTTATTCAACAATATTTTCATGTTTAAGAGCAGAAAGGTAAAAAGTTGTAACAAATAAATGTCTGATAATAATGTAGTTAAAACAAATATTTACACTCTCTTATCTATTTTTGTAGTTGAGAAACATATTTTATGCTGCTATAATTTCTGCTTTGACTTTTTGAAAGTGGCTTCTTTAGGGAACAATCAGAGCATTGAACATATTTCTTTGTTTGTTTTTTTCTTTCTTGTTAGAGTAAACTAACCAAGCTGCTAATATGCACCTAACTATATGACGAAGGTTGAGATTCAAAGAGAGCTAAGTCGAAATTTTCGAGTTTTGAAATTGTTCTTACTAACGAACTTCCTAACTCACTTACATTTCTATGCAGTATTCGAAAGGCACTTTGATGTTTATTGTATGCTTGCCTCTTGTATATATCTTCCAGACTGCAAACAAACTCCCCAGATAAGCACTAAGCAAATATGCTTGATTACGCACCTATTTTATGTACAAGCTGATATAAATATTACAAAGAAATTATACTTTCCACATGTAAATTCAGCTTTTGTTTACTTTCTGCAATAACTTTTCACTTTTAGAGCTAACTGATTAAAATAATAGAAAAATTAAAATTTTGTGGCCTTTTGGTCATTTTTATCAAATTATTATTTTGAGTTTTTGGCGAAAACAACTTGAAAACTGCTACAAACAATACCATTTACGATGATTGCAATTTCGATCTTGTTGAAGGATCTTGTCAAACCGCTTTTTATTGTTGCTTAGAAAAATTGCATCACCTTTACTGGTCATCGAGCCCAAGGAGATTTGGGAATTTCTATGCCGCAGTGCAACAATACAAAGCGGTTTGACAAGATCCTTCACCAAGATCGAAATTGTAAAAAAAATTTAAAAATTTCGATCTTGTTGAAGGATCTTGTCAAACCACTTTTTATTGTTGCTTAGAAAAATTGCATCACCTTTACTGGTCCTCGAGTCCAAGCAGATTTGGGGATTTCTAAGCCGCAGTGCAAAAACACAAAGCGGTTTGACAAGATCCTTCAACAAGATCGAAATTGTAAAAGAAATTTAAAAATTTCGATCTTGTTGAAGGATCTTGTCAAACCACTTTTTATTGTTGCTTAGAAAAATTGCATCACCTTTACTGGTCCTCGAGTCCAAGCAGATTTGGGGATTTCTAAGCCGCGGTGCAACAACACAAAGCGGTTTGACAAGATCCTTCAACAAGATCGAAATTTTTTACACTTTTTTGTTTGTTTAAATTAATAAAAAAAAAGTCTTCATGGCTTAAAAATAGGGCCCTTAAATGGACTACATAAGGTCCAATTGCCGTTACTCCTAAGCTATGCTTCAATGGCAAGTCAAAAGCGAGAAATACGATAAAATAAAAAGAACAAAACATTCCAATGGTATTAGATTCATTTTACTACCCATAACAAAAATGTAGCTCAATGCTTAGCGCGTTCTATACAACCATTAAAAAGCTAATGTTTAACACTTTATGAGCCACCATACAAAAAAAAATTGATGCGCACGTAGCTTATGTCGAACGATGAGTCAAATGACGCGCGCTATAGCTAAACCCATAAGCAGCAACAAAAAACTCTAAAGAGAACAAAAAAAAAAAAATCGATGCTGCGTGGAATGTTTAATGGAGCAATTGTAATTTTGAGCCCTTTATTTGCTGCTTTTTTGTGTTGAGCCTTTTGATCTTCATCAACATTTTTTATTACAACAGTTCTTAGTATTGACTTTAGGTGTAAGAGCAACACTTTTTTTTTTTTTTTTATTTATTTTGATTGTAACTCGTTTCATATTTCTGACATTTTGTGTGTGGCGTTTTTGTGAGTCATTTGATGTAATATGGTTTAGGTTTGTGAGTTTGTGTTTTTTGTTACTTTTGGTGCAGCATCGTTGAATTTTTTTATTTTTTTGTAGCTCACCAAACGTCTTTTAGTTATTAAAGAAACCTTTTATTGGTTTTACATTTTTAATTTTTTTTTTTCATTGCGTCTCTAATCGGGTTTTTGTGGTTTTCTCATAGCGCACTCAACTTGTCAGTTAAAAATGAGAAACTTAAATTAAGCACGTGTGACTTTTTTTGTTAAATTATCTATGCTCCAAGCTTGTTTAAGTTATGCTAATTGAGCATTAATGGCGGTGTTTTGATTGATATCATGAAAATTCGGTGGATTTTTTTTTACTACGGCAAAGGTTTAAACTACGAACTAATTTATGATCGAAAAAACATAAAGATGATTTTTATAGCTCATAGTATTATTTATTTAGTAGCTATTCAAAAACTTGGGTAAATTTCCTATAGCTTTGGTAAATCAAGCCCAGTTAACGATATTCATTTCTAAAGCGATCATTTTGGAAATTTTTTTAGATCACTCCGAAAAAAGTTTTATTTCAGAGGTCGTTAAAGAGTTAAAGTGTTCTAAATCTGAGATTTTGAGTGATTGCTTCTTTAGTAAAATTTCGAAAACGATTTTGGATATTTTTTTGGAGCAGATCGGAAAAGGTGGAATATTAGTGGTCGTTAAAGGGTTAAAGTGTTCTTTATTACAGTTTATTGATAGATAGACTCTTGAGAATATATTTCGAAATACGAAAAATTGCACAATTTTTCAAAAGGTTCTTAAAAATTTGAAAAAATTATTCAATATACATATTTTAGAGGTAAAAATTCAAAAGTATAAATATAATAAAAAAATTAAAAAAAAAAAAATTATAAAAAAAATTCAAACATATTTTTATAACAAAAATTAATAATTTAAAAATTATAAAAAAAATTTTCTGCACTCAATAAAGATTGTCATAAGTAAACAGATTTCAAAATATTTTTTTTTTTAATTTTCAAATAAATTTGTTAAAAAATTAAAAAAAAAATACTTTATAAAAATTTAATGAAAAAAGTCTGGAGATCTTAAAAGTTTCAAAAAAAATTTCAACAGGTTCCAAAAAAGTTTTTAAAAATTGAAATTGAAGTTTTCAAAAAAGGTTTGTGGATTTAAAGAAAATGTTAAACGTAAATTTCAAAATAAAAAAATAACATAAAAGTTTTCACAGGTTCCAAACAAGGTTTAAGAAATTGAATGAAATTCCAAAAAAAAATAAAAATTGAAATTTTCCAAAAAAATGTGTGGATTTAAAGAAAAATTGAAACGTATGTTTAAAAATAAAAAAAAAACATTAAAATTGTGCATAGGTTCCCAAAAATTTTTTGGAAATTGATAAAATTATCAAAAAAAATTAAAAATTGAAAATTTTCAAAAAAGTTTTGTGCACTTAATAAAAAAATTCAAAGGTTAATTTTAAAATAAAAAAATTAAATATATTTTATTTTATTTATGTATGTATGTATTTTCGCGAAAAAAATTCAAACATATACTCTAAAGAATTAAAGAAAATTTTTACAAAAAAAAATTTTTAATCAAATTTCAATTTTAATAAAAATATGCAGAATAGATTAATAAAAAAATCAAGCTACACAAAATTTTTCCAAAGTTTTAAAAAAAATTTGAAAAATCTAATATACTTTCGACATAAAAACTTAAAAATTTAAAAAACTTGAAAAAATTCGAACAAGTTTAAAATTTCCAAAAAAGTAAAATAAAAAATTTTAATTTTCAAAAAATTTATGTAAAAATGTGAAAAAATGCTAAAATAAATGTTGATTGAAAATTTTTTAAATGATCAAAATAAATTTTTTGTCAACGTAAATATTATTATTATTATGATTTATTAACATAATTAAATAATTTAACTAGTTAAATAGACAACATAAATAAAAATTTAAAAATATAAAAAGCTAGCAAAAATCGAACAAAATAAAAAAATTTTAATTTTCAGAAAAGTTATGTAAAAAAGTGAAAAATTCGAAAATAAATTCTAATAAAAAAATCTTTAAAATTTTCAAAAAAAAGTTGTTCAACCTTATAAAAAATTTCAATATAAAATAACACCCATATTCATAAAAGATAAAATTGGTTAAAAAGCTTTATTTAAAATGACATTTCCATACAAATTTTGAATTGTAAGAGCTTAATAAACCTTTTATATTTTTATGAATAAGTCAGTTAAACTTTAACTTTTCGAAAAATACGTACGAAAATAAATCAAAAATTAAATAAAAATTGGAAAAAATTACACAAATTTTCCAAATGTTACAAATTTTTTTTTAAACAATATAGTTTTTCTTTTAAAATTGCAAAATATTTACCTATGATTAAAAAATAAAAGACTTTAATACTTTCTAATAAAATCTAATGTTAAAATATTCGAATATAAATTTAAAAATAATAACTTAAATTTCTAAATAAGTTTTTTAAATTTAAAAAATATTTAAAAAATTTAAAAAAAAATTTCGAAAAATTTTTAAAAATTTTCGCAAAATATTTTAAAATAATTTTAAAAAATTCAAAGAGTTTAACATTTCCAAATAAAAATGTTACAAAGTTCGAATATAGATTTAAAAATAATAACTTAAATTTTCAAAAAAGTGTTGTAAATTTAAAAAAATATTTAAAAAATATTTAAAAAAATTTCGAAAAAAAATTTTGAAAGGTTTACAAAAAATTTTATTTTTAAGACCACATTATTCTAGAAATTTGATATTTGTTTCCTTTAAGTTTTTTCCTTTGCAGAATTTTTGTTTTTGTCAATATTGAAAGTTTTTAAATTTAAGCGTTTTAACGCTTGACTACAATATTTACCGATCAACTAATACCAAAAGAACAATGGAATTTATAATTTGTGAGCACTATCGAAGATTTAATTTTTTTCAGGTCAAGCTTAATTTCTTCCCATTTTTTAAGTTGTGGTTTGGGCTGTTTGTTCAAGTTCAGCTGCTGCACACAGAAACGCCAAATGCCCTCAATGCATTTTTTTGCTGTAAGCCTCAACTAAGTGATTTTTCTCATCAATTTTTTTTTTCGTAGTTACATGCTTTTTGGTTTTCTTATTTTCTCTTAAGTCGCTTGATTTGTTTTGATTTTAAGTAGCTGCGTGTCATCTTACTAATTGTCTGCTGCTTGCTGAGTGATTGATTTGCTGCCGTTTAATGAGGCATAAATCAGATAAGCAATAGCGTGTTACATGACAAAAGAGCTAAGTATAAATATTTTCAAAACAAAATGCATTTGTTGAGTGTTTTGTATCGTCTTTTTATCCAAAACCAAAACTCTTCTCAATTTTCTTACATAAATTTCTCATTTAGGTTTATACAAATTTTTCACATTCCAATTATAACGAAAATTCCATACGCAACTTTGTAACGTTAAATCGGAATTCCTGCGTGTATGAGTCATTATTTTTCAACTACTCATCCTGCTTTACGCAGAGTGATGCATAAAAAAGCATGCAGCTCAGCTCAGGTTGTCCTTTCCACAGTGCGTTAGGCTGAGTCTATGAGTTCTCGTGCAGCTCACAAACTATCGCACTCACAACTAATAGCTCGCCATTGACTTTAGTGTTAGTTGCCAATACTTTAAATTTGTTTAGTTGCCTCTGGCTATCATAATCTAAGCCATTGAAAATTTGTTATTTAGTTTAGTTAGTTTCTCACGTTTTCGTTTTTTTTTTTTTTCTTCTCAAGTTCGCTTCATTTTGGCATGACTTTGCAGTTTGGTATTTCCGGTTGTGTTGCTCTGCTGCTCCAGGCGCACTAGAATTTGTTACTTGCTATAGATATTATTTCCGTTCATTGATAATTTCATGGCCATTGAATAATGGTTGTAAACTGTTAATTACTGAAATATAAAATAATGAAAGTAACAAATTTAGTAATTAATATTTTATTTATTGTTTATTGATAAAAATCATTTATACGCAATTTATATGCATAATTTGCTTCATTTGTATCAATTAATCTAATTCTTGTATTATTTTTAGAACAATTTAACAAATTTCTAGGTCAGCCTAATATTTTTTTGAGGTCGTTGAAGCAACTTCTTTCAATAGCTATTTGCCATTAATTCTTAGACTATTGTGATGTAATCCTTCATGGTATACTTTTTGTCGATTTTGATCCACAGAATAGCATCATAAAGACGAATTTCGCAAATATAGCGACTCCAGCGCCATCTATTGGCAAAAACATAGCCTTTATCGAGAGAACTTACCCAAAGTCTAAAATTGGTTTAGTTATTTTTGAGCAATTTCGCCCCACAAAACCTTGAAAAATTAGACGAATTTCGCAAATATAGCGACTCCAGCGCCATCTATTGGCAAAATCATAGCCTTTGTGGAGAGGACTTACCCAAAGTCTAAAATCGGTTTAGTTATTTTTGAGTAATTTCGTCCCACAATACCTTGAAAAATTAGATAGGTACCTATATAAAGACTAGCAGATGCCATAGAAACAGTTTTTTTATTACCTCGATTCTAGCGCTACCTAGAGGGCTTCCTTTTTGTAACAGAGCTTTTGATTACCTATCAAACAAATGTGCAAAAAACCAACAGAAACAGATCATAAATACAGATTTTGCAAAAATATCGACTCCAGCGCCATCTAACGGTAAAACATATACCCCCTCTCGAGGGGCTTATCCAAAAAATGAGAGGGAAAAATCTACTCAATACTTTCTGAACCATTTTTTCACACGAAAATCCCCTATAATTTTATGTGTAAAAACTACGCTTGGATACATTTTCGAAATGTAGTTTGAAGAAGAAGAAGAAGAAGAATTGCTCTAAGGAAATTGCTCGAGGTTAAGAAAAAAATCTTAGCTAAAACCGATCTATAATGTGTTTTCTTGCCGGTATGAAAAAAAACAAAGGACGAAGGGTGATTCGATTAATTGATTTAATAATTTTTTTTTAGTTTTTTTTTCTGATTAATCGTAGTTTATGATTAATAAGATTGTGATTAATTACTTTTTCAAAGATATACAATTTTTTCAAATCTGCCTCATTTTTTTTACTTTCTTTCATTTTTTACTCTCAATCACAAAGTGATTAATCGGGATTAATCGAGCTTATTCTATAGTGATTAATCTCCTGATCGGTTTTGATTAATCGATAGAGATTATTTTTTGATTATAAAATAAAACAACTTAGTTTTATTTGATTCATCGCTTATTACTATTGAGTGGTCAAAAAAAATTATAAACTCGATAGTAATCATTCTTCTAAACTATTTCGATTAATCGCTAATGATTACTCTCTGACTATTAAAAAAAAGAACAAGTTAAGGTTATTTGATTAAGCGCTGATTCTTATTCAGAAATAAAGTTTATATAAAAATCTGTAGATTTTATAGTCGGGATTGCTCGTTGATGATTAATCAATCGATTTTTAATTATTCTGATTAATTTCTTGTTTAAGCTAATGTTATTTGATACACATTTCTTTTCAGAAGTCAAGTTTTAATAAAAATATGTATTTAGACTTTTAGGCGGGATTAATCGATAATGATTAATCGACCGATTTTAAATGATTCTGAATTATTTATTCTTTTAGCTATATTATTTGACTCACATTTCTTTTCAAAAGTTAAGTTTAAACAAAAAAGATATCTAGACTTTTTAGTCGTGATTACTCGATAATGATTAATCGATCTATTTTATATTATTCTGATTAATTTCTTGTTTAAGCTAATGTTATTTCATTCACATTTCTTTTCTGAAGTCTAGTTTAAATAAAAATATATTTTTAGACTTTTTAGTCGGGATTACTCGATAATGATTAATCGATCTATTTTATATTATTCTGATTAATTTCTTGTTTAAGCTAATGTTATTTCATTCACATTTCTTTTCTGAAGTCTAGTTTAAATAAAAATATATTTTTAGACTTTTTAGTCGGGATTACTCGATAATGATTAATCGATCGGTTTTAAATGATTCTGAATTATTTATTCTTTTAGCTATGTTATTTGATTCGCATTTCTTTTCAGAAGTCAAGTTTAAATAAAATAATATCTAGACGTTTTAGTCGGGATTGATCGATTAATCTTCCAGTCGCTTCCTATTAATCGATAAGGATTATTTTCTGATTAATTAATTAATCACGTTGTTCATATTCGATCAATCGCGCATTCAATCCAAAACGCAAGTTTAGATTAAAAAATTTATCGAATTTTTTCATGATTATCTTTAGATAGCTCGATAAAAAAATTTTAAATTTTAGAAAGTCATTAGAAACAGTGACTCAAAGTATATTCATAGTACATCAGCAAAGTGGTTCTTGCCACACTTATATATTGAAAAATGTAAGCAAAACTTGCCATGATTTACATCTTATCAATCAGTGATCTCGTGACGATGAAAAATTGTACCCTCTGAAGACTCCATTAGACTACAGAATCTTGCTCTCACTTAAGTTTTGCCCTTTTATACTTCAAAATCTTAATAAGAAACCTGTCATTCAATCTTCACTACCTTAATTCTTAATATCTTCTTTTGTGAAAAATGATGCTCAACCAATTTACAAAGAGTACAAAATCAAAAAAAAAAAAAAAAAAAAAAAAACAACACTCCATGCTTTAAGATCACGTTGTGTGATATAAGAAATTACCCTCAAATCTTGAAACGTGAGCAGCGAGTGGCAATGGCAGTGAGATGTTTTAGGAGGCTGTAGAAGATCGTAATAAAAGATGAAGAAGGTTTAAGATACAAATAATAAAAATAAAAAAAAATCAATATAAAAATAAAATATTGTACAATAAAAAAATATAAATATTAAAAACATTGTACAATTTAAGTAACAAATAAAAAAAATAAAATTGAAAGATAAAAATAAAATGCATAGTAAAATAAATAAAATTAATTTTTTTTTTTTTCAAACTATATCCAAATAGATGCAATTAAGTCTTAAAAACGAATTAAAAATAGTAAATAGCCACCTAAACTTCATAATCGCAAAATTTGTATTCCCGCCAATCAGCGCCCAATCACAGCACACACCAGTGATTTAGTTGCAAAATAACACAGAGTGCTGCTGAATTCATTTTTAACCCACTACCAATACAAAACACAGGGTGTTTCATGTGCAAAAAAAATACTACGATCTACTCTCAACGAATGCGCGCAACTCGTATTTCTTTCGACTCACAGTCACTTTGCCGCTCTGTCATCAATGCTGTCTCACTTTCCGCTTAAGCGTGTCGCTGTTCTGCGCAAACACCGTCATTCGGTCAATCACTCTTTTTCTCTACGCTGTGCTCAATTCTTCCGACACCACACACACTTGTGTTAGCTCAGGTGAGAATACAAGTACAAGTCACATGCATTGTTGTTGTTGTCTGCCATATTTAGCGCTTTGTTTACCCACATGAGTTGGTTGTATTTCGAGCGCTTAGCGGAACAAAGTACAAGACACCGACAACCACCTTAACCAATGTCTCTCTCCCTTTTTTTTCTTACCTTTAAGAGTCTTGATATTAGTTACCTGCTTTTTTTTTTGTTTTTTTTTTTTGTCTGTCTGTTTTACTCACTGTTTACTCGCAGCAGTACTTTGTGCAGGCGGTTTCTGGTTTTTCTTGTTTGCTCAGTTTGACAGACATGACTGTCAGTTTGTTAAGTCATTAGCCAGTTAGACAGTTGCTCCGTCTGTCGTTTTGTTTACTTACCTGTGCGGGTTGTTGTTGATCTTTGCTATCACACAAGTGACTTTACTTATGTTTAATGCTGTTTTCTTACCTGTTCTCAGTCGCTCTCTTACAGTCTCCCGCTCGTTTTCCAAGCACTTTGCGCAAACAAGTTTCAGTTTTAGATCTCAGTTTCAAGCGTTTGGACGTGTTTCTAATTGCCGCTAAGCGCGTTTTTTGAGCAATAGTTTTGATTGTGTGTGTGTGTGTGTGTGTGTCGATACCTTGTTTTTATCTAACAAATCGTATCTGTAATGAAATCAGCACCCAAGGAAGCTGTGCATGGATGGCGGGATTTTTATAGTGAAACAAAGAACAAGTTAACTTTTTGTGTATAAAATTTAAAAAACACGTTTTTGATGGGTAATGAATTTGTGAACTAAACTAAATATAGAAGTGAAGAACGTATAAAAAATTTAGTGAACAAAAATTTTTTGTGAAAGCGAAAAACACGTGTTTTATTGTGAGTTTAGCAACGAGTGAAGAGAGATTTATTGAACAAAAAAATTTCCAAAAAATTATTCTTACATTACTTTCAAATTAATTAGTTTACCTTATCATCGTAAGTAAAAATATCATGAACAGTTGGTTATGCTGCGTAAGATGTTGGCGCTGAAGCTGAGAAGTTTATATATGTATGAGTGGAGTCAACCTACTAAAATAATAGCCACGTTTTTTACATAAATTTTTAAAACAAAAATTTTAAAGCAAAAGGAAATAAAAAAAATTGTGCAATAAAGTAATAAAAAAAATTTGTAATAAAAATATATAAAACAAAAAAAATTTTAAGATAACAATTTAAAAAAAAATGGTTCAATATTTTTATTATAAATAAATATTAAACAAATTGTACAAAAAAAATAAAAACAACCAAAAACATCAAGAAAAAAATTATTGTACAATAACAACGTTCATTATAAAAAAATTGTACAATAAAAATAATAAAAAAATTATAAAATATATAAAAAAATTGCAAGGTAAAATAGAAAAATTAATACTTTACTAAATATTAAAGTATAGTATTCTATACTAATACAATTTTTTAACAAATAAAAATTCAAAAAAAAAAAGTAGCTTTAAACAATATAAATACTAAAAAAGTACAACAATATTGTAAAAAATATTGGAGTAAAAATAATACTAATACAATTTTATACAACAAAAAAAACCGAAATAAAACTCAAAATAAAAGGAACTTTAAAAAATAAAAATAAAAAAAGTGGAACAATATTGTAAAAAAAATAAAAATAAAAACTTAACAATAAAGTTATAAAAAAAAAGCGTTAATAAAAAATTATAAAAAAGTTTTAAAGAGAAAAAAGACAAATAAAAGTAAACTAAACCAAAATTTAAAAAAAATGTGCAATAAAAATATACGCAATAAAATATTGTACAATATTTTAAGTTTATATTTTTGTAGTTGAAAACAATTGTCAAATGAAAAACAAAAATTGTACAGTACATAAAAAATATTTTTATTTTGTTGATGAAAATCATATTTTCTACGATCCCTGCTTAAAAATTCCCTGCTTAAAAATCGTTATTTCTAGCGAAAACAACATTAGCTCCTTTTAATTAGTCTACCTTATCATCATTCTATGCATGTATATACTTCGTACTGTAAAAAAACTTAATAAAATCAATAAAAAAATCAGAGTAAAAAATTATTATTAAAAAAAAAAAAAAAAAAAAAATATTGTACAATAAAAAAATAAACAATTAACAAATTTTATAAAGTCAATAAAAAAATTATAACTGAAAAACAATAAAAAAAATACTATACAATAAAAAAACATTAATATTATTAAATAATAAATTTAAGAAAATTTAATTAAAAAAATTTTACAGTGAAAAAACAATAAAAAATTTCATGAAATCGAAAAAAACGTACAGTAAAAAAATTAAACTGAAAAAATATATATATATTTTTTTTTAAATTTATATTGTAGAATGTTTTTTACGTTTTTGATAAAATCGATTTTTTTTATGATCCCTGGGTAAGAGCCTTGATTTCTATAAAAAACACCATTAAGTTTATTTTTATTAGTCTGCCTCATCATTATTCAATTTCAAATTGACAATACCTCGAAGCCATCTTTCGTTTTTTTTATTATACTCCAAAACTTAAAGTTCGTTGCTTAAGTCTTTTGATTATATGGTGAACCAACATTGTCAATTTATTATTAATTTAATAAAAATTTCATTGCATAAATTATGCCAATTTTAAAATTTACAAAGAAAAAAACATGCCAGCCAATTAAGTAGTAGTTGAACAGTAATAAAAAAAAACAAGTTTGCTGCATAAAACATAAGTAAAAATATTAAAAGTCAAATAAATAGTAAAACATATTTAATGCCATCAACTTTGTGACATG
>CAXKVI010000005.1:106512313-106612464 GCA_964058755.1 Campiglossa producta
GGTTAGTATTCTTATTCGTTTTTCCCTTCTGTATTCTCCTTCTCTCTTCATCTTAGTGCATTAAAATTCTATTCATGTCGATATTGTCCGTTACCAATAAACTAAATGATCAGAGTTTAACAATTGGGTTATTGTCTATGTTAAGCAACATCATAAATTTTCCATGACAATGTTTCACGTTCGATGTGAAAAAATCAAAGATCGAATGAGTAGAGATTTTGGGGCACGAAAATGGTTAATTTATAAAAAAAAAAATAAAACCATTTATTGATGATCAAAAGTGTTTTCTTATACTTGGAAATTCATGTAATTTAAGCACAATTGGAATTAAAAAAGAAATTCATTTTTAAGTGAAAGACTTTTACAACAAATTTAATGCGATATCAAATTTTAAGTGGGAGTTTGTGAGTACATTTAGGACAAACTAACAGTTCGATTTTTTTTAATATGTTGGTGACTAAATGATATTTAGGAAATCACTACAGGGTTAAAATGCAAAAAAAACCCACATTAATTTTTAAATTAAGAAAGATTAATTATAAAAACTTCCACTAAGTTGAATGCACCGAATGATACAACAGCTGTATGATGAAAGAATTGCCTTTGCTGCATACTAAATTTCAATACTTCAAACTTCAATTAGCAGCTAATTTCGTATGCAATGTAATACTAAATTAAATTATGTTAAGTTCCCAGGGTGGCTGACTTAAACTCCAAAAAAAAACACATAAAAGTCATTAAGATAAATTATTTCTTGCAATTTTTTCTTTAAATACATATTTTTGTTGTAGTTTTTTTTCACCATCTAATAGCCGTAAGACTGGTTGCTAGATTAATGTGTTTTTCGCTGACCTTCAAGTATCGCCAACACAGTTTATTAAGTATTAATACATATTAAGAGAAAGCAAATAAAAGGAATTAAGCCGCAAAGTGGTTGCTTGAATAGCAAATTTTTGCTTAATAGAATTTAATTAGCAATTAATTTTTTGTCGATTGGAATAATTAGATATTAAAATTTTCCTCAGCTGATCAATATTTTGGTTCTAAGAATAAGAATAAAAAATTTTAAATTAAATGAAAACTTAATAAAATAAAAAATCGCTTTCAAGTTCGTTTCTTCAGTCTTTTATACAGGATTATAATGGTCGACTGAATTGGTCGACTGATGGTTTCTTTACTGGTTTAAAATTAAAATAAACTAGATAGATTGAAATAAAAAAAAACTAAATGAATGAAAATACAATTATTTTAATTAAATTTTAATTAAAATAAATTAAAATAACTAAAAGGAAATAAAATAAAATAGGATAAAATAAAATTAAATTAAATTAAACAAAATAAAATAAATTAGAGTAAAATAAAATAAAACAAAATAAAATAAAATAAAATTAAATAAAATAAAA
Organism: Campiglossa producta; assembly: GCA_964058755.1. Taxonomy (NCBI): domain Eukaryota; kingdom Metazoa; phylum Arthropoda; class Insecta; order Diptera; family Tephritidae; genus Campiglossa; species Campiglossa producta. Next base: position 106,513,717 of record CAXKVI010000005.1, read on the forward strand.
TAAAATAAAATAAAATAAAATAAAATAAAATAAAATAAAATAAAATAAAATAAAATAAAATAAGATGAAATAAAATAAAATAAAATAAAATAAGATAAAATAAAATAAAATAAAATAAAATAAAATAAAATAAAATAAAATAAAATAAAATAAAATAATACAAAATAAAATAAAATAAAATAAAATAAAATAAAATAAAATAAAATAAAATAAAATAAAATAAAATAAAATAAAATAATATAAAATAAAATAAAATAAAATAAAATAAAATAAAATAAAATAAAATAAAATAAAATAAAATAAAATAAAATAAAATAAAATAAAATAAAATAAAATAAAATAAAATAAAATAAAATAAAATAAAGTAAAATAAAGTAAAATAAAGTAAAATAAAATTAAATTAAATTAAATAAAAATTAAATTAAACTAAATTAAATAAAATAAAATATAAATAAAATAAAATAAAACACAATAAAAAAATAAATAAAATAAAATAAAATAAAAAATAAATAAAAATAGCTAAAATTAAATTAAAAAAAAATAGAATTAAAAAAAATAAAATAAAAGAAAATATAAAAAAAATAAAATGTAAAAAAAACAAATAAAAAACATTAAATAAAATAAATAAAACTAAAAAAACTAAAAATAAAATTAAAATAAAAAAAATGAAAATAACTTTCAAGTTCGCTCTTCAATCTTCTCTACAGGAGTGCATAAAATAAAATATGGTAAAATAAAACAGAGTAAAGTAAAATTCAATTATATTGTATTCATTGTTCTCCTCTCTCCACTACCTTCTCCGCCAAACTAATCAATTCCCTCCCATTTCTTCAAAATTATTAAATTTTAATATTCATCGATCAAGCTATTCACTTAATTCAACATTATGCCCAGCCAACAAATTATTTAATTATTTTAAATAGCGCCTCAGCTGTGGCGCCGGAAATTGTTAACAGCGTAAACTTCCTCACCACTACAATGTTAAAGCTCTTGTCGTGTAATCTTTTTTTAAGATTACTTTCTTCCGTAGCTGTCGTTTTTTTTTTAATAAATAAAAAAAATTATCTCTCACATCTGCAAAGAACGCAGCGTACTCTCGTTGCATTACTGGTTTTTTATTGCTTTCTTCCGCAAGTCGCAAGCTGAGTTGCTTAGGCGCAAAGCAAAAAAAAGTCACGTGCTGTCTTCATAATCATATAGAATGCAATGAGCTACAACAACAAAGCTTAATTTAGTTTGTATTGCGTTGATAAAAGATAGCTATAAGCAACAACAACTATTCAGCTTACTTACTTAGTGAGTGGATATTAATAAAATCCATATTAGCTGCGTTCTAAGAAAAGAAACCAACGACAGCTGTTGGTGGTCGGTTAGGTAGCGATTTTTTGACTTGTTGTTGAAATTTGAGACTTTTAGGGTTTTTTCGTTTTTTGGGTCTTGAAATAAATTCAAAAATAAATTTGCTAGGCATTAATATTTTTATTAGTTACACTAGGGTGACCGCTTAGTCTCAAAACTAAAATTTAATAATTCTTAGCGTCATACCTATAAATACCTAAGATTAATTAATTTTCTTGCTGAAATTACATAACCACAGCTGTGTAGTATGTTTCGCAAAACAAAAAACCTCACATGTCAAATTTTAAAGCCATCAAAAAAGTTAACTACCAAAAGAAAACTTGCTGAAAAAATATTTATCTTTTGTCCATAACGTACTTAAATTGTATTTAAACAATCTTCACTATTTTACTCTATGAGCCTAACTCCAGCGTCATGATATAGCACTTAATGTTTGTGGTATGCTTGTTCATTGCCAGTGTGTCAAGTACGTTGCTTAAGTCTTTTGTATACCCAAAGTGTTATGAGCATAAACAAATTTTGTAATGCATAAAGTCACTAAACATAAAAAATAAAAAGGCCAAATACAAGTTGATAAAATTAGTATTAAACACTTTTTATAGTTAATAAAGTAATTTAAAAAAATTTAAGATTAATATAATATTGATTTGCAATGAGGTCAAGGGTCCAGTTTGGTCAAATAATGACTGGACTAACCCAATTTCGAGCTCAATCGCAATTTGAGAAGTCACTTCGTACAAATGTGGATTTTAGCTGCAAGTACTCACACCAACTTTACCAAAGCGAATGCAATACACCCTGTGTCGTTGTAGTAAGCAAAGTCACAAACCTTTTTAATTGAGATTATAGTGAAGTACCTTTATTCTGTAAAATATTTTTAGGCGCAAATACTACTAATTACCCTGAGCAGAGAGTATACCACACACTCTATGTTGTTTTAGCAAGCTTAGTTATTAACCCATGTAGACTAAACGTCCTATTTTATTTAAAAAAAAAATATGAAGCTTAGCCTTCTAAAGAGACTAGAGCTCACTACGCACTTTTCTGATGGGCATAGGCAATCGAGGACACCCTGTACTCTTCTATTAAGTTAAGGCGCAAACCAAAACTCACTAATTAAACACAACCAATAATCAATTTTATATGCAAAATGCTTGAAAACCAAGAAAACATATAAAATATTCCGCAAATCAGCTGAAATTAATAACTTCTTCTTGATATTTAACTATCAAAAATTAAGTTTCATCAATAAATTCTTGCTCTTACTTCTACTTTTCTTTCTTTCTGACCCACTCTCACACGCTTTCCAATCATTTATAATTAGCATGCATATTATAAATATTTAACTCTTTAATGTCGCATTTAATTTCTATGCATAAATATCCCGCTTGTTAGTATAGAATTTCTTGTTTAAAAATATGTGTATAAGTGTGCTGAGACGCTATTGAAATACAAATTTTATTGGTGTCTTGTTTTGAATGCGTCAAAGCTGCGGCTTCTCCTTTTTAATGATTTCACTTTTTGCTTTGGCATTTTTAATATATTTTTATTGTTATATACTTTTAACAAGCTAGCATTTATCTATGCGAATATTGTTTCTTTGCGTGAAAATTAAATATTTTCAAGGTGAAAGCGTTTTCTTATTTTGTAATTTTTTTTTTTTTTTTTTTTTAACTTTTTTTCTATTTTTTTCTATTTTTTGGGTGTTTTTTGCAGTTTTTTTACATTTTTTTTTTTTCAATTATTGTTTTTTTTACTTCCCTTTGTAATTTTTTTCTCATTTTTTTCTCTTTCGTCTTATCTGCAATCTCTTTAATTTTTTGCAATTGCGAATTTGTCACATTAACGCCTTCGTTGATGTTTTTTATGATTAATTGTTAGGAGAAAAAATAATAACATTTTTTTTTTCACAAAAGCAACGCCTCCGTCAAAGCTTTATGAGTACTGGTATTTTGTAAAATTGTTACGAAATGGGTATTTTATGTTGATTCATGTTCGTTAACAAAATTTGTTCAGTTTCACAAAAAAAATGTACAATAAATAAAATTGTTTAGTGGATTTAAAATTTTTGGGCTTGCAAACTTTTTTTAATCAATATTTTTTGACACAAATTTTTACTTGTTTTTTTTCTGACTTAGGACCTTTGCTCACTAAGCAAACGATAAAGGGTAGTACATTAGGCATGTCAATAAAAAAAGTTATTATAATACATATGTATGCATGTTTATTTAAAATAAACATAAAAATATTTAAAAAAAAAAAATATTAAAAAAAAAATATTAAAAAAAAACTGTTTTAGCGACTTAGCGCAGTCAAAGTTGTTGTCAGTTTCAATTACAACGTCGCGACAGTCAATAGCGTAACGGCATCAAAGTTAAAGCGCCGTTGTCGCAAAAGCAAAATCAGCATAAAGTAAACTAACTGCACAAAAAAAAATATTCATATAAGCATTTGAACATTTGAGAAGCTTTATGCTTGCTTAAGCATATTTGCGCGTGAAGTGAGCTGTCGTATGAAAAAGATGTAAATAATTCAGGAACTTAGTAAGCTATAAGAGATATGAAAAAATAACAATTCTTAATTTATAGAAATAGAATAAAAAGGGGAAAGAATAAAAGCTACAAAATATGACGAGTTCAAAGAAAGAAAAAAAAATATACAAAGAATTTAATGAAGTACTTTGTAGACCCAGCAAACACTCAGAATCTTAAAATCTGATAAGAGCAAAAATAATACTTTTGGTTTGTGACTTTGCTAACTGCAAAAGTACAGGGTGTGTTCTTTGCACTTTGCTAAAATTAAGTAGTATGCGCACAAAAATATGCTGCGATGCTGGGCCTCTTTTTATAGATCATATGAGCTTCTTTATTAGTAGAGTTCAGAAAATATGTCATAATCTAACGCCTAAAATTATGCTAACACAATTGCCACAGTTTACCCTTTTTTTTTAATCCATTTACAAAGTTTTTTCATGCGCTTGTCAAATCAATATTTTCAATCATATTTTTCCGATCTCTTTTTATTAATCAAATGTGACGCCTATTAAGGTAAATTGTGAATCTTTAGGAAAAAAAAGAAATAAAAATATGGTTTGTGACTTTGCTAAATACAAAAGTGCAGGTTGTGTTCTTTGTATTTTGCTAAAGTTGGGTTCTTGCTTCCAAAAATACATAAAAATGCGTCACTCTAGAGCTACTTGAAGAAGTCAAATATGATTCATATTAAGATAAATTGTAAAGCTTTGTGCTCTTAAAAGAAACAAATGGTTTGTGACTTTGCTAAATGGTTTGTGACTTTGCTAACTTTAAAAAAAACAGGGTGTGTAGTTTATTTCTGATTGTTTATTTGATTTATGCGTATACTTCACTTTATGCGGGTATGAGGTAGCTTATCACTCACTGAAATAATGAAGCTATTGTTTATAAACGCACTTGTGAGGCTAATGGAAAACACACCTGTATAAACAAGCTGATGAGGTATATTTTTAGCTTTGTATATAAAAACAGCAAAACTAAACACTTGGCTATAGACGCCTTTATTTAAGTACGTATAACCGCATTTCAAATGCAATGTCAGCGCTTGAAGTCTTAATATTACTCGTAGACTATATTTATAAATTATTTGGAAATGTTTAAACTTACAGGCGAATATTTTATTCTTCTTTATAAAGTTTTATAAATATTTTTTAACAGCGCTTTTTTCAACTTTAAGCCCTTTGGCAGAAATACAGAAACGAGGACAAAAGCAAAATATTTCGATAGTCAGAAAAGTTTACACAAAAATCATCCACAAATTTGTCAACAATCGTAAGATGCTTTAAGCATGGCTTTTGTAAGCAACTCGGTGTCATGCTTTTGCAAAATCTTTCCATTTAAATGCTTGACTGTCCACTTTTGATAGCTTCGATTTGTTTTCTTTTTTTTAACTCTTTTTATTTTTGGTTTATTCGCATCGTGTGCCACTTTTTTCTGTTTCGATTGATAGCTGATGCCATCATCGCGCTTGAACACAGCATTACTTCTGTGTGGAGTATGCGCAGTTTTGCAGAATTTGGCAATACCGGTTTTGAAATTAGGTGATCGCGCAGTTATGGACAAAAGATTTATGAGTTTATTAAGAGTTTATTAGCGTTAAGTGAAGATGCGGTTGCTATAAGAATACTGGTGTGCATGTGACCGTGCACATATTTGAGGGTGAGTGGGTAAGCGGAAAGGCGCTGGTAAACATGTTTAAATTTTGTAAAAGGGCTGAGCGAAAGTGAATAGCAAATAATGGGACATAACAAGAAAATGAAAGTTTGCTATAATAGAGGTGTGCTACTTAAGCGAAGATAGCGCAAGTGGGTTTCATATGTAAGGTGAAATATTGGCAAGGTTTGAAACAAAAAATAAATAAAATAAAATAAAATAAAATAAAATAAAATAAAATAAAATAAAATAAAATAAAATAAAATAAAATAAAATAAAATAAAATAAAATAAAATAAAATAAAATAAAATAAAATAAAATAAAATAAAATAAAATAAAATAAAATAAAATAAAATAAAATAAAATAAAATAAAATAAAATAAAATAAATTAAAATAAAATAAAATAAAATAAAATAAAATAAAATAAAATAAAATAAAATAAAATAAAATAAAATAAAATAAAATAAAATAAAATAAAATAAAATAAAATAAAATAAAATAAAATAAAATAAAATAAAATAAAATAAAATAAAATAAAATAAAATAAAATAAAATAAAATAAAATAAAGTAAAATAAAATAAAATAAAATAAATAAAATAAATAAAATAAATAAAATAAATAAAATAAATAAAATAAATAAAAAAAATAAATTAAACTAAATAAATTAAAATAAAATAAAATAAATAAAATAAATAAAATAAATAAAATAAATAAAATAAATAAAATAAATAAAATAAATAAAATAAATAAAATAAATAAAATAAATAAAATAAATAAAATAAAATAAAATAAAATAAAATAAAATAAAATAAAATAAAATAAAATAAAATAAAATAAAATAAAATAAAATAAAATAAAATAAAATAAAATAAAATTAAATTAAATAAAATAAAATAAAATAAAATAAAATAAAATAAAATAAAATAAAATAAAATAAAATAAAATAAAATAAAATAAAATAAAATTAAATAAAATAAAATAAAATAAAATAAAATAAAATAAAATAAAATAAAATAAAATAAAATAAAATAAAATAAAATAAAATAAAATAAAATAAAATAAAATAAAATAAAATAAAATAAAATAAAATAAAATAAAATAAAATAAAATAAAATAAAATAAAATAAAATAAAATAAAATAAAATAAAATAAAATAAAATAAAATAAAATAAAATAAAATAAAATAAAATAAAATAAAATAAAATAAAATAAAATAAAATAAAATAAAATAAAATAAAATAAAATAAAATAAAATAAAATAAAATAAAATAAAATAAAATAAAATAAAATAAAATAAAATAAAATAAAATAAAATAAAATAAAATAAAATAAAATAAAATAAAATAAAATAAAATAAAATAAAATAAAATAAAATAAAATAAAATAAAATAAAATAAAATAAAATAAAATAAAATAAAATAAAATAAAATAAAATAAAATAAAATAAAATAAAATAAAATAAAATAAAATAAAATAAAATAAAATAAAATAAAATAAATCAAAATAAAATAAAATAAAATAAAATAAAATAAAATAAAATAAAATAAAATAAAATAAAATAAAATAAAATAAAATAAAATAAAATAAAATAAAATAAAATAAAATAAAATAAAATAAAATAAAATAAAATAAAGTAAAATAAAATAAAATAAAATAAATTAAAATAAAATAAATTAAAATAAAATAAAATAAAATAGTTAAAAAAATATGAAATAAAAAAATAAAATAAAACAAAATTAAATAACATAAATTAACATAAATTAAAATAAAGCCAAATAAATTAAAAATACAAAATTTTTACTTATTTACTTAATTAATTTTTTGGATGTTAAGTTTAGCCGAAAGCACTTTGCATCATTTGTGCTGCATACCACAAGCAAGCCACATTTGCTATACCGCAAAATACAAATTGCTGACGGCTGTTACTCTTATATACACTATGTATGCTAATATCACACTTTTAGCTTGATGTCAAGTGCATTTGCGCACACTTTTACACACACATATGATATGATGGATACTTATAATCGTTAAAGGGTTTTTGCAACACAGCTGTTATACATAGTGAAGAAGTATCATTAGTCAGCTTGCTTTTGTCTTTAGCTGCAAATTATTGTAAACACATTTTTTTCACTTTTTTTGTATGTCCTCAAAGCATATCATTAATGTCATTTGCTTACCAACTTTGAGCGGTGACACGTGCGTTGAGCTGACAATCGACTACACGCAGTTGGTGTACTTCAGTCTTCTTGCAGCAATTTATAGCTTTTTTCAGTCAATTGATAGCTTTGCAATTAATTCCCTTCATTGCTTACTTCCTCTAACTCAGCTTACTTACTTGGAGTGTATACCTATACCTTTGCATAGAAGCAAAAGTTCAAAGAGGTTAGAGCGCTCCATTGCCAATTTTTTTATATACATACTTACAGATATTGCATTAAGTGTCAAAGAGTTAAATTTACTTAAAAGTTTCCGGAACATTTAAGAACACATTTACAGCGAAGCGATAGCTTAGCACTTCCTTTCTGCGCTGTGAAGTTCCTATTTCCGTCTGGCCTGTAAATTGCTGAGTGTGCGATTTTGTTAGCAGCTTACTTTCATAGCTAATTGGTGGTAGCTGTTATTTTATATAGAGCAATCTTGCTTATGGTGTTGAGTCACTATTTGCATGTTAACTTTCTTGGTAGCTTTCTCACTTTTTTGCACTCCAGCGAACCACATCTTTTTTGCAAATTTCCCACTTCTTATTACTTCAACTTTTATTAATTTTGCATAATTTTTTCTTCTTCTTGCTCTATATCACTTGAGCAATTTACATCTTTTTCCTTGCATTTCTTTGCGGCGTATTCGCGCCTATTCGCATTGTGAGTCATTGCCATTGAAAGCAGCTGAAAACTCCAACAAACACTTCGTACACAGGCACAAACTTTTATAGCTGTCTACAAATTTGCCGCCACCAAAGTCCAATTATTCCCGTTCCTTTGTTTGCTAGTTCTTCTCGCTAGATTATATCATAAATCAGTAGCAAGTTTCGTATTATTTTACAAAAAGTTCAGTTACATTTATTTTAGTTATAAACTCTTTAGTTCTTTTGTTTTTATACCTTTTCCTCTTTTTGTTTAGTCTGCGTTTTTTTTTTTTTTTTTGTTTCATTTATTTATGTGGGATATTTTTGTAGGTTAAATGAGGTCAAGTTGAATTTGTGGTTCAAAATGAACAAACGGAAGCAATTCAATTACGAAGCATGACTCATGCTGTAGTTATAGTAAAAATATAAAAAAAAAAAAAGTTTTCTGAGTACATAAAATAGAATAAAATAAAATAAATTTAAACAAATAAAATAAACATCAAATAAAACAAAAAAAATCAAACGAAGTTAAAATAAGAAAAACTTAAAGTAAATAAAATGAAATCAAAAGAAATAAAATAAAATAACCAAGTTCGTTTCCTAAGTCTTTTGTTAAGAGTACATAAAAAAAAAAAATTAAATTAAAAAATTAAATCAAATGAAATAAAATTAAAATAATCAAGTTAGTTACTTAAGTCTCTTGTTCAGATACATAAAATTTAAGAAAAATAAAATAAACTAAAACAAAATAAAATAAAATAAAATAAAATAAAATAAAATAAAATAAAATAAAATAAAATAAAATAAAATAAAATAAAATAAAATAAAATAAAATAAAATAAAATAAAATAAAATAAAATAAAATAAAATAAAATAAAATAAAATAAAATAAAATAAAATAAAATAAAATAAAATAAAATAAAATAAAATAAAATAAAATAAAATAAAAAAATAAAATAAAATAAAATAAAATAAAATAAATAAAATAAAATAAAATAAAATAAAATAAGAAATTAAAATAAGAAATAGAATAAAATATAATATAATATAAAGTAAAATAAAATAAAATAAAAAAAATAAAAAATAAACTATACAAATTTTGGCTTGTCAATGTTTGGATTTCAAGTTTGCTTCTTAAGTCTTTTGTACTGGAACACAGGGTAAATAAAATTTAATAAATTAAATTAAATTCAATTAAATAAAAATAGAATAAAATAAAATAAAGTAAAATAAATTAAAATTAATGGAAATATTCTCAAAACAAAACTAAAGAAGTCAATTAAAAATTGTAAAAATTGTATAATAAAAAAGTGGTTTGAAAGAAAAGTTTTCTTCAACTCAACATCTTCCTGCAAACAGCCAACTCTTACATGCGATTAACGCATTATCTATTCGTCAACAAATCTTATTTGCAATCTTTTACAGCCTCCCTACAAAAAAAAACTCCAGCAAAACTTCTATAAAACCAAAAAAAAATCACACAAAAACGTTTAAATGCGAACGGAAATGAATAATGTTGACGTCGTGGTAATTCGCTGCAGCTAATCAGAAACGGAAATACAATCACACTTAACGCAAAAAAAAAGAAAACAACAACAGAAAATAGTGCAAACAACAACACTGCCAATATGATTAAGTTTCGATATAAACGCAAAGAAACAGCGGCCAAAGAGGCAGCGGCCAATGCAACGACTAAAGAAACAACAAAAAAATTAGAAGAAACGAAAACAGCGAATAAAACTAATAATAACAATAACAACAACAGCAGTAACCACAAAAATAACAATACTAAAAAAAGTCATGCTGACAGTCAGAATGATAGTAAAACGCAAGCAGAGCAAGCAACGCAGGAGGCGATAGTAGAAAAGGAGAATTGTCGTGCAATAAAAGAAAATGAAATGATGCAACAGCAAGAGCAGATGCAACAGCGACAGCAACAATTGCAGCAGCAGCATTTACAGGAACAACAAAAACAACAACAACTTCAACAACAACAAATGCAGCAACATCTAATGCAATCACAACAACAGCTGCAGCACTTCCAGCAACAGTTGCAACATCAACAGCATATGAGGCAACAGCAACAACAACTACAAGCGCAAAAACAAAACATGCAACAACTACAACAACAACTGCATCAGCAACAACAAAATCTTTACACACAAACACCTGCCTCTAACAGCAACAACAACTCACCACTTCGACCGCAGCATCCGCCTCAACACCCTGCCCAACTGATCAGCAACGGTGGCACCTTGCCACGCAGTACCCCGCGTAAAATGCATGATCCTCTTTTGGATGGTTACAAATCGGCGACGTTGACACGTCAAAGTGCCAGCAGTCGTAAGATGCCCGCACTAGCTAAGGTGGCATCGACAGCTGAGTTGGCGAGCTGGGGCTATACATTCGGTGGCAGCATGAATAATATACTCAATGCGAGTAATAGCAGCAACAACAACAACAGCAATCAGAGTTATTATTACAAAAAAAGTCACAGCAATGAGCACATCTTTGGCAGCAACGACACTTTGCTATCATTCAACACCGGAGCCGCTATCGGCAACGGCACCACCTTGAACGCGAGCAGTGTTGGTTACGTTGAACGTGATCGTTGCATAAGCGCTGTGATTGTGAGTGTTGTAGCGTTAAATGATGTGAAATTTAATTTGAATTTTAATGCCTATTTTTATACACGGGTCTTTCCATGTCAAATTGAATGATTCTTAGAATCGAACCCTTTGCAGTTAGATGAATTTTAATGGGGTGTTTTCTATTCTGCTTATTCCTTTTACAATTTTTCAAGAACTACTAAATGTTTGAACTATTATATTTTAATTTAAAATTATGTTATCTAATTTTGTTTAATTTTAATTTTTATTTTCATTTATTTTATTTTATTTTTTAAAATTTTTCTTTTTAGTTTTATCATTTTTTGTTTTTTTTTTTCTATTTTTTATTTTTTTTGATTTAATTTTTTTTTTTTTTATTTTTTTTATTTAGCTTTTTAATTTTATTTTATTTTTTTATATTTTTATTTTGTTTTATTTTTTTTATTATTTTATTTTATTTTTTTTTCTTTTCTTTTATTTTTTTTTTCTTTATCTCGATTTCTTTTATTTTTTTTTACTTTATTTTTTTATTATATTTTATTTTTTTTTTTATTTTAGTTTATTTTTTTTATTTAACTTTTTTATCTAATTTTTTTGTATTTTTTATTTTGTTTTATTATTTTTTTTATCTTTTAGTTTGGTTTATTTTATTTTATTTTATTTTTTTTTTATTTTTTTTATTTTTTTTTTTTTTTTTTTTTATTTTTTTTTTATTTTATTTTATTTTATTTTATTTTATTTTATTTTATTTTATTTTTTTTTATTTTATTTTATTTTTTTTTATTTCATTTTATTTAATTTTATTTTATTTTATTTTATTTTATTTTATTTTATTTTATTTTATTTTATTTTATTTTATTTTATTTTATTTTATTTTATTTTATTTTATTTTATTTTATTTTATTTTATTTTATTTTATTTTATTTTATTTTATTTTATTTTATTTTATTTTATTCAACTGGCTTCTGACGATATCTAAAAATCCAACGATTTGACTTGGAAAAATCCCCATTTATTTTTTACTTGAATATGTGTTAAGTGTGAATGTGTATGAGAGTATGTGTGTCGCTCGTAATTTGCTGATTAGCAATGCATCATATGAAAATTAATTTCAAATACTTCCAGTCACTTGTAACTAATTCATTATTTATTTCTATTTTTTATCTTCACAACAGGAACTCTTCCAACAACTACAAACTAGCTCAGAACCAGCCTTATGCCCCGAACCATTGCGTCGCGCTTTGGCTAGTGGTCCATTAGCTGGTCGCCGTTTCCCGCTTGGTTGCCTTGGTGATGCTGCTGAATGTTTTGAGCTATTATTGCATCGTGTACATTCGCATATTTCATCGGATGATGGTGATGCTTGTGAATCGCAAGCATGTGTGGCCCATCGTCGTTTTGCGATGCGCGTCATCGAACAGAGCGTCTGCAAGTGTGGCGCCAATTCGGAGCAATTGCCATTTACACAGGTGAGTTAAGAGAATTTTGTAATCGAGTATGTGGCTAATTTGAAAGTAATTAAGATTTTATGACTATAACTGTAAATCTTTTGCTAAGAGTAAAAGGTGCCTAAGTTGAGTTTGTACGAATTATAGTTATACAAGCATTTATTACAAATTCTCATTTGAAAAAAAAAAGATGAAAAGAGTTTCTAAGACAACATAGACATTTCTTTAGTAATAAAAAAAAATACTATTACTCCCACCCTCTACCCACTACTCTTTAAACCACTACCACAAATCCATCAATAATTTGTCATAAATAAACATCACAGCTGAACTTGCTCTAAATAATTTTTTCAGCTTGGAACCAGTTTGCTTTGATTTATAAATAATTCATGCAAAATTCAACATCAAGAAACTAGTCGAACTACTTGAAAATTCTATTGTGTGGCACAAATCATGCAAACTAAAACCTTTTTACGCTCCAAACGCCCACATGCAAACTCTGCGAACGAACTTTACAACTAAAGCTGAGCTCGAGAACAGCCACTAGCCCATGTGCATATTTAATAGCTTGTTTGTTGTGTTTATTTTGCTTTATGGTAACACCTTTTTTCATATCAAACAACACTTTTATGCCGCTAACTGCAATGCGCTTGTCTAAGGCTATTCGATGTTAAGTTCAAGTATGTAAATTTGTCTGAGTGCTTGTCTTGCAACACTAAATGAAATAGTGCAATAAGTACGAGTGTGAATTTGAATGTTCTGACTTCACACAGAGTTGAAAAAATATGAAATAAGTAAAAGTTTCGAAGCGGTGTAGAACTTAACACTTAAGAAAGAAGCAGACAAGTTTTTAATATTATTTTGTTTATTTTCTAAAATTTATTTAATTTTTCTAGTTTTGTTTTATTCTTTTATTTTAACTTATTTTGGCTTTTTTCACTTTAATTTATTTTGATTTAATTATTTTTATTATTTTCTTTTTATTACTTTTTTAATTACTTTATTTTTTAATTATTTTATTTTTTTTTATTTTTTTTTACTCTGTTTTTTTTTTTATTTTCTTTTTTTTTTTATTTTCTTTTTTTTATTTTATATCAATTTTTTATTTCGATTCTTTTTATTTCGATTTTTTATTTAATTTTTTTATGTACTCTGAACAAAAGACTTAAGAAACGAACTTCTATTGTTTTATTTTTTTTTATTTTTTTACTTTATTTTATTTTATTTTTTTTTTTATTTATTCTGAACAAAAGACTTAAGAAACGAACTTCTATTGTTTTATTTTTATTTTTTATTTTATTTTAGTTTATTATATTTTATTTTATGTACTCTTAATAAAAGACTTGAGAAACGAAATGCTATGGTTTTTTTTTTGTTTTTTTTATATTATTTTATTTTATTTTATTTTATGTACTCTGAACAAAAGACTTAAGAAACGAACTTCCATTTTTTATTTTTATGTTTTTATTTTATTTTTGTTTATTATATTTTATTTTATGTACTCTGAATAAAAGACTTAAGAAACGAACTTCTATTGTTTTATTTTTTTTTATTTTTTTAGTTTATTTTATTTTATTTTTTTTATGTATTCTGAACAAAAGACTTAAGAAACGAACTTCTATTGTTTTATTCTTATTTTTTATTTTATATTAGTTTATTATATTTTTTTATGTGCTCTGAACCAAAGACTCAAGAAACGAACTTCTATTTTTTATTTTATTAATTTTTTTATTTTTATTTTTTTATATTATTTTACTTTACGTTATTTTATTTTATTTTATTTTAATTTATTTTGTTTTATTTTGCTGTATTTTATTTTAATTTATTTAAATTTATTTTATTATAGTTAATTTTTTTTCTTTCATTTTATTTTATTTATTTTTATTCAATTGTATTTTGTTTTTATTTTGCTTTATTCAGGTTAAGTGTTTTTATAGTAGCCGTCACAATTTGTTACAGTTTTTATTGTACTCTTTTGTCTTTTTTCACCAAGCCTTTATTTTACTCATATACTTTTTTCTAGTTTTAAACTGTTTCAATTTTTTCACTTCATAACTAATGAGCTCACTTGGGCGTGGGCTCGCATGCTGGTTTACTTGAGTGTTAAATGCTATTTATGTATTTGCCATTCAATTCAATTAAAAGTCAATTTAATAATAAAAAAATATATATCGCTCTTAAAAGCCAATTCATTGCCATTGTTTTTGCAAAAAGAACGCTTTCATTTTCACCTGGTACGTGAGGGCTGAAGAGAGCAAATCGTGCGTCAAATTGCTTTTGTCATGCTTCCTCATTGGCATTGAACTGAAAGAATTCTGAAAATTAGCAAAGTCAGATCAAGAATAAAAACGCTTTGGCGCAAGGTGGGCGGAGTGACAATAGTGACCGATTGAAGTTTGCAGAAGTGAGCTTAAATGAGATCATTTTTTAAATTAGTATTGGTTAGCTTACTGTTAATGGAAGGAGATACATTAGTACCTATAGATATTTTGGTATCCATGTTTGAAAGGCAGAGACACTGTCACAGTTCATATATGGATATAATCTACTCAATGACATGCTCGAACCGTTTATATAATATCGCTTCAATGGGGATGCCCTCGCCAATGAGTGATGATGTTTAAATTTTACTACAATGTCATCACATCAACAACACAGCATATGTATACCCTACAGCATTCTTTGCAACTTGCAAACAGTTAGACAAGTTCATATAACAACAAAACAAAAAAAAATTGATTTGACCATACACGCGTAGAGCGGCACAGCATGATCAGATTGTAAGACATTTTCATAAAAAATATTATATTATATACATTTTTTTTTTGTCTAGTTTGGCCTTCAAGATCTAAAGATATTGGCTGCCAAATACGAGTATCTGCTACAAAAGCTTAGCTATAATTTTACATTAGAGAAAAAATAAAAACAAGAAAAAGTTTCAATGATTTGCAAAAAAAAAAATATTTATCAATGACCATCAACTGACAAATTTTCACATGTTCAACGCAATTGTCAAGTGATTGTTAATAAGCTACTACCATGCATATTCATATATTCTCTGCGTGGCGTGTACATATGTAACCATAATCCAGTAGCGACAATTTTTTGTCTTTTTTGTTGAACGAAAATCAGCACAAAACGTGCAGCTGCTTGGCAGTTACTTGACAGTTGGCAATTTTTTGCAGCAATTAAATGCGTTTTTAAAGAGTTCACAAGCTAACAAGTGCTACTCGAAAAGCGTTCATATCGTTTGAAAACGTAATTTTGTTTTTTTTTTTTTGGTAAAACTGTAACAACAGGCAATAATAGCCAAAGTGAGCTAACAAACTTTTCCATCATTTTTTTAAATTTATTTTTTATTACTTTTTTATTTTCTTTTTCTTTAATTTATGTTTTATTTAATTTTTTAATTTTTTTATTTTATTTTTATTTTATGTTATTTAATTTTTTTTTTTGATATTTGCTTTATATTTTTTTACTTCATTTTATTTTAATCAATATTTTTTATTTAATTTTTTTTATTTTTTTATTTTTTTTTTTTCATTTTATTCTATCTTTTTTTCATTTCATTTTATTTTATTTTATTTTATTTTATTTTATTTTATTTTATTTTATTTTATTTTATTTTATTTTATTTTATTTTATTTTATTTTATTTTATTTTATTTTATTTTATTTTATTTTATTTTATTTTATTTTATTTTATTTTATTTTATTTTATTTTATTTTATTTTATTTTATTTTATTTTATTTTATTTTATTTTATTTTATTTTATTTTATTTTATTTTATTTTATTTTATTTTATTTTATTTTATTTTATTTTATTTTATTTTATTTTATTTTATTTTATTTTATTTTATTTTATTTTATTTTATTTTATTTTATTTTATTTTATTTTATTTTATTTTATTTTATTTTATTTTATTTTATTTTATTTTATTTTATTTTATTTTATTTTATTTTATTTTATTTTATTTTATTTTATTTTATTTTATTTTATTTTATTTTATTTTATTTTATTTTTTATTTTATTTCAATTCATTTCATTTTATTTTATTTTGTTTTATTTTATTTTATTTTGTTTTTAATTTTTTGTTGATTTTATTTTATTTTATTTTAATTTATTTTATTTTATTTTATTTATTTATTTTTATTTTTATTTTTATTTTTTTATTTTGCTTTATTTTAGTTTATTTAATGTTTTCATTTTGTTTTTATTTTTTTTTATTTTTCTCATTTTTTTTTTTTTGTTTTTTTTTTTCATTTTTTTTATTTTCAATTTTTTTTTATTTTTAATTCATTTTTATCTTATTTTATATTTTATCTCATTTTATTTTGTTGATTTTTAAGTAGCCCAAAATTTATTAAATTAAACTAAATTAATTCAAAATAAATTAAATCAAATTAAAAAGATTTATTAAAATTAAACTCAATCCAATCAGATTAAATTAAAGATCACCTCTTAGACACCACTTTTCAAATTTTTTATGTATTTCGAAAAACAAGTCCAACTAAAAAAACATTCAGATTACAGCATCAATTAATTTTAGTCTGCATAACCAAACTATTTACTCGCTTACCCAAACCAACTTGTCCGCCAACGCCCCCAACATATCATCACTTATATAATTAATTAGCCTACATAGCTGATTAAACAAAATACCAATTAAGCAGCAATAAAAGCGCACGTGCTGTTTAAGCTACCAACTACAAAAACGACGCCTCTGACAGAACCGCCATCGACTTCTCTTTTGAGGTGGGCGCTTTCCGGTGCAAAACACATCATAAACTATTCGACATCAGATAAACATTGTATTGGTCATCGGTCAACAAGTTTCTTTCTCCTTTTTTGGTCAGTGTTGAGTATGCTTTAATTTGCGCAAAATATAATTTTCTTAAACAGCGCTTAGGCTCAAGCTGAGCTCCATATCAGCACATTAGTGTTAATTCATTAGGCGCAGAGTCTTTTTTTATGTCGAATTTAGTTATGACTGATGAATGAACCCACGCGCGGCAAGAAAACGTTCATTTTTGACATTAATTTGGATGTAGGTACAGTGTTGTGCAATGCAGTAGCAGTATAAATTATTTACGTGTATGGAGTATATTTCTTGTTTTGAGGTCGATGGTATTCATACATATTTGAGGAATTACCACAAAAGATGTAAATATTTGAAATGACGATATTGTAGAATAATTTTTAAAGCTTTTGTGAAAAAGAGGGTGTGGTCATCAACTTTATTTTGCTTTTTTAATGCACGATATGCAGAGTAAAACGTTTTTTTATATAACGATTGTGTAAAAAGCAAAAATACCTAAGAAAACAATTACATTTATAACTTCTCAATACTTCACGCTGCTATTTTATTGCACTACACTGTGATGTTTAAAAAAATTAATATATTCATACTAAATGTTTAATTAATAAACAACCCACCTAAAAATCAATACAAAAACAATAAATTTGCCTTAAACAAATAACTAATTTCGTCTCTTTTTGGTCTCTCTCTCTCTCTCTCTTTACTTCCAGATGGTACACTATGTCTCCGCATCGGCTTTAACCTCACAAAATAGTTTGGCATTACAAAATCATCAGCAGCCTACATTTGGACAATTGCTGCGCGCTGCCGGCAATATGGGTGACATCAGAGATTGTCCGGTAGGTGGCGCCAACAAAATTTATACAATTGTTCAGTTTTTTTTTATTTAAAAATTTTTCATTTTCTATTTTAGAATGCTTGCGGCGCTAAAATTGGTATTTGTCGCGCGCTACTCAATCGTCCAGATGTCGTCTCAATTGGTATTGTGTGGGATTCGGAACGTCCCGCTGCCGATCAAGTGCATGCTGTATTGAAAGCGATTGGCACCAATTTACGTCTGTCGGACGTTTTTCATCAGGTAGCCGAAAATCGTTGGGCACAAAATGTACAACACGAATTAGTCGGTATTGTTTCGTACTATGGAAAGCATTATACGACTTTCTTCTTTCATACCAAGCTCAAGGTTTGGGTGTATTTTGATGATGCCAATGTGAAAGAGGTGAGTTAGGAAATGAAATAGAATAAAAATAAATTAAACTAAAAAAATAAATTAAATCAAAATCGATAACTTTTCCCTGCGCATATTTTCTAACTAACTCTCTCTCTCTTCATTTCTCTCCCTCTCTCTCTCAGGTCGGTCCCAATTGGGAAGGCGTTGTTGACAAATGCAGTCGCGGCCGTTATCAACCCTTGCTGCTGCTCTACGCTGTGCCACAACCACCTTCATCTGGTACACAATTCGCGCCCGAGACCACGCAATCGACTTTAGTGCGGCGCGCTATCACGCCCAGCCCAATAACACCCGAGAAAACAAATTTGGGTAATACACGTCGTGCCATTACGCCAACACCACTACGCTCAGCCAACGACTATCAAAATCTGAGTGTCATACAGAAAAACATATTTCCAGGCGCTCCAAACGCGTCACAAGCGCCAGCACTCACTAACGACGAAACCGATGCTTACATCAGCCGCAAGACTGTCGAGCATGTGCTCAGCGCGCAACAATATCAGAATTTAAATGTGGTACAAGATAAGATTTTCACAAATGGTAATGGTAGTGGAGTTGGCAACCCAGCAGTCGATGAGAAAGACGCCGATTCGTTGTCACAGAAAATTGGCAAAGTACTCAACGCACAACTAATGCGCAAATATCATCTACAGCTCACGCGCAGTCAGAGCGCTGAGTCCGGACACGTAAGTGGCTCGTCGAATGGCTCATCGCCGCCAAGTGATGGGCTCACCATTCCAGATCACTTGAATCAACCGCGTCGACGTGATTCGGGCAATTGGTCAGGCGATCGCAATAGCGCTAGCTCCGCATCATCCACCACGCTCGATAATCCATATCTGTATATGGTGGGCAAGCGCAATCCACCTGCAGTGCCGCAGAGCCCCACACGCAATGGTTTACCCTACGATGCAGGCTATGATTCATTCTCGTTGAGCTCTACGGATTCATATCCACCGAAACATCACTTGAATCCGCAGCTGGCGAAAATACCTGAAGCTGGTGCATCTACATTGCTCACAGGAGATTGTGAGAAGCTATGTCATGAAGCTGATCAGTTGCTGGAAAAATCACGCCTCGTCGAGGAATCACATGATCTTGAGACCGCGCTTGTGCTTTGTAATGCTGCTGCAGGACGCGCGCGTGCTGCCATGGATGCGCCGTACAGCAATCCGCATACAATGACTTTTGCGCGCATGAAACACAACACTTGCGTAATGCGCGCACGCTCTTTGCATCGACGCATTTTGGTAGAGAAGGGCGCCGACATGGACGCCATGCCCGAAATGAAGCATATGCGTGAGGGTAGCAATAGCAGTGTTAAACATGTGCGTCAAAATAGCAAAGATAAAACGCTAGACAAAGCGCAGTCACAGGCGCAGCAATCAACAGCAACAGCGGTGGCAGCAGCAGCCGCAGCGGTTAGCGCAGCAAATAAGAGCATTGAGATCTATGCGACGCTACCGAAAAAGAAGAGTCCATTGAAGGCGCTAGCAGCAGCTGTAGGTAACGATGATAATGCAATCGAGTACGAGCCTACACAGCCAACCGTGAACGCCAAACCAGAGCGCGAAAGCCGTTCAATTTTTGGGCGCAGCAGCAGCAAGTCGGAGAAAGAGAAACGCAGTCGCAGTGAAGATCGCAACAAGTTAACGCGCGAATTTTCGTTCACCGAAACTTTATTGGTCAACGCAAAGGATACGCTCAAGAAACACAAAGAGGACAAGGATGAGAAGAAGGAGAAGGACAAGAGTGGCAAGAAACAGCATAAAATACGACGCAAGCTTTTAATGGGTGGTCTGATACGGCGCAAGAATCGCTCAATGCCTGATTTGACTGAAGCGACTGATGACGCAGCTGTACAAAAGGAAGCGCCCGCACCTTTGGCTACTTCTGTCGACGATAGCGTCGTTGGTTTGAATGGAAAAAACGGCATGAGCGGTTACATCTCGGAGGGCCACTTCGACTATCGCGACGCAAACAATGCTAATCCGAATTTGGAGCGCAGTAAATTGATGCGCAAGAGCTTCCATGGCAGCGGACGTCAGCTGACTGTGGTGGCTAAGGTCGCACCACCGCCTCCCATGCGCACAAGCTCTGCGCTCACACAACAGCAGTTACAGCAGCAGTTGGCTTTGCAGCAGCAACAGGATGCCGCGGTGTTGTCACACTTCCATCACGAAGCGAATCTATCCAACATTTCAGCCATGAGCTCGAACACGTCGATCAGTGAGGATTCATGTCAGACGATTATAACGACATGCGCGCAGGTGCACAATGAACAGAGTCCGCCCAGAGACGGCGGCATTTATCAAACAGCGTCGGGGCAATATCAGCTGCACAATGGTTATGCTTCAGTGCCGAAAGCCGAACACGGCAAAGATGAGGTAGATGGTGGCCCTACGAACACCAGTAATTCCGCTAACACAACCGATGTGCCCCTCGAGCTGCCGCCCTACCCAAGCCCACCCCAATCGGCGTGCCACTCACGTCAAGCGAGCGAAGATTTTCCACCACCGCCTCCCGAAATCGATCTCGAGCCGCTCAATCAGCAAATCAGCCAGATACAAGTGTTAGAGGCGAGCAAACAACAACGCAACATGGAGACGCTAGAGGGTACCACAAGTATACTGGCTCAGCTGCAGCAGCGCCATCAGTTAATGAAAATGCGTAAAGAGCAAGCGACGCCCACCTCATGCGAGCCCACAGCTTCGAATTGGTTGAAGGATTTGCAGTCAAAGCAAACTGAACTCAGAAATGCACATCGTCACACAGACTCACCCATCGCGCAGCTGTCTCAACAATCGGTTGGCGTGCGTGATCTGGCGCACCGCTTCGAACAAACAAAATTGAGCAGCAGCACCATTGAGCAACAACCGCTGCGCTCTTACTCCTCACAAGAGCTACTCAATCCAACAAAACGCACACAAATGAATGGTTTGCCACCGCAACATGCTGGAGCGTCAGTGGCTCCAACACTAGGTGGCGCGCTAGCATCCCAGAAGCCAGAAACAGATGAAGTTGACTGTGCGCCACAACGTTTCCAGCGTCTGCCACCCCAACAAGTGTTGCCCAAACCGAAGTATGAGCTGACACAATCTCAAATCGCCGAAGAGCTGCGTGAGGTGGAGATGCTAAATACAATGGTACAACAGACGCTGAATAGCGCGCCCTCACCAGCGCTGCAACAGCAGCAAGCGACACACCAACAACAAGTGATGCAGCAACAACAAGCAATGCAACAAAATGGCATCAGCGCTGCGTCTGCTGTCACTGCGTGTGCCATGCCAAAACGCGTCAAAAAGAAGAGCGTGTCCTTTTGCGATCAGGTTATACTAGTGGCGACCGCCGATAATGAAGAAGATGACGATTTCATACCGAATCCGATTTTGGAGCGCGTTCTACGTACAGCGCAAAATCCCAACGAAAAAATTACAGCGCAGCTGATGCAACAGCAGCAACAGAATATGATACGTTTACCAACTGAAGCGCAACCGCGCATTATACAACCGCACCCACCACAAGTTCAGCAGCATATGCAAGCGTCGCCTGCCTTGGCGCAGCAGTCGCCTATGTTAGGCAGCGAGCGCCGCGCTATGCCGCTTCAGGGACAAGATATGCAACGTTATGTGCAGCTGCAGCGCCCACAGTTGGAAGCGCTGCGCCAACAACAACAGCATTTACAACAACAGCAGCTACAACAGCAACAACAACAACAGATACAGCAGCAGCAGCAGCAACAACAACAACAACAACAACAGCTCCAACAACACCAGTCCGCGTCGCCGTATATGCCAGTTGGTCAAGTCTACACGCCGATGCAAGACATTTACCGCATGCAACAGCAACAACAGCAGCAGCAGCAGCAACAAAATCAGCAGTTTGCCACACAAACAGCGCATCAGCCTCCGCACACTCAATACGATGAGCGCTTGCCCAACAGCGCTGGCGTGAATCATGCAGTAATAGCCGCGCGCACTAGCATGAGCGGCATCGCTAATGTTGCCACGCAGCAACATATGCAGATGCTAGCAGCTCAACAGCAACAACATTTGGATGCGCAAGCAGGCTATGTAAGCATGCCGCGCTCCCACGTCAATCACGCACAGCAAAGTTACTCAGTGCAATTGCAAAAACATCAACAGCAAATGCAACAACAACAACAACAAATTCAGCAACAACAACAACAACAAATATCGCCCAATAGCGCTTACTATCCCGGCGTTCCGGGCTTGGACGCACCCCCACTGCCATCACCATATCAGCGCGTTCCACTGCCGCATGGCTATGCCACCGAACAATACCCACCGACAGCAAATCACATGCCCAAGTCACAACATCCCTATCCATCACCAGGTGGCGCCTCCACTCCCTCACCTTACTTCCACGTGCCACCGCAACAAACGAAAGCATCGCATCAAAAGAAGGTTAGCTTTGAGCCGGGTACTAAAGGTGAAACGGATTCGTTAAGCAACAATTCATCAGCGACGCTACCACCGAAACCTACCAACACCGCATCGCACATGAACTCAGCCGCAACTCAACAAAATGGCTTGCCTTCTGTGATGTTGGCTGCGGCTGCGGATAGTAGCGTTAATGTGACTGCAATACCGACGCGCGTCTATAACAATGCTATCGTGAAGGCATCAGCCAAAGCGGTGGAATGTAATTTGTGTCGAAAGCGTCATGTGATTGCGCCCGCAGTTTATTGCACCAATTGTGAATATTATTTACAAATGTTGAATAATCGACGATAGGTTGTGATGGCAAAGGTGAAAGGAGAGGAGCGAGCGAGTGAGACGAGGATAGAGAGTGAAGGAGGCGCAGAAAGAGAGTGAGCGAGACGCAGTTAGAGTTAGAGCGAGTAAGAAAGATGCAGCGTTACCCAGCGGTTGAGCGCGTAACTAAGTAGCGGTAAATGAGTTGTTTGTGGCATATTAAGCAATAATCGCTGAGCGAATTTTGGTTTGAGAGACTATGATTGCATTTTGCTAGCATTTAATTATTTTTTTAACCATTCAAAATATGTCAGTTTTAAGTTATATTAAAATTTTATATTATTGCAAGGTATGAAATAAAAAAAAAAATTAACTCATTTTTTTTAATTCTTGCTTAAAATAATTGTATATGCAAATAATTTTTTATATTCCATTTTGATTGTGAGTTACTATAAGCAATTTTCTTATAAGCTCTTTTTAAGCTCCTAATAAACAATAAAGTAAAAAAAAAACGAAGTCCCACGCATGCAATTCCCTTTATGGTTCTACATAAAGATTAATTGGCATAAAATAAAAGAAAAAAATTAAATTACAAAAAAAATATTTTCTAGCTAAAAAAGTCTTTCAAAAAAGGAAAAAAAAAAAACACAACATAAATAAAACAAGAACTCAAATCTTCCATTTCGTTTAACAAACTAGCATTACGATTTTATTTTATTAAGTTCCAATAAATATTAGTAGATAATCAATGAACCTACCATACATACATACAAATACAAATTCACGAAAATCTCATACATTAAATTCATTTAATAGTTGCTTACATTTATAAAACAAATATTTTCTTATATAAAGTAAAATAAGTAAGTAATAGAATTTTTGCGTTTTGGCTGTCGAACGGCCTCAATGCTTTGCGTTGACATTTCACAAAATATTTAAAAAATAAAAAAAAAATTAAAATATGTTCAAAAATAAAAAATAAAAATTACAAAATTAAAAAAAAAATATTTTTACGTTCTTAATTTTTACTTATATTTACATTTTTTATTATATTATATTAGTATTTGTATTGCATATGAATTTGTATAAGTTTTAGAAAAATTTCTTTCACAGAAAAAATATATAAGAAACGAAAAATAAATTGCTTCAGTAGCAGTACGAAGCTTCATCCAACTAAAGAGAATAAGAAACAATTAAAATAATAATAAATAAATAACTTTTTTACAGATACAAAATTGTATATGTTTTTATTTAGTATTTGAAGAAAATAAATGTTAAGTATACCTTCGAAACCTAGCAGCCTCCTATTGATTTTGAGTTATAACAGAAGACGATGGGTCGATTGAAGCCATCTGTTTGATTGAAGCTTTAGAAATTGCTGAACAACTGTGGCTGAATATAAGTTTACGTTATCGGTGCTATCAATTTACCGCTAACTTTACTTACCCAAAATAATCGCAAAATGACCCAAAAATAATCCCAACACAATCCTGAAAGTATCCCAAAAAGACCCTTAAATGTTCCCAAAAGGATACGAAATTTAACCCAAAACGACACAAAAATTATCCGAAAATGATCCCAAAATGACCCTAAAATGGTCCAAAAATGATTCCCAAATGATCCCAAAAACACTCTTAAATGTACCCTAAAATGATTTCAAAATTATCTTAAAATGTTCTCAAAATAATCCCAAAGCGACCCCAAAAAGACCCTCAAATGTTCCCAAAATGACCAAAAAATTATCCCGAAATTATCCAAAAATGACTCCAAAATGATCCAAAGTTACCCCAAAAATGTCCACAATTAATTCAAAATTGAACCCAAAATGATGTCAAAATAGCCCCAAAATAATTCCAAAGTGACCCCTAAATGATCTCAAAATGATTCTAAAATAAACCAAATATGATCCCAAAAATATACTATACAAATACAATACTATAAAATGTTAACCCTAGGCGGCTAACCTACTTAAAAATATTTTAGTTGGTATGTCGGCGAAAATACCTTTGATGTGATACCAATATTGGCTTATCTAGCTCCATTATTTAAAAATATTGAGATAGGTGACAACCCTGTACACCCCCCAAGTGGATAGTCTTAGAATCAATCATACTATCTATATGCTAAATTTCATCCAAATCGGTCAAGCGGTTCCCGAAATAGTCCGGTATTTTTTTTAAGCTTTTAACTTTAAGCGCAGACAGAATGCGAGACTTTTACTAGAAACAAGAAAGTTTGGTTAAAAACTTATTCTAAAAGAGGGTGTCTAACTATTTGACCAGTCCACCAATTTTGTATAATCTTATTCTGATTAAAGATATTACGAATAAACCCACTGTCTCCGCCCAAAAGTATGCAATGAATTTATCGTCGATAAGGCAGTACAAAGGTAGTTGCTAAACGTAGCCCAACATACATAGCCATAGGACTAAACTACTTTAAAGTACTTTCAATTGAACCGGAACTAGATTTAAATCATATAAGTGAAGGCCAGTGTCTGTGTACCTTCGGTGACAGTAAATTGAAAGATAAAAACGTGATGATAAATCGATTTTTTTTTTAATTATTTTTAATGATTTTATTCTATTTTGTTTTATTCGATTTTTAATTTTTTAAGTCTAATTTTTTTATTAGGTTCTTTTTACTTTTTTTTTTTTGTTTATAACTTTATTGGCTTTTATTTTACTTTTCTCCTCAGTTTTTGAGGTACATATTTGGCTGAAATTTTGCATGCGGCCACCATTTTCTAATATAGAAATCATTTGTGGGAACCAGCAAGATCGGACCGATATCACATATACATAGCTCACATACAATCGATTGTTCCGATAAACGGATTTTGGGCTATAACTCCTGTAATTAGATAGGTAGGAACGTGAAATTTCATAACTATTGCTCTTTTAGAATGTCGAATATCGATGTTAAAAATCGATGCGATTGGACCAATAAAACACATCGCTCCCATATAATCGATAGTTCCGATAATTTCGATATAAAAAAAAAAAAAAAAAATTTATTTTTTTATTTAAATTTTTTTTTTTTTAATTTTTTTTCATTTATTTTATTTTATTTTCTTTTTTTTAATTTTATTAGATAAAAATTTTTATATTTTTATCTTTTTATTTATAATTTGGTTAATTTTTTATTATTTTTTTTCTTGTTTCATTTAATTTATTTTTTTTTGTTTTTTTTTTATTTTAACTTTTTTATTTAATATTTTTTTTATCTCATTTTTTTATTTATTTTATTATTATTTCATTTTATTTTATTAGAGTTTGGGCATATTTACATACATTTATCTCCTTTTGAGCTCGATCATGACAACTGTTCAATCCACGCTTCATTTCCGGAAAATATTCAAATACAAGATAATTGATGCGATATTTATTAAATTTAAAGCTTCAGACATCTCGAGGTCACTACGCCGGCGTACGTGAGATAATCGACGTATTTACTTTGTACTCGCACCATCTCACTGGACACATTACTTTGTATCTTCTCTTGGATATGCGCTCATGTTTGTGTGTAGTCCACACTCATCCATAAATACATTTTAAAATATATCCATTATCCATTTGGTGCAAATATCCAACTGTAGCACGTGTGTGACGTGACTTTTACGTCGTAACTGAAACGAAAGTCAATTTATACCAAAAATATTTGTTTATATTTGATGAGTATGTTTGGGTTTAATACACGCACACCTATGACCTACTTAAATTTATGCTTCAAAAACCAAATCAAAACTCAACAAATGAAATATATGCGCTCTCTCTCTGTCTCTATTTCTGCTCTTCTCTATTTTTCATATCAATTTTTTACACATTTAACTTTTGTTTATATTTTTTGTTTACATTCGATAGTCGGCCGTCTACATTTGATAGTGGGCTATACAAGTTACATTCAGGTTTACAAACCGATTTTTGAATTAAGGTATCGTTTTTTTTTTTTTTTTTTTTTTTTGCATTTGATTTTTTTTTTTTTTGTTTTATTTTCTTTTATTTTTTTTGTATTTCCTTTTTTTTATTTTACTTTTGTTATTTTTTATTTTATGTTTTATTTTTTTTACTTGATTTTATTACATATGGGTCATTCCATGCCAAATCGACAAAGTTTTTAACTGAGCCCCTTCGATTTCGTAAAATATTTGCTATTTTTTTCAAACCCACCCTGCCCGAAAGACATTTTTCAGAATTTTTTCAAATTTTTTTTACCAAATCAAAAAAAAAGTTATGAGCTTTGGGTTTTTTTAATTTTTGTTTTTAAATGTAGTTTTCGAAAAAAGAAATAAAAAATTTTTGAAAGACCAGATATATAATTTTTTTTTAATTCTGCAATAAGCCCGTCTAATAACAAGATGTGCCGACAATCTCTTCTTTTTATTTTATTGAAAAAAAAAAATTCCAACTTTGGCTCATTTTATATAACTTTTTAATGAAATTTTTTTTCAATCACTTTTTTTCGAAAAAAAAAATTATATATCTGGGATTTTAAAAATTTTTTTATTTTTTTTTTCCGAAAACTTTAAAAACAAAAATTAAAAAAAATGATCCCAAACGGTCGGATTTTGAAAAATAAACGATTTTGAAAAATAAACGTTTTTTTTTAAGTTAATAACTTTTTTTGATTTGGGGAAAAAAATTTGGAAAAATTCTGAAAAATGTCTTTCGGGGGGTAGAAAAAGGTAGCACATTTTTAGCGAAATCGAAGGGGTCAGGTAAAAAATTTGTCGATTTGGCATGGAATGACCCATATATCATTTGATTGTATTTTTTTTTTTATTTTTTTTTTTTTTTTTTTTTTTTTTAATTTTACTTTTGTTATTTTTTTTATTTCATGTTTCATATTTTTACTTGATTTTATTACATCATTTGATTTTTAAATTTTTTTTTTGTTATTTTTTGAATTCAAGTCACTGAACCGAACTTCATTACTATTCGTATGGTCTACCCCCCTGATCTGATATCACGCTTTGGTAGCGTGCTGTTGTGCACGTGAATTTGTTGTTGTACTGCATGTTCACAATTGTTAATGCGTGAGAGCGGGTGGAGCAAGTCTCAATCTATTTATGTCTTGTTTGTATGAAACTCGTATAAAAGAGTGCGAGGTTATTGTTCTGATAACTGGCGACCCCTATGATGCGTAAATGTTTTGGCGTTGTACAGTGAGTAGTGATCAACTACTTTTGAGTTCAGCTTCTAGAAGTCATACATGCATGTGCTTCCGATTGAGAAGTGGGGCCTTAACCCTACTCACCTATGGGCTTTTGAGCTGAGTTTGTGTATCGAACTTGTAGAGTTTCTTTTTGATTAAAGGGCAGTGTGAAAATGGCTTTTTAGAAAAGTAAATTCTAGAAAATTCTTATTTGCCAGAGACGTGATTTTCTGATGTTTCGTAAGTATTTTAATTTTTTTTACATTGGAAATTTGTTAATTTGCATTCTGCTGTCTATTTATAAAAATTTCATATCTCCTGACTGACAGCCGTTCAGTGTAATGCGCACCCATTTAACTGGAAGCAAGTAAGGTGGTATAGATTTGATTTACAAGTTTGAGCAATTTATACCCCGCTGCCAGAAAAATAATATATTTCTAGATAGGTTTGCCACCTAATCCGATTTTTTATTTTTTTTTGTTATTTTGCATAACCTCCAATATTTCAAAAACAACCCACATGAGCTTCTCCATTTATAATGTTTTCACAAAAAAAAAATTTGTATGAAGAGATGCCACCTTATCATATTATTTTTTTTTTTACATATCCTACTTCATCTATCTTAGACGACTCAACCCATTTGAAAGCATTTTTAATTAAGGCAATATGCTAAATTTTAGTCTCTCATACTTAGTATCTAAGCGTTGCCACCTTTAATGTTTCAACAGGGTTGCCACTTATTTGAGTTTTCGTTTTGAGCTTCGGTATATAAGAAAGGGAATTTTACGATATACTAATTTGCTATTTCAACAAAAAATAGTTTTATATGTATATAGGGTGGCCACAGGGTTGCCACCTAATCCAAAGAACTGTCACTTAACCGGTTTTACAAGGTTGTTTCTTATAAAAAAAAAAATTAATGAAAGTACATGTACCAATATGGGCATTAAAAAAAAGAGACTTCGCCTTTCGATAAAACTGTTTTTAGGTAGTTCTACAATCTAGGGTTGCCACCTGATCCTTCCATATGAACTTGTTTTTTTTTTTTTTTCAAATGTAAGATTTTAACCCAGAAACGACTTAAGCGATTTAAAGAAACTTCTGAGTAAACACTTCAAAATCTTCTACGGACGTATTGCCACTTAGGATGTTTCTACAGAGTTGCCACCTCTTGTTTTTTTTTTAATTAAAAGCTCGTGGAGTTCTCTTTAAAACACTCGTCAAATGATTTTTTATTTAATGACCCCAGCCGCTGTCGTGTAGCAGCAGTGCGCTCGGCCTACTGCATCAATATTCCGGGTTCTCATTCCGGAAAAGCTGCATCAAAAATTCTTTAGAAAAATCTTTTTTCAAAGAAGGTAGCCCGTAAGTAATGGTTTCGAAAACTCTCTCGCGTATTTCTACCACACAGAGAAAAATGAGCTGGGAATGGATAAGGATTGACCGTGATTTTGGTTAATTCAACCCATATTTTGGTTGAATCAACACATATTTTGGTTGATATGACCAAATCACTGTCAATTCTTATCCATCATCGGCTAAATTTTCTCTGTATACATGGAAGATTTCTCAGCAAAAATTCATTTGCTTTGCAGGTGTCATTCTGAGTCGGCAAAAAACTGTAGGTCCCCTCAATCGGTACGACAAAAATTCAAAACCATCACACCACAAATTGGAAAAAAAAAAAAGCTCGACGAAAAATCCTCTTTAGAGGTCGCTCATGATAACCTGTAGGTATATCACGCCATAGGTTTCACATCTGGCTATATAAAAATTATCAACGTATTTTGTATTTTCTAAGCTAGACCCCACATTTGTTACGGCCCACCACCAACCGACAAGCTGATAATATGAATATTGATACAGATTTATTTCATACTCGTTTTATTTATTATTTGCATAAATTGTTGCTATTTATACATTCAAATCTCGTTTTTTTTTGTTTACATTATTGTGCCTTTGAAAGAGCCATTGCGTTGGACTTTGATCAAGCCTCTCTCCCTCTAAGGCAAAATTTGCATACATAAAAAAAAAAAAAAAAAAATTGCTGATAGCACAATAACATAATAATAAATTTTCAATTGCGTCTAATTTAAATGAATTGAGAAACTATTTTCTAAATTCACATTTTGATAATTGCTTACGTTCGCTTTTTATAAATAGCAATTAAAGGAATTCAGATGAATGTATGTGTGAACATTAGAGTGCTCGACTTAACGAAACTATTTTTTGTATTATTATTTTTTTTCTGATGTCCCTACTACCTAACTAAAAACACGTCTCCCTTGTATTTTGTACAGCTATTTTATTCATATTACATTGAATTTGAAAGTTTTATGTTTGAAATATTTAATTCAGCTATAATCCCTCTAACACATGTGTAAGCCCCTCATTGATCATTATTAATCAATTAGAAAGTGTTTTAGCTAGGGTAGGTTAGCCTAAATTGAAAAAGAGGAAGTCTAATCATATAAAGATGAATGGGAACACCAATGCGTTACTAATACATAGCTAGTGTTTGTATATTTACTACCTACATACCCACACATGGGCCATTCCGTGTCAACTCAAAGACTTTTTTTCGATAACTTCTTCAAATAGTGATACCCTACAAAAGACTTAGGAAGCGAACTTGAAACATAAAGTTTCAATCTTTGTAACTTTTTAACTAAAACTACATACATATATCCCAGAGATTTATTCAACTACATACATATATTCGTCTACGACCCATTTAAAAATATTTTACAAAATCGTGGGTAGAGCTCTTAACCAATTTCCGCCAATCTTTCTCCAGGATAATTTACGTGCCGAAACTTATTCTGATTTATCAAACAGGATTTTTTCTAACATTTTTGTAAAATTATAAAATAAAAAATAATAAACAAAATAAAGTAAAAAAAATAAAATAAAATAAAATAAAATATAATTAAATAAAATAAAATAAAATAAAATAAAATAAAATAAAATAAAATAAAATAAAATAAAATAAAATAAAATAAAATAAAATAAAATAAAATAAAATAAAATAAAATAAAATAAAATAAAATAAAATAAAATAAAATAAAATAAAATAAAATAAAATAAAATAAAATAAAATAAAATAAAATAAAATAAAATAAAATAAAATAAAATAAAATAAAATAAAATAAAATAAAATAAAATAAAATAAAATAAAATAAAATAAAATAAAATAAAATAAAATAAAATAAAATAAAATAAAATAAAATAAAATAAAATAAAATAAAATAAAATAAAATAAAATAAAATAAAATAAAATAAAATAAAATAAAATAAAATAAAATAAAATAAAATAAAATAAAATAAAATAAAATAAAATAAAATAAAATAAAATAAAATAAAATAAAATAAAATAAAATAAAATAAAATAAAATAAAATAAAATAAAATAAAATAAAATAAAATAAAATAAAATAAAATAAAATAAAATAAAATAAAATAAAATAAAATAAAATAAAATAAAATAAAATAAAATAAAATAAAATAAAATAAAATAAAATAAAATAAAATAAAATAAAATAAAATAAAATAAAATAAAATAAAATAAAATAAAATAAAATAAAATAAAATCAAATAAAATAAAATAAAACAAAATAAAACAAAATTAAATTAAATTAAATTAAATTAAATAAAATAAAATAAAATAAAATAAAATAAAATAAACTAAAATAAAATAAAATAAAATAAAATAAAATAAAATAAAATAAAATAAAATAAAATAAAATAAAATAAAATAAAATAAAATAAAATAAAATAAAATAAAATAAAATAAAATAAAATAAAATAAAATAAAATAAAATAAAACAAAATAAAACAAAATTAAATTAAATTAAAAAACAAAATTTAATTTCATTTAAAAAACAAAATTAAATTAAATTAAAAAAAAAATTCTAAAAAATAGAAAAAATTAAATTAAATAAAACGAAATAAAATAAAATAAAACAAAATTAAATTAAATTAAAAAAACAAAATTCTAAAAAATAGAAAAAATTAAATAAAACAAAATAAAATAAGATAAAATAGAATAAAACAAAATAGAATAAAAATAAAAATAAGTAAACTTAAGTTAAATTAAAAAAATTTTAATTAAAGTAAAATGAAAAAATTAAATTAAAAAATAGAATAACATAAAAATTTAATTAAATTAGATTAAATTGAAATAAATTAAAATAAATTAAGTTAAATTAAAATATTAAATTAAAAAAAAAATAAAGTAAGATAAAATAAAATGAAATGAAAAAAAAAAAATAAATAAATTGAAAAATAAAATGGAATTAAATTTAAAAAAATAAAGAAAATATTAAAACAAAACTTTAATTAAAAACAATTATTTTAAAATGATATAAAATTAAAAAAAAAAAAATTAAATAAAATTTTAAAAAATAAATTCAAATGAAAATAAATTCAAAAAAGTTATTCAACCCAATTCCGTCTCGTTTTTTCGCTGGAAGATAACGCTCCTCTGAGGCAAAAGGTCACTTGAACACCTACCGTGTGCAGTTTGAGTAATTTTGCTCACCAAAAAAAAAAGTTAAGTTGACATGAAATCACCCATATGAACTTTTGCTTGTAAGTTGACGATTATTTCCTGCATAGTAAACAAATAAATGATTTCCAATTCTACAAAAGCTTGACGTAAATATGGCTACTAATAATTTTAAGAGATGTGGTCATTGACTCGGATTAAATAAATTATAAAATTTTTTTGTTCACCTAGCGCTTAATTGTTGCACTAAATAACTTAATAGCACTACTTTTAAAAAGTGATATAGTCTGAGCAATCGAGTTAATTAATTAATTGTATACCTTAAAACATACCGACAAGCACACCTCCAGCGGCGTACGTGCATTAAAGGACGTAGCATCTCACCTCAGCTGATCGCTTTTTTTTTGTGAATGAAAAAAAAACTGCAGAAACACACAAATATATTGTCTCCAAAAATATTGCGTCTTCTTTACTGCAACAATGGCAAGTGAGAAATGTTTATGCCTACATACAGGCGTACATATAAGAAATGAAAAAAGTCAAAAACTCCAACAAACATAGCCACCACCAAGAGCTTGTGACTCACATTTTTAGCTGCGTACGTGAAATGGCAAACGCGCCACACTCACTTCACCCCAGCCAAAGTTGAATGAGACGCTGAGTTTAGTTGTTGTGCTCTCATGCATACAGCAATTGCTGTACTCATTCAAGGTTTTCGGCAAGCGCGCGGGCTCGTATAAAAGACAGCTTACGGCCAGAGCAAGCAACATTCAGACAGAAGCAATCAAGAGCTTAACATAAAAGCGAAAACAATTTTATTGAGTGAAAATTTATTCAAACTGATAAAAAGTGAAATAAAACAAAGTACAACAACAAATTTAAACCAAAAAAGTAACGAACTTTTTTTTTGAAAAATTTAAAATTTTTTTGATTGAGAAAAACTTTTTTAACAACAACAATGAGCAACATAGTGAAACAAACATGCCGCTTATGCTCAACAACGGGCAAACAAATCAATTTCTTCCCCAATCCATGGAAGACAGTCGCCGCTCCAGCTACCTTCTCTACCTCCTGCACATGTCAACAAACAAATATCGCCTATAAATCGGAAAATCGTGCCGTTTCATTCTCAAAGAAAATTCTAGCGAAAATGTCGTTAAAGAACATAACCGGTCAACCGCTGCAACAACAAGAACATTGGCAACCATGGCCGAATAGCGTAAATCCTTACACAGGCGAAATTGGCGGTCCATCTGGTCCCGAGCCCACACGTTATGGCGATTGGGAACGTAAAGGGCGTGTTTCAGATTTCTAGTCATAGGTTAAGTAGAGCTAAAAAAAAAAAATTGTTATTGTTTTAAAATTGTTATTTTTAAGGAAAACTTTACGCTAAGTAGATGCCTATGTGAATTGTATGTAAGAAAAAAATAGTAGTAGCAATTAATAGGATAAGTGTTGTGATTTATATTTTCATAAATCGCAAATTTTTTTTAAAATGTATGAAATACAGAAAAAAAGAAAAGAAAAATCAAAAAAAAATTACTTCTTTTCAATAGCTGCAGTTCGTTTACAGCTCTGTTGCACTGAAAATGAATTTTTTCCTTGCCTTCACTGAAGTTTAGTCAAATTTCCTCTATCAGAATTTTTATGCTGAGCTCAAAACGTGTCTTTTGTAACCTTGCTCGCCAATCCTCTATGAAAACTTTTCAGCGTACCTACATTTGTGTAAAAGAAAATGCACACTAAAAAAAGTAAGACATAAAAAAAATCTAAACCCTGTGGAACCAGTTCCTATTTTTGAAATGGTTTCAGTTTCGTTCTTTTTCAGATCAAAATAACCGAAACAGTGGTTT
Source organism: Campiglossa producta (assembly GCA_964058755.1). Taxonomy (NCBI): domain Eukaryota; kingdom Metazoa; phylum Arthropoda; class Insecta; order Diptera; family Tephritidae; genus Campiglossa; species Campiglossa producta. The sequence continues at coordinate 106,548,452 of CAXKVI010000005.1, forward strand.
TGAAAAATCAATCGATTTTAATGGGTTACGGTTAGGGCTTTGGTTTCACTCCCTGCTTTAAATGTGAAAAAACTTGAATATTTGCAAATATTTCAAAACTTAATATGGAAACAAATTTTTGGAAATAAATTTTGTTTTTTCTTTTTTTGACTTATAAAACCACTTCAGACATTGTATCATATAGCTATATCAAAATATTTAGTTGCTGTTTCTTAAATTTTTAGATTTTTGACATAACTTTGTATGAAGAAAATTTCAAAATTTCAGAAAAAGTTTAGAACTTTATTTTATTTTTTTATTTCTTTTTTATTATTTTTTGGTTTTACTTTATTTTTATTTCTTTTTTTAATTTAATTCAGTTTTTTCATTAATTTTTTCATTTTATTTAAGTTTTATATTGTTTGGTTTTGTTTTTTTTTTTTTTTGTGTTTTGTATTTCTTTTTTAATTTTTAAATTTAATTTTTTTTATTTTATCTTGTCTTATTTTTATATAATTCTTCATTTTACTTTATTTTTAACTTTGCTTTTATTTTATTTACTTTTTTTTTTGTAATTCATTTTATTATTTTTTTTTATGTTATATTATTTTTTCATGTTATTTTATTTTATTTTTCTTTATTTTATTTTATTTTATTTTATTTTATTTTATTTTATTTTATTTTATTTTATTTTATTTTATTTTATTTTATTTTATTTTATTTTATTTTATTTTATTTTATTTTATTTTATTTTATTTTATTTTATTTTATTTTATTTTATTTTATTTTATTTTATTTTATTTTATTTTATTTTATTTTATTTTATTTTATTTTATTTTATTTTATTTTATTTTATTTTATTTTATTTTATTTTATTTTATTTTATTTTATTTTATTTTATTTTATTTTATTTTATTTTATTTTATTTTATTTTATTTTATTTTGTTTTATTTTATTTTATTTTATTTTATTTTATTTTATTTTGTTTTATTTTATTTTATTTTATTTTATTTTATATTTTATTTTATTTTTTTTTTATTTTTTTTTTTTATTTTATTTTATTTTTTTTTATTTTATTTTATTTTATTTTATTTTATTTTATTTTATTTTATTTTATTTTATTTTATTTTATTTTATTTTATTTTATTTTATTTTATTTTATTGTATTTTATTTTATTTTATTGCATTTTATTTTATTTTATTTTATTTTATTTTATTTTATTTTATTTTATTTTATTTTATTTTATTTTATTTTATTCTATTCTATTTTATTTTATTTTATTTTATTTTATTTTATTAATTCTATTTTTTGAATTCAATTTTTTATTTCTTTTCTATTTTTCGATTTAAATTTTTTTATATATTTTTGTCTAATTTTTTATATATAACTTTTTTTATTTTTAATTTTAATATTGTTTCAGTTACTCCTTTTATTTTTGTTAATTATTTTATTTTATTTTATTTTATTTTATTTTATTTTATTTTAACTACTTCTTTTATTTTTGTTATTTATTTTATTTTATTTTATATTATTAATTTTTTTTATTTTAGTTTTTTTAATTTATTTTGTTTTACTTTTATTTTATTTTGTTTTATTTTATTTTATTTTTGTTTTCTATTCCTTTTTGTTTAGGTTTCTTTTTTTACTTTTTACTTTTTTTGTTTTATTTTTTTTTCATTTTTTTTTTTACTTTATTTTAGTTTTTATATTTTTTTATTTTTTTATTTATTTTTTTCATTTTTCATTTCATTTTATTTTATTTCAATTTTTTATTTATATATTTATACAACTTGTTTTATTTTTTCCCTACTGGGTTGTATAGAAAGATGATAAAACTCACCAACTAATTCTTAATTCACCACGAACAATCGTCAAACCAAAACAAAAGACAGCTGTTTCTTGTTTTTTCAATTGTTATACAATTTACAATTTGAATTGCTTGTGAAATAAAAGTTAATTTAAAATATTTCAAGGAGCTTTGCATAAACAATGAGTAGTATATTAAACATAAGCAAGCATACTTGCCGCCTCTGCCAATCGGCGCTGAAGCAAGCATCAGTAGAAGCATTGCAGAACAATAGCGTTGCTTTTTCAACAACGCCTTGCGTTTGCCATGATGCCAAGAAACCAAAGGAGAAAAGTGAACGCGTAAAAGAATTTGAAAAGAAGCTGCGTGCTAAGACACCAATTGGAAAGTTGGACGAATTTTCAGAGCATCCATTCCAAGAAAAGGAACCACTCAAGCCATGGCCAAATGCAACAAATCCCAATACTGGTGAAATTGGTGGACCGGCGGGGCCAGAACCTACACGCTATGGTGACTGGGAGCGTAAAGGGCGTGTGTCAGATTTTTAGTTTCGTGTGTGAAATGTATCTCATTCTTTTATTTAATAGTTAAATAGTTATCTATAATAATAATCAACACTGAAAATGCCTAATGAAATATATCTGCTTTTCTTCCACATATTGTCGGCTGATCTATCCAAGGTGCGTGTAAGAAGCTGCACTTTTAGGAATGGACACTTCTCTGCCAAGATTTGAAGAAAGCCCTTTCTAAGAACACCATTCTGGGATATTTGTTTGGAAGCAGGGCGAATAATAATCCTACAGCTGCCCAGCTTGGATACGGCCCTTTGGGAAAGATTAATTGTTTAATTCATTCTCTATGCAATGGCGCGTGACGTACTAAACAGGGTTATATGTACATTCACCCAGTCCTCTGCCGAATATGAATTTGCTACCGTACTAGCATCTTATTGTACTAGCCCGACTACCGTGAAAAAATTTAGGTGAGCCCGGGACTGATTTATTAGCCTCTTACGACCACCGATGTTGTGAGTATTTTGAAGGATATGGATCGGGCAGATAATAATTGTTTAACTATTAATTTAGTTCAAACCCACCCGGAGCAAGGGCAGCCAAGCTCTGAGGAGCTGCTCCAGAATGACAATGTTGATCGGTAAAAAACCGAATCATTCATGTGGGTTCATAGAACCAATTTTCGTGGGAATGGAAATGAAATTCTAAATGCTTTCCTGAACCTTCAGATAACCTATATATGTATATATAAATACGCCACATGGAAAACTTTAGGAACCTCCTGTGAGCGAACCGTTTGACCGATTTGAATGAAATATGCACCGATGGAAAGGAAATTGAAACAACTGAGGTATAGGCGGTATAGTTTCCGGGGCGTCCCCGAAATTTAAGGATGGGGGTACGGGGCTGGCGACCCCACGACCCGTAAAGATTTTATTGGTCGAATTTTCGATCACAAGCGATACTAGTAATCTTAAATTGCCATTCTATGCTTAGAAACGCCCTTTGAGTCCCATAAACCTCAAGTCGCTTCTCTAAAAAAGTTTTGATGGAAACTTTTGCTTCCGGTATAGACCCCACACTTCTGTGCCGAGCTGGTGCACTATCCTTCCTCGCTTTTTACTGGTTTTTATGACTTGACAACATCATCAATATGTCTACGATCATCACGAAATATCAGTTCCTTACGAGCATTGTATATCTTATAGGGATAAACAATGCTTACGAGTCAAAGTGAATAACCTCTGGAATCACTATTCCTCCTGGGGTTTGCGTTGTCTCATGCAAATATTTACGAATAATAATCAAAACAGAACCAATAGTTTTGCCAACTTTCTTTTGTGTTTTGTTTCCAGCTAGTTGTCAATAGGTATGTGATCTTGATTCGGAAAAATCGCTTACTCAATCATCGATTTTTTGGTGCAGACATCAATCGATATATAAAATATTTATCTTTAAAGGCTGATTTACACGGGTCGATTTTGTTCCCTCCAAAAATCGAGAGTTCTCTATTTCCTGCTCCAATTAACATTGCGATGTCCTAGGACTGGGCCACCTACTCCAACCTTCGCTTTCTTTCTGCTACTCCATGGGTACTTTGCAATGTACTCCAATGTTGTTACTTCTTGGAGTATATACTATCAGAGCGACAGCGTCGTGATTTTCGTCGATAAGGCAGGAGCAACGATCGGCTTTCAAAAAGCTGATGGTGGTCCGATGAGGTATACAAAGGATTACTTTTGGAGTACTCCAACATCAAAAAATTGGAACACATAATCCAACGATTTTTGCAGGGTTGTCGTTCCGACGACCAGTTCATCCTCCTGTTAAAATAAGGGGCAAATGAACTGGCTGTTAAACTGACCGCCCTAAGTGTTTCGTGTCGTATACTTCGAATAGCTTCGGGACTGTTGTTGTTGTTGTAATGATGTGTAGCCCTGCCCAAATGTCAGACAGGGTCACCCCGCGTGTATTGGTCTTTCCCGGGTCGATATAAAAAAACAGCCCGGGTGGTTTCGGCGCGATGGTTACAGCACAAGTACTGGTAGCGTTTTCGTATAACCGGCAATGCGAGAAACTAACCGTGTAGTCCATGTAGGTCATTTAGCGTAACCTAGGGTGCACCAATGCGGAGGCGACCTACTCTTACACCACCTCGGAACTATTTGGAGATTGTTTTCATCCATAACACTTCGGGTTCGACTAATATGAGGACCTCGGTTAGTAAACTTACCACCTCATATATCCAAAACTGTGAGTTATGTTTGTGAACTTTTTTCCCTTAATAAATATGTCTAAACCAATCCAGAAATACAACTTTTTCAATTATAAAGTCAAATATATGAAAGTGTGACGGAAAGAGTTAATGGAAAGCTCCGTCGAAATAGCTGATAGGCCCCAATATTTCATTAATTAAAAAGTTATTCGGCGAAATTCTAAAATGTGTATTTTTTGACGTGTTTTAACACCTGCATATGTAAAAATTCATTTATTGGTAATGAAATCGATTTAAAAAAATCGAGTAAAATAAAAATCGGTTATTTACTCACTTCCCCATTTTTGCCATTTTTCGCAGATGTTTGTCAAAGTTCGTTTTTCACTGATCATTGCATTTTAAAAATTTTCTTGCATTTCTTTCTTTCAACTTTCAATTTGATTAGTTTTTGTGTTAAACTATGTACTATTATTTAAACCAAAATAAATAAATTAAATGTCGCGCTGCGGTCAAGAAAATCGGATGTTCGCCGCCTCCGAGACCAATGACGACTTTGATCGAATTGAGGTGATTACAACATCGACGACGTCATCGCGCAGTGAACTCTACGAACAGCCAGAGGGAAGTCAAAATCTACTCACCAAAATTGGTAGTGCGCAACGTTTGAGGACATTTGCGAGTGCTTCCTTCAAATTGCATGCCAGCGATGATAATCGAAGCAAGCGAAGTGATTGTGACGGCAGTCGCGATGGTATCGTGGAGCAATGCGGTGGCGGCGATGAATCCATAGAATTGATTAAACATTTTGAAGGTCTACGGCGGAAGCGTGCTACATCGCCAATGACGATGTTGACGAATAATTTCAGTCGCTCAGGAACACCAACAAATATGGTTAGTTGCAGAAATGTGATAAAAGGTGTGTGTACTTTTAATTAGTCTTCTTGCCTTTTTAGGTACGCCGCTGGTCATTGAATTTAGCACGCTTCGATCGTGATAAGCATAGCAGCTCACGCGAAAGGACCATTTATCGTATGCCTTCACGTAAATTTTTCGATGTCGATGGTAAGCTGTTGCCGACCAGCGGCGCAGATGCTGAAAATGAAGTTGAGCTGTTGGCACAGGAAATTGAACAACACGATGAACTGATGCAGGATACGGTGTTGAGTCATCAGAATAGACTGTAAGTGATTTAGAGGCTTCGTTACCCTACAAGATCAGATTGTTCATATTGCTAGAAAAAGTCTGATGGTCATTTGGCTCTGTCTTGTAGGGTAGTTAGATGAAGTATGGTATGAAATAGGTTAGGTTAAGAGAGGGCACATGTGATACACACTTACAATCAGATACAGATACAAAAACACTCGCTCTATACTTTCTCTTTTATGCTCCATCTTTCTCCTTAATATCCTTTTTCTTCCTATTACTTATTCATATCATATTATTTTTCCTAGTATCCCTTTCCTGTTGTTGTTGTTGTTTTTGGTGTTGTTGTTGTATCGAGGTGTAGCCCTGTCTAAATGTCAGTTAGGGCCTCCCCGAGTGTATTGCTCTTGGCGAGGTCAATTTAAGAAAACAGCCCGGGTCGTTTCGGCACGATGGGTGCAGCACAAGTACTGGTACCGTTCTCTTAGAACCGGCAATACAAGAAACTAGCCGTGTAGGCCTTGGAGGTCATTTAGCGTTACCCAGGGTCCACCAACGGGGAGGCGACCTCCTCTTACACCCCTATCCTTGTTGTCCCTGTCTCTTCCCCTACCCATATCCCCAACCCCAACCCCAACTTTATCCTTATCTCCTTCCCAATCCTTATTCTCCCATGAATACTCAAAATAATACTCAGTAAGAAACCCCCATATTTTCCCCCCAAGCCCCCTTGAGGGAATCGTGACGCGTTAGACAGGGTCACTTCGAAATGTATTGCTCTTGGCCGAGTCATTATAAAAAAAAACAACCCGGGTCGTTTCGGTACGAAGGGTATTGTACAGGTACAAATACCGTTCTCGCAGAACCGGCAATACGTGAAACGCCCAAGCCCCCTTCTTCATATCCTCCTTTTTCTTGAGTTGTTAGAGATGAGTCACATTTGACTTTTTAACTATTTTTGTTTTTTTTTTTGCTATTCTCTGGATGGGTTTAAGTAGGGAATATCAAGTTTTCTAATAAACTAGACGAGTTCCGTTTTTGTGCGGGTAACCCCCAAGCTTTTTCGGTTTTTTGGGTTTGTAACATACTTCATCCTGCTTGGCCCGACCTTCCATGCATTGAATGGCACGTATCAAACCCAGTAGGGTTGTACATATTAATGTTGACAGTCCTTTGCCGGATATGAATAGCAACTTGTGGTTCTACCACGACTGCCATATTCTAACCCCCTAACCCACAGGCCCCAAAGTTCCTTTGTAGATCCTACCCCTAAGTATAAAATGGCTATATAACCCTAGTCTAGTCTTCATAGTATAGTTAAATTTCTAATACTACACAAATTCTTCAACTTGCAGGGAATCACTACGTGCCTTACCACAACCACTCTATATGAAACGTTTACTTAAACAAAAATTAGCCATCACCATTGAACTACAGTCCAACGATAGGCAACGTTACCGCTGGTGTCACATAGTCGCCAACGCTATCATAAGCATTTTATTCAAGAGTTGGAAGCTCTTTCATATTATAAGCAAACGTTTGGAAATTTGGTATGATGAGCTCAAGTCGATCGAATGCCAATTTGGTTGCAACATTAGTTCTTTCTTCAAATTCTTACGTTGGCTACTCATGTTGAATATATTCGTGTTGATTTGTATTACACTGTTTGTTATATTTCCACAAATACTCTACAATACCGTGGCAACTGATGTCGAGGAGCACAACGTGACCATATTAGCGGGGCAAGGAAATGCGCGACATGCTAAGAGTGCTGGTGGATTTGTACTGAATTTGCTTACGGGGGAGGTGAGTGCTGATATGAATAGAGTTTTTAAATTTTCTAATTAATTCGTATTTTGTTTTAGGGTTCACTACAAAATTCGCTAATGTTTTATAGCGGTTATAGCAATGTAACGTTTCGTCTGCATTCGGCGCTCAATTCTTACAGCTTACCACATGCTTATTTTATGACGATGCTTGTACTTTACTTGCTGATATTTATTGTCCTTTCAACGAAGTAAGTAAAAGGGATAAGCAAACAATACCAGTTTAGCAGTTAAGACTCGAATTCAGAAGTGGAATAAGCTTACCTCTATGGGGTAGGCGTTGAGAATATATCTGACGTAGGCATGCCTGTAGTAAGAGGCGACTGCAACATCAATAAAGCACTTTTTGGCTCGTGGTGTCCCATTCCATGAATGCATGCTCCGGCCAAGCAGGGCGCAGTACCGTTACAACAACAACAAGAGGAATAAACTGCATTAACAGCCATTGCCTGGGTAAAATCCTAGGTACTTCGGTACATAGGCCCGGCTATTGTGGGAATGGAACGTCCGGTCATATTTTCGAGTTCTGTGAGAACACTTTGCCCTCATTCCATTGACACTCGGCTCTACATACCGAAATGTCCCAAGCAACACAGCAAGATTTACCCATATCTCATACCTTCTCTCCTCTTTCTAGAATGGCTCGAGTGTATCGCATTAGCTTCATACAAGCAGCTGGTAGTGCACGTGGTATGTTGGCCGCCAGAACTTTTTCTGCTTGGGATTTTGGTATCTCAAATTACAAGGCGGCTGAATTAAAACACATTACGATTTTTGCCGAACTTAAAGATGTACTTAATGAAAGGGCTGTGCCCAAGAAAACTTTAACAATTTGGTGGCGCATTTGGTTTTTTTGCTCGCGTGCCATTGCTCATGTGTTGGTGGCGTTCATAATTGGTGGCGCCGGTTATTGTGTGTGGATATTGCTCACAGTGAGTAGACGAAATGCTTAAGAAAAAAATGTGTACTAATTTTTCTTCATTTTACTAGAAACTTGATTCGACTGACGCTGAGGACGGTTGGCGCACGCTATCAACAGCTGGTATACTCAATCTTACAATGCTCCTAATGCAATCAGTATTATCGTGGATTTCAAGGTAAATCAAATTGAAGTTGGGCTTGACACTTTGCCTAAATGTAATAAAATTAAGTGCCGCTAAAAATATGCAACAACTTTTTAAAAACTTCAAAATATCTTGACACCAGCGTCATCTACATATATTTTAGCAAAAATGTCTATAAAAATCTTCGAGTTACTACCAACTAGAGCATCAACTTTTTACGCATATATTTCAAGCTTTTTATTATTTTGTTACTTCTCAGAATGGAAGACTATCGCTCGCCACGCCGCACATTGCACATCGCTTTGCTGCGCAATTTTATGCTGGAAGCAGTCATTATATGCGTGCTAGTATATTTTCTGTTAACAAAAGAGTATAGACAAGTGAGTACTAAAACAATTACAATCCAATTGACCGTTAAATTGAAAAAAAAAAAAAAACGTCTCTCATTTGCAGTGCTGGGAAACACATATTGGTCAAGAACTCTACCGCTTCATTATAATGGACTCATTCATTTGTTTGCTCATAATACCGCTGTACTGTTTTGGACGCACGCTCTTAGCAGAGTAAGTAAATCCAATTGTCTTTCCGAAACTCGTCTAACATTTTTTTTACAGACATTATTTACCTTGGCTTGGTAGCCCCGAATTCGATATATCACAAAAGAGTTTGGGTCTCGTTTACAATCAAACTTTGCTATGGTTGGGTTTACTATTCGCGCCGCTACTTGTTGCCATCATTGTGTGTAAAATGTTTTTACAATTTTATATTAATAAATCGCTTTTGCTGTATTTGTGTAAACCATGCTGTCACATTTGGCGTTCGGCGCAGACGCAAACGCTTTATTTGGTCTTCACATTTGTATCGCTGTTGGGTGTGATCCTGACGCTGGGTTTTATTATGACGCAGTGAGTATTCTTTTCAACCAAAAACTCTTCTTTCTTTACCTTCTTCATCTCTCTTCTAGACTACGGACGAGTTCCGTATGTGGTCCTTTTCGTGATACCGGTTACATGTTCCAAATATTTATAGATGGCGTGCTAAAGTTACGTCAAAATGAAATACTATGGCGTATACTCACTCTACTCATACGTCCCGCAGCTGTTGGTATAATGCTAGTTATAATGACCTCTTTAGTTTACTATCTACGCGCCAAATCGAGTGCACGTCGTCTCATGGTGAAGCTGTTGAAAGAAATGATTTATCTGGAGGCTAAAGATAAAGAATTCTTATTAAATCGTATAATGAATGTTACGAAAAATCGCGATCAAACGCTTTACGATGTCAGATCAAATGCAGCAGAAGGAAAGTCGCTTCATACTACACGCTCTCGACTAGCTGACATATTTATACAAAACGAAATGAGCACTTCGAGTCGGAATACGTCGGCGTTTAGTGATGGTCTTATTTTACGTAGTCCTAAAGTTAGTTAGCTAGGTTTCTACACTTTCTTTTAGTTATTTTAGTAATTTATTATCGAACAAATTCGCGTAACGGCTGATTGTAGTTAAATACTTAATTTTATTTTTTATTTTTACTTTCATTATAATTTATAATTATAGTAAGTATTTTTCGTTGTAACTGCCTTATGCTATTTTTTTTTTTTTTTTGTAGTTGGATATTGATGTGGTGCTCAAATGACAGGCCAAATGAAATTGGCTCTTGTTGGAACTGATTGCCTTTTAGTATATACATTTTAGATAAAATATACTCAAAATCTTAAATTTTATATAACTTTAAGTTTTAAGTGTACATAGGTATTTTTGAAAAATATTACAAACGATTACTTCAAATAAATATAACTGTATTTACATACATTTTTTGAAAGTACACAAATTTTTTCCGTAGTTTAAATCTGCCTTTTTCAAATAATTTTTTTAAACAATCTGAGTTTTTTAAAACAGGCTTATTTATAGGACTCGATTTTCCCGTAGATTTTTCATTCAACCTTTACATACAAAGAGTGAATCGATCGAATGGCTATTTACACGGTGAAGCGAGAAAAAATCGACAGAAACTAGCATTCAGTTTTCTATAAAAATGCCGAAGGGTTTCGTATTACTGCCATCCATTTTTTTCGCATGGAATTATCCTACAAGATACTTTTTATGAATGCATCAGATTTTTCATATTGCTAGCACAAATGTGAGGGCCATTTCATTCAACGTATTGGGCCTGGATTCTCTCACAGTGAGTTTTGAAATTTTCACCATTTAAAATATATGGGAAAAAGTGTACATTTCAAAACTCACAGTTAGAGAATCCAGGGCCTGGCTGACTATTTTATTTCCAATTAGAAATATTCATCCACCTTGTATGTTGTTGTTGTTGTAGCGAGGTGTAGCCCTGCCTAAATGTCAGACACGGTCACCCCGAGTGTATTGCACTTGGACGGGTCAATATAAGAAAACGGCCCGGGTCGTTTCGACACGATGGGTACAGCACAAGTACTGGTACCGTTCTCGTAGAACCGGCAATACGAGAAACTAATTATAAAGGGTGATTAAATTATACAGGGTGGATTGGATTGGATTTTCTAATCCACCCTGTATAATTTAAGCCAGTGCCACGGTTGCAATCTGTAAACCAGAAACAGGTATGGCAATTGAAAAATTCAGCGATGCCATTTTGTGAGAAATTCTCCAAATAAAGGAAATTTTTAATTTTGTAATCCATCGACACATGCATGCATATTTTCTAAAATTTAACTTTTGTACTTGCAGGGAATTCATTTTTTTATATTTTGTGGATATATTTATTGGAAATCATCATCATGATTTTTTATCGAAATTTCTAATAAATCGACAGTTTCATAACGGTTTCATTTGACCATAATGAAGTAAAATTTTGACCACCATTTTTTTTTATTAAATCATAGAGAAACCATTTAATGTTGAGCTGGTATTGCTTTCAATTTTTAATGATTGTTTCAAAAATTAATTAAAAACCACCCAATTTTTTACATCCATTGAAAATTGGAAAATACAAATTAAAAATAATCAAATATGCTGGAGTCTATTAGCTAAACCGGCGGAGTTCCCGGCCTGAGAAAATGTAACAGAGAATTTAAGGGATTTCATCGAGGTTTTGGCAAAGAACTTTTATAAAGTCGATGTGATCTCTATCTACAATTTTCATGGTGTTGGCCCAATCACCGCCTTCGAACACAGAGACAAATCGCAGCAGCTTTCCCTATTTATAGGTGAGAGGGTGACGAGGGAAGGTGCCCGTTTCCAGGTTTGCTGTTTGGATGAATTTTGGATTGTATTGTTCGGCATATTTTGTCAAATGAGGCCAAATGGGGTGAAGTTCCAAATTGGGAAAAAGAGATTTGTATGAAAAAAGCGTCAAATTTGCCAAATTTGGTGCAGTGTAAATGTACTGTGAAATAAAAGAAAAGTAAATGGTATCAAATAAAGCGAAATAAAAAAATTCAATAAGAAAATTTAGACAAAATAAAAATAAAAAAATAAATAAAAATTAAATTAAATAAAATAAAAAAATTTAAATAAAAAAATAAAATAAAAACAAATAAATATAAAAGCTAATAGAGTAAAATAAAAGTAGATATAATAAAATGAAAATTTAATTTAATTAAATAATTTAAATAAAACAAAACAAATTAAAATATAATAAAATAATATAAAATTAAATGGGTTGAATTAAAAAAACACACACACAAAATAAAGGAGAAAAAAACTTAATTCAATAAAATAGAATAATAGAAAAGAAAATATATAGAAAGGAATTAACTTAAATCAAATAAACAAAAAAAGATAATTAATACTTATAATAAAATAACAAAATAATAAAAGTATTAATAATAATATAAAATTAAATGGGTTCAACTAAAAAACCAAAATACAAGAGAAAAAAATAAATTCAATAAAATAGAATAATGGAAAGGAAAATATATAAAAAGAATAAACTTGAATCAAATTAAATAAAAAAAAAGAAAACAAAAAGAAAAATATCCAAATTAAAAATAATAGTACATTTACACAGCACCAAATTTGGTAAATTTGGCGAAAAATTGCAAATTTAGCGCTTTTTTCCATGCAAATCTCGTTTTCCAAATTTGGAATTCCATCGCATTTGGCCTCATTCGCTGAACAATACAATCCACAATTTCTCAAAATAGCAACCCTGCCTGTGTTCCACATTTAGAATTGCCCAGCAAGCACCTTAATGGGTAATTAACGTGTGAAAACTTTTGCATTATGCACAGTTCTAAATAACAATTTCAACTATTTTTTTTATGATATTGGACCAGTTCCACTAAGAAAAGAGAGAAGCCTTCTTGATTCTTTATTTATTATTACTCTACATGTGTTTAAAACATCAAGGTGGTGCATTTTCTTTCGGTGGCTTTGTATTCTGGTAGAAGATTCTTGCAGGGAAGGTGAATCCAAATGCAAATTTGCCAGTGTAAACAGGTTCGAAATGACACATTCAAATTCGCCAAATTTGGTGCAGTATAAATGTAAGTATAAAAGATAATCTTTTGAAATTGAAAAAGTGTCGACAATTTGGGTATTTGGATAGTTTATTGTGGTAATTTGTAGAGTAAAGTGGCAACGCTGTAATAATTTGCCAATTTGTTTTAGCTTTTTATTTTATCTTGCCTTTGCTTTTGTGCATTTATAAAAAAGCTGCGAAATCGTTCACACGCAAATCGGAAGAGACGCGGAAAGTTTTTGTTTACGTAGTGGATTTAGTAAATGTAGCAACAATTGCTGGAAAACAGCTAATTTAATAAAATAAAAGTGAAGTTTACAAGCACAAAATTTTAAAATTTTTTGAATAAAAACAACTTTCATTTGAGTGCAAATTGACCAAAGGCCCAGCAACAAAAATATACGCATAAATTTACAGTAGAAAAAAACTGCATTCGGAAGGTGAAATAAAAACAAAAAAAAAAAAAAAAAAAACGAGAAGAAAAAACGCCAAACGCACCGAAGAAAAAAGCCAAGGAATTTTTCAAGTTTTTATAGAATTAAAAAGTTAATACAAAATAATAAAGCGCAAATAATTTGAACATTTTAAACAAGGAAAAGGTGCATTTAAAAACCCACAATTTACCAACATACATAAACGAAGTGATTCTGTGAATAAGTGAAAACTGGAGGCAGCAACAACAACGCGTAGTGAAGCATCAGCAGCCGCAGCAGCAGCAACGTCAGCGAAAATGCAAAACTATGCAGATGCATTGAGTGCCAAAGGCTATCGAAGCTTTGGTTTTGATACCGACATGGAAATGGAGTTTGATCTGAATAATGATGGGCATCATTTGAAAACCAAAGCGGGTAAGTGGACATTTTGGACTGCATATACAAATGTACTAAAGAAAAAATACTTTTATACATACATGAGCACGCACATACAACTAAAAGCAAAAATGGTAATATTTGCAACAGAGGCTGAATGCTAAAACACATCAAAAATGTCAGGAAAGATATCAATAGAGATAATAAATAGATATAACAATCCGGCTCCCGCGAGGAAATAAGTTATATCTTTAAAAACATGTTTTTTTAAAGAAAATAACCGGCATTTCGAAGCATAAATACAAGTAGCGCTTACTTCCAATCCTTCGTGGCTGTATTATATATACAAAAAGGGGTGTGGCATCAGGGGGCTCATTTGTAAATATGTATACAGGTATGTATATTTGTACACCAAGCATATTGCATTTCGCATAAATCAAAAGTGGAATATGTTGACTGTTAAAATGTTTGAGGAATACAAAAATTTTGGCTGCCGTTTTGGTAAATGACGCAGTTATTTCGCCATTGATGCGTCGCATATTGCTGTACAGCGTGCAGCCTGTCGTCCAATTCGTTTGTGGTACAAACTTGTGTTTGCTTAGGGGTGCGGTGTGTACTGCCTGTCATAGATTAAATTCAGTGCAGAAATATTAACCACATATTCGGGAAGTATATTTATCATTCTTATCCACGTACATAGATGACTCATTACTTAGAATGATGACTATGGATTGTGAAAATGCATATTTTTTAATGAGCAAATATTTATTTCATCAGTGCAATATATCGCTTAAGAATTTGTATAACTTTTAAAAAGGCTGAAAAACTTTCAAGTGGACGTCAAAAAGGTATTTCAATTTTTCACATTTTTGGCTTAGGGCGGTTTCCATGTCAAATCGTAACATATGTAGTTAAAATCGACCCTTTACGGTTAGATTGAGTTTCGGTGGAAAGTTTTTACTTTATTTTTTAAACCAAACAAGGTTCTGCAAAAAAATTGAATTTCTGAATCATTGTTTTCTGTTTTTGTAAAAATATCTTTGGCACTTGCAAAAATAATACTTGTAAATGAAAATCTTGAAAACTAATTTTAAAAAATTTTAAATTTGTCAAAATTGTTAAAATTACGTTTTGAAGTTTTTGCTTTGTGTTAAACTAATTAAACTCGACTAGAAAATTAGAAGAATTCAAAAAAAAAAAAATTTAAAAAATTCCGAAAACTTTATTTATTTTTTTTTAATTTTATGATATTCATTCAAGATATGGTTACATCAGAGATATAATGCAAACGAATGTGAGTCCAAAATTTAATGGCGAACTTCAAATTTATCTTCTATGAAAAATTTGAATTTTGTAAAATTAAAAAATTTACGATTCTTACGTAAAAGTTACGTTTTGGACTAAAATGTGAATCAGTTCAACCAAGTAAGTTAATTTAATTCACATTTTTTACGATATCTTGCGATATATTAGAGGTATAATACAAACAATTTTGAGTTCAGTGATTAATGGAAAATTTTAATTTTTAGGATTTTTAAAACTATTAATTTTTCCAAAATTGCAATTTTTGGTTTTTTTGAATTTTCTTATATCGCCTCTTTTAAAATGCCAACATTTTTTTTAATTGAAGTAGTTTCCAAAAAATAAGAAAAATTAACTTTGAAAAAAAAAAAATATATATAATTTTTACAAACACGAAAGTCTACAAAGGTCATTAAAATCAGAAAGGGTCGATTCGAACTTAATTTCTTTAAAAAAAAAAAAAATGCAAAGCTTCTGAAAATTCGATACCTGATTTTCTGCAATGTTTTTGCGGTCGAGCTAAGGTATTTTGACTCATTATAAAAAAATTTTTCACAAATTTTTATCAAAAAAAAAAAATCGCTAGTTTCCAAAAAACATAAAAAAAGTACACAAAATCATTTTTGTTTATGAATACATTTTCAAAGACCACTTGAAAGCTAATTAAACTGTCAAAAGTTGTTATCAATAATTTTATCAAAATGTACGCAATGAAGTTTTTCAATTCCTTAACAAAGATTTGTAAGTCTTTATTTACTGATTAGCTTTATAAGTGCATATGTCCGAGTAAGAGGCACATTTATGTAGAAGTTATTTTGGAAATCTCAAATCTCAGTCTGTCACAAAATGAAAGCACATCCGGGTTCCTGCCGTATTTTATTAGCCCATTTATTATAACAACACTTCAGTAAGTAATTGCTAATAACTTTAAATACTCACAACAATATATATGCCTGTCAGACATGCACTTTTATGAATCACATAAAATTCTAGGAATTTTAATGAGTTGTTTGGCGTGAGCTATTATCTTCAGAGAACGATAATAAAATTAGTTTCAGTAATTGCTGCGCGAAAGATAACAATATTTCAAAATAATTTTGAAAACTTTTTTTATAACACCCTATTTCAAAATTTAGTTCAAGAACGCCCTATGAGTTTCATATCTAAAAAAAACTAAATCAATAACCTAACGTTACTAGAAATAATTCCAGATGAATACCCACTTGAATAACACCCTCACATTAATACCTACTTAAAGATAAATCATAAGTTGTTTGCGATCGTCTTTATTGCTGTAAGTGCTTTGTAGAAATTAATTGATTTTCATGGATTGTATATTATGAGGCCCTAGAATTGGGGGCATTCATTTGTTAGAAAAATTATTTGATTGATTGACGCGTCAATTTATCTATATATACATATATATATAAAAAAGTGGCATTTTTCGTTGTAACTTTATAACTCAAGAACGGGCTCAACTATCCAAACCAAATTTAGTAGATGGTTTGTGTGAAGTTTGTACAAAATCGGTCGTCTGGTTCCTGAGATATTGACCAAAATGTGGACCAGAAGTGACCCAGAATGTGTTTATACGATATGAGTATCAAATAAAAGGTGTTGATACAAGTTTTCACAAGGAGCGTTTTCAGGTCCATCGATGAATCCGTTTCCAAGTTATGGACCATTAGGTGGACCAAGTGATCCCAAAGTTGTTCCAAAATCACCCCAAACGACATTAGATAGAAAGGGCAAGGGTTGGGAATAGGGATGGGGATAAGAATGGGAATAGGAATAGGGATAGAGAAAGGGATAGGGATTTTTTGCAGGACAACGTCTGCCGGGTCAGCTAGTTTTTATATATATTAGTTATTTTATTTTGTTTTGTTTTGGTTTGAATTTTGATTTATTAAATTACATTTTTTTATGCTTTGTTTTATTTCATTTTACTTTAAATAATTTAATTTAATTTTTTTTATTTATATTTTTTTAATTAAAGAATTTTTTTTATTTTTTTAATTTTTTTATTTCTTTAAATTTTTTTTATTTTTTTATTATTTTATTTTATTTTTATTTTGCTTTATTTTATTTTTGTTTTTGTTTTTTTTCTTGATTTATTTAATTTTTTTCTATTTTCTTTTGTTTTATTTAAAACAAGTTATACAAAAATAAAATTTTGTTTTATTTTATTCTTTTTTGTGTATATATTTTTTTAGTTTATTTTTGTCATTAATTTTTTTCATTTTACTTGAACTAATTTAACTTAATTTTTTTTATTGTTATTTTTTTAATTTAAAATTTTATTAAATTAATTTTTTTAAATTTTTTAAATTTTTTTATTTAATTCTATTTATTCTATTTTATTTTAACATTTAGCTTGGTTTTATTATATTCTGTCTTATTTTATTTTGCTTTATTTTATTATTGTTCTTGCTTTTTTTCATTTTATTTTTTATTCCATTTAATTTTGCTATGATTTATTTTATTTTATTGTTATTTTTTTAATTAAAATTTTTTTTTATTTAATTTTTTTTATTTTTTTTTTTTATTTATTCTATTTTATTTTAACATTTAGTTTGGTTTTATTATATTCTATCTTAATTTATTTTGCTTTATTTATTTTTGTTTTGGTTTTTTTTCATTTTATTTTTATTCCATTTAATTTTGCTATGATTTATTTAATTTTTTTCTATTTTATTTTGTTTTATTAAAAAAAAAATGATATAAAAATAAAATTTTGTTTTTTTTTTTAATTTTAAATTTTTTTTTTAGTTTTATTTTATTTATTCTATTTGATATTATCATTTAGTTTGGTTTTGTTATATTCTATCTTATTTAATTTTGCTTTATTTTATTTTTGTTTTAATTAAAATTTTTTTTTTTTTTTATTGTTTTTTTTTTTAGGTTTATTTTTCTTTTTTATTTGATATAATCATTTAAATAGGTTTTGTTATATTTTTGTATTTTTGTTTTTGTTTTTTTTTTAATTTTTTTTAGTTCCATTTATTAATTTTGTTATGATTTATTTTATTTTATTTAATTTTTTCTATTTTCTTTTGTTTTAATTAAAAAAATTATATAAAAATAAAATTTTGTTTCATTTATTCTTTTTTACATTTGTTTTTACTTAATTTACTTATTTTATTTTGTTTTATTTTTTTTCTCTTATTTTTTTTATTGTATTTTATTTTACCTTATTTTATATTATTTTACTTTAATTTTTTTAATTTTTTAAATTTTATTTTAAGTTTTTTTATTTTTTTATATTAATGAAATTTTTTCAACTTTATTTTATTTTTTTTTTTTTTTAATTTTTTTTTTAATTCCATTTATTAATTTTGCTATGATTTATTTTATTTTATTTAATTTTTTCTATTTTCTTTTGTTTTAATTAAAAAAATGATATAAAAATAAAATTTTGTTTCATTTATTCTTTTTTACATTTGTTTTTACTTAATTTACTTATTTTATTTTGTTTTATTTTTTTTCTCTTATTTTGTTTATTGTATTTTATTTTACCTTATTTTATATTATTTTACTTTAATTTTTTTAATTTTTTCATTTTTATTTTAAGTTTTTTTATTTTTTTATATTAATGAAATTTTTTCAACTTTATTTTATTTTATTTTTTTTTTTTTTAATTTTTTTTTTAATTCCATTTATTAATTTTGCTATGATTTATTTTATTTTATTTAATTTTTTCTATTTTCTTTTGTTTTAATTAAAAAAAATGATATAAAAATAAAATTTTGTTTCATTTATTCTTTTTTACATTTGTTTTTACTTAATTTACTTATTTTATTTTGTTTTTCTCTTATTTTTTTATTGCATTTTATTTTACCTTAACTTTTTTTAATTTTTTCATTTTTATTTTAAGTTTTTTTATTTTTTTATTTTAATGGAATTTTTTCAACTCAAAAAAAAAAAAAACACATTAATTTATTTTAGTTTTGTTATTTATGTTTTTTTTTTTTTTTTGATTTCTAAACATTCTCTTAAAAATCAGCTCTCCCCAACTGAATAACTTAATTTTGAAGCACCGACGGCCGCATGTAGCTTGCACCAATTTATCAAAATTATATATTATATTCTTTGACATTTTTTTACATTTGTATTATCTATTTATTTGTATTGCTCTTGTTGCCTTAGCAATTATTTTATTATTCTCTCTACCCTCTCCCATTGTTGCTTTTCTTTTTAAATTGCCGGTATGTACTTTCTCATATCGTTATAATTATACTCATAGATACGCTAAGTTTATATAGTATATCCAATTTAGAGCTGCAGCGCTATATGGTACTAATGCCAAGAAATCTTTTGTTTCGATCGTTGTCGGCGTCCATTTGTATAGCAAAATCAAATCAGTTTATCGTGAATATTCAAGCGGAAAGCTAAATTTCTTTTGTCAACTGACAAAACGCCAATTATTCTAGCCAAGTGTTCTCTATACCGCTTGCAGTCTTTATTAAACGCATTGTAATATAATAAAAACAATTAATTACGTAGATACGCGAGTGTAGGGAATGTTTATAATTTTGATAATAATAAATCTAATAGTTTATTTGGCTTGTTGAACAGCTGAGAGTGCATTTATGTAGCTATTTTATATTCATTGTTGTGTTATGCAACAGAATGATAAATCGACGACAAAACAATTATTATTTTTTATTTTGTTGCACATAAACGGTTTTAATCTTGATGAGGTTGTTGCTGTTGCTTAAATTTCATGTTTTGTTATGTCGAAAACGATTTTTGTTGGGATTCTCCACATAGCAGAATCACGGGACTGACACTCGTAAACAGACACCTTTACTCCTTCTCGAACCATTTAAATGACTTGATGAAGGCACACCTATATAGCTTGTACGCTATATGATCAGGTAGTCTGAAGTAGAGCTCAATGTCAATATTCCTTGAATAAACCCCTCCTCCAACTCTGCCGTATAACTTCGAGCCGTCAGTGTAAATAGAAATGCCGCCATTAGTAGCGGGACACCAATACGTCTTCCTCCATTCCTCCATGCTGGGAATGTTTGTTTTGAAGCAGCTATCTACGATTGTTGTGACCGCACACCGACCTGTGCTCAGAGTGATAAAACTGTAAGATCCCAGAATACTGGGGTGTTCAGTTGTGCTTGCGCCCCAACCAGGCGTTTTCCCTAGATGCAGAGACGCTGCTGCTGCTGCCCGGTAACCTTCCAGATCGGGTGGCAAAATGCCTAGAATGGCCAGAAGTGCTACGTCGAGCGTTGTACTTAATACTCCGTAGCATAAAAGTTTACTTCGTACCAAGTTTCATTACTTTATCGTAAACGGCTCTGAAGCTATTAGCATAAGAATATAAAAATGTGTTCACTTAAAAGTGGGCGGTGCCACGCCTACTTTCAAAAATGTTGCAAAAATCGTAATTAGAAAGAGAAAGTTGTTGTAGGTAGGATTCAGCATACCCAAAAGTTTCAGAAAGCATCGCGAAACCCGGTGGGATTTTCAAAAACTTCAATTATGTTGTACAGTTCTTCAAACTTTTCAAAAACATTTATTTTGTTCTGTAAATAGTTTATTTGAAAATTAAAAATGATTCCTGCTGTTTGTTGGTGCCAGCACAACTGGGTATAATCAATGCTTATTAAAACCAACAATAATTGTTGCACGCTTAATTCGTCATTTGTGCTCTTGCCAATATGTAGAACGTCATTTCCCAAATTGTTGCAAAAATTTTCCTTTGTAAATTTTTTTCTTAGTAAATCGGCTTTCCATTTTCCTCTCGCATGTCGTGCCAAATGATGAATGGCGACAGAGAGATAATATCAACACAAACTACTACGTCATTACCATTCTCTCTGCTCCTTAATCAAAGTCAAAGCTCTGTGTGCTTGAGTATGAGTGCATTTTTGGGAGGGGGTGTGACCGCGTTGTTGAGTATTTTATGTAGCAGGCGGTAATTCGGTGCCAAAAGGTGCTAAAAATAAAAAATATTTGCAAGTAAGTGCACATTGAATAGCAATTTTTATTCTTCGCCCATACAACGAATGCCTACTTTAAGTTGGAATTTTTGAAAATTATCGGAAAAATGTTTATCCCACTTTTTCTTTTAGTTCCAACTTTTAAGTATCAAACTTTCGTAGAAATTCCTATATCGACTCTCTGTTCGAAAACATCATAACAGTCATCGCCTAAGCGAGTTTGGCCCTTGCCTATCAAATTGGAAACATCGAGGGCGTTCAAGTCGTCCTCCACCTGTTGTTTCCATCTCAGTCGCGGCCTCCCCCTACCTCTGCTGCCGAATTTGGGCGACGATCGGAAAACCTTCTGGGCTGGAGCTTCTTTGTCCATTCGCATGACATGCGTTAAGCTCGTACAGCTCATCGTTAAATATCCTTCGGTACTCGCCGTTGGCATCACGGAAACGACCTGCCTAGAGTGTATGACCATTCCGAAGATCTTCATCAAACTCTTGTAACGGGAGTCCAAGGAAACGTGCAGTTTCAAAAGAGTTGGACCAGTGAGACAGAGGGGTTAGAAGAGTAGGTTCAATTGAAGAGGTAAAGAGATGTAGAGTGTCATGGGGGACATACCACATGCAGGGCATGTGTATGGAATGGTGTAACTTAGTCTGGATAAGTAAGAGTTTAACCTGTTACAGTATCCAAACCGAAGCTGGGCCATAGTGACTCGAATAGCCTCCCTTGGTAAGGTGCGTTCTTCTTCAGCAATATCGGGTGGAATACTGTTTAAAACGGGGTTCACAGGCCGAGATCTGACAAAAGTATCAACCGATTCATTGTGGATGTCGGTTAGAGCCCGCTTAGATATGATTCCGCAGATCAACGGCAAGGTAATTTGATGTCGGATCTCGTCATAATGCTTACGGAGATATTTCCTTATTATTCTGGGGGGCGGGTCTGTTTCCAAACGATAACGGTTGCGATGTCCTGGCTTGTGACAATTCAGAAGGAATTGCCTGCTCAACATTTCCGCGTGCTCTCTTACATTGAGCAGTTTCGCCTCTTGATGGAGGTGAGGCGCAGGAGACATGGACAGACATCCCATAGCAATTCTGATAGCAGTATTTTGGCAGCATAGTCAAAGACTGATCGGCCAATGGCCTTATATGTAGTCAGCAACGTTTCTTCATCTTCTCCCCAAGTACTGCTGGCAAGTGACTTGAGGATCTTGTTGCAATCTCGTACCTTTGACACCATTGCAGACACATGACCTGCAAATGAGAAAGTATTATCCAATGTCACCCCTAATAACTTTGGGTGGCTGACAGTTGGTAGCTTAGTGCCATCAACGTAAATGTCTAATTCGTTTCTCACTTGATGCGTCCATGTCGTAAAGATTGTCGCCGTAGATTTAGTCGGTGATATTGTCAGATCTCGCTCGGTGAAAAACCTGGAAAGGTCGTAGAGGTAAGTGTTGATTTTCGCACAGAGTTCATCAGTATGGGGCCTGCCCGAAACGATGGTGACGCCCTCTGGTGGTGGACATCTTCGATAGATAGAAGTTAAACAGTGTCGGGAATAGGACACCATCCTGTGGCAACCTCTGTCTAATACGTAGCACTTGTTTGGCAAAAAGTGATTCTCCGTTGGATTTCTAGACTCATATTATTAGACGGAGCCCGAAGTCTGTTCGAAAACGCTCAAAGTTTTATACAAAACAAACCATTTGATAAATTTTGCAGCTGACGTATGTCATATAACTCTTTGGAGAGAGGTCGCTCTTAACTGAATATTTAGATAAGGGTTTTAAAAAAAATCAATAGATTGCTTTTCAAAAAAAAAAAAAATACTTACTGGTACTCCTTATGGTAGATATGCGTATAACTTTCTGACTGTTGCTAGGCTACCTATCTTTTGATAAAAAAAATCGAAAGCTTGAAAATGTCGCAATATTGTTATACAAAAAAGGTGTTTTTAGATAAGCATGTGGCAATTATGACGCTTTAATCACTTTATTTACGACACATTGAACCTGAAAGATAATTTTAGGGCCTCATTATGTATGACGAACGATAGTTCAGACGAACGATTCGTCTGCTCCCAAAATCGCTTATCCATCGCATTATCTATCATTTTCGTTTGCTCCATAGATTTTTTTTTTTAAATATTTTCCACTTTCCTTTGACATAAAAAGCTAAAATGAAAGAAATTGCGATGGGTAGGCGTTATTGTGAGCAGACGAATCGTTCGTCTGAGCTATCGTTCGTCTTACATAATAAGGCCCTTACTTAATGCATTCAAATGTTCAAAAGAATTTATTTATTTTTGTATCAAAGTGACTCGTTATTGTGTTTATTGTATATTATTTATTTATTTATTTAATAGGACATAGACAATAGTCATACATCTCGAAAAAAGTACCAGTATTTATGCTAATTCACTTAAACATGATAGGCACATATGAATTTACTTACATAGGTGCACACAATGAGTTTATTTGCCGTGTCTCCATATATAGCACACAATTTGCTAAACAAAAAATTTTCATTGTTATTATTTAAAAAATAAAATTTCGTGCCCTACACATTTGGCTGGCAATGTCGTGTGTACTTAAATATTTAAAGGTTTTTTTTTTTCATTTATTATATCTAAATTAGTAAGTTTTAGAATGATTCAAGGTAATCATAGATCTATGTAGAACAAGTAAGAACATTAAATATCCAGCGGTAGTTTTGATATGATTTTCGAAATTTTCCATTTCGAAAGTGGGCGTGGTCAGGTATACTATACCTATAATGTTAGTATATCTTGTACCAAAATTTCATCGTTCTGCCATAATCACTAAGATATGACCAGTGCAATTTTCAAAATTTATCAAAAAATCATAATAGAATGACTAGCGGGTTCATCCTATCAAACTATATCATTTTCGAAGTTTTCGATATCGAAAGTGGGTGTGGTTGGAGGGCGATTTTATCCTATTTCATGAGGTATACTCCCAACGATACTAGTATACTTTGTGCCAAATTTCATCGTCCTATCGTAATCACTTTATAAGTTACGACCAGTCGAATTTTCAAAAATGCCTCCCTTAAAAGT
This sequence comes from Campiglossa producta, assembly GCA_964058755.1. Classification (NCBI taxonomy): domain Eukaryota; kingdom Metazoa; phylum Arthropoda; class Insecta; order Diptera; family Tephritidae; genus Campiglossa; species Campiglossa producta. Next base: position 106,572,606 of record CAXKVI010000005.1, read on the forward strand.
GGGCGTAGCGACGTCCACTTAAAAAAATTTATGAAAAAATCATAATGACCAGGGGGATTCACCTATAAGATTATATCATTTTTGCCCTGTCAGCTACCGATATATGTCAATTTCTGTGATTTTCGAAGTTTTCGATATCGAAAAATCAATTTTTACTCATGTTATGTCAATTTATGTGATTTTCGATATCGAAAAAGAGGATTTCGCCCATTTTTAATAGCATTTAGGGAAATCTGATCCGCCTGGTCGAAAAACAATATTTTTTATTTTTCGGAAGGCTTTAGTAGTTAAAAAATTTGGAGTCCCTTCCAGTTATGCTGTAAAAAGTGATTTTTTTTTTTTTTAAATTTAGGTAAAATTGGAAAATTGATCAAAAAATCTTAGGTTAGATGGTAGCAGCCCCAACTGAGAAGGCCGCTCACTTGGACACTTGTATGGTCCGTTGTGATACCACATTCCAATCATCATGAAAAGGTGTACCTTAGAGAACCTGATCGCCTGGAGTCAAGCATCGGCCAGAAGGACTTCGATACCTTACAAGAGGTGCTATCAGCCCAGCGCTTGCTTAACTGAACCGAAGCCCATCTAACTACTCAGAAGCCACAGGTGGCAAGGGGAATATCCAGTGTTTTGAAGGTAGCGACTTCCGCTTCAAGAGTTCCGGCATGGCAATTGCCGGCAATGTCACAGTGGCCTGGCACCCAAATAATTTTTATCCTGAAGTAGCTGGACGCAACCGCAAGTGGTTCCAGACAGTCGCTCACCGTCCTCGATCGAACATTGGGACTATCGGAGTAGATGTTGAACTCCTGCACAGTGAAAACACTGGACAGCATCCCATCCACCGCATACTTGATGGCGGCAATCTCAGCTTGGAAATCGCTACAATGATTAGGCAGCCTGAATTTCCTGCTGATCACAAGCTCCTGGCAAAAAGCACCACCCCCAACACATTCATCCAGCTTTGACCCATCCGTAAACAGGTTCACCAGGTGGAAAGAGAAGCTCGGCTAAAAATCTCGTTAGAGGTTATGATAACCTGTTGGTATATCGCCGCCATTAGTTTTTTTTTTTTTTATATGTACACCGACCACTTGCAAACACTTTGTGTGCCGTTTAAAATATTTCGCCACTAATGTTAACATTTGTTCTTAAATTAGTTTGTGATGTTTTATTGTTTGTAAACAAAGTTATATTTTTAAATAGACCTTTGTTGACTCTTGGTTTAGCATATTTGTCATATTTGCGCCGCACCCGAGACGAAACCAAATTGATTTGTCTAGTTTTATTGCATCTGCCAAATGGTCACAGCTACAGTGGCGTGCGCATAAATAGCACACTTTTGTTTTGAGTTATCAAAATATTATTCAATGTGATTAAAGACAAAAGTAACTAAAAAGTTAAAGGTAATTTCAAATTAAAAGATAGGCGTGCGCTATTTTTTTTACCGCCACTGTACTTACATTGAGTTGCTTCAACGCTCATTAGAAAATGTACGTACGTTTGATTGCATTTCTATTGTTCAATATTATATTGTTGTTGGTTTTTTGCTTGCAATACCAAACTGGCGCCACACTGTGGGGCACTTTAAAAAAAAAAATTGTCACAAAATTTAATTTATCGGTGACTGTTGGAGCTAAGCCAGCTAACTCTAAACGCAAAAAATTTGCAAAATTTCATTTATATAAAATATTTTTCAATACTCAGTTTATTAATAATATTAACAAATGTTTTAGCTTTAAAACTTTTTTTGATTTTGAGATGTATTTTCTTTAAAATATCCCATAGTGTGCCGTTTTTTTCTTTCCACTCTGCAAGTCTTTGTTTCGTTTACTTTTCGCACACCTCTGCACATACCTAGAATTCTGGCCAATTTTTTGCCGTCATATACCTTTGCATGAAAATGTTTTGAATTGTTCAATTCACATCGCTTGTTAACTTGTTGACATGCATTCCTGCATATTAGGGTGTGCAAGAGCTTAAGCATATTTTTAATATTTTTTGATTAAAAAAAAATTTAATAAATTAAACTGAAGTAAAAAATTAAATTAAACTAAATTAAATAAATTAAAAAAAAAAAAAAACAAAAAAATATTTAATGCACATATATTGTGATGTAAATAAAAAATGAAAAATAATAAAAAAATTAAGTAAAATAATATAAGAGAAAAAAAAAAAACAAAATATACAACAAAAATGAAAAAAAAAAAATAAAAAATAAAAAAAATTTTAAAAAATTTAAAAAAAATGAAATAAAAAAGGGGGGGAAAAAAAATGAAAAAAATATATAAGAAAAAAAAAAAGTAAAATAAAAACAAAAACGTGAAAAAAATAATAATCTCTACATATAGAAATTTTTAGGGAGATTTTACTACTGAACCGATTTTCGCCAAATTAAAAAAAAAATAAAAATATTTGACGCACAAATATTTTGATGTAAATAAAAAATGAAAAATAAAAAAAATTAAGTAAAATAATATAAGAGAAAAAAATAAAAGCAAACTATAAAATAAAAATAAAGAAAACTAAATCAAAAAAAAAAAAAAAACAAAAAAAAATTTAAATAATTTGAAATAAAAAAGGGAAAAAAATAAAATGAATAAGATATAATAGAAAAAAATAGAGTAAAATAAAGGAAAAACGTGAAAAAAAATAATTTCTCTACATATAGAAATTTTTAGGAAGATTTTACTACTGAACCGATTTTCGCCAAATTAAAAAAAAATAAAAATATTTGACGCACAAATATTTTGATGTAAATAAAAAATGAAAAATAAAAAAAATTAAGTAAAATAATATAAGAGAAAAAAAATAAAAGCAAACTATAAAATAAAAATAAAGAAAACTAAATCAAAAAAAAAAAAAAAAAACAAATTTAAATAAATTGAAATAAAAAGGGAAAAAAATAAAATGAATAAGATATAATAGAAAAAAATAAAGTAAAATAAAAGGAAAAACGTGAAAAAAAATAATTTCTATACATATAGAAATTTTTAGGAAGATTTTACTACTGAACCGATTTTCGCCAAATTTAAAAGTAAAAATAAAAATATTTAACGCACAAATATTATATATATATATATAAAAGAAAAAAAATAAAAGGAAAATATAAAGTAGAATTAAAGAAAAAAAAATATAAAAAAAACAAAAAAAATATAAAAAAAATAAATTGAAATAAAAAAGGGGAAAAATAAAATGAATAAAATATAATGAAAAAAAAGTATAATAAAAAAAAAACGTGAAAAAAATAATTTTTTAGAGATATTAAAAAAAAAAACGTATTATCGTCCGTATGAAGAAAAAGAATCCAAAAAAGTAAAATTATATAAAAAATAAAGATATGAAAAATAAAAATATAAAAAATAAAAATATAAAAAATTAATATATAAAAAAATCAAATACTAACAAATTCAAATAATAAAGAAGTCAAACAAAAAAAAAAACATTTTAAATAGGGAACATCAAATAACATAAAATAAAAAATAAAATTAAAAAAGATAAAAAAATAAAATAAAAAAAAAAAATAAAATTAAAAAAAAAAATAAAATTAAATTAAAAAAAAAAAAAATAAAAAAAAAAATAAAATTAGAAAATAAAATAAAAAATAAAATAAAAAATAAAATAAAATGAAATAAGAAAATAAAAAAAAAATAAAAAATAAAATAAAATAAATAAAAAAATACAAAAAAAATTAAATAAAATAAAGTAAACACTAAAATAGCCATTTAGATTAAAAAAAAAAATAAAAAAAAAAATAAAAAAAATAAAATAGAAAAATAAAATAAAATAAAATAAAAAAAATACAAAAAACAAAAAAAAATAAAAAAAAAAAAATTTAATAAAATGAAGTAAACACTAAAACAGCCATTTAGATTATGTGATAGATTTGTGCATTGTGGAAACCATTCTGATCTTATTGCATATGGGTAATGATTTTTCTTGCATTCTATTTTCATTCAACTCCGTTGTTTGCGAGAATTCGTAGATACCTTTTCACTATTCTTTAGACTCTTAAGGGCGTTATTAAAGTTTATTGGTCTAGTTTGGATTTGTGATTTAAGCAGACTTATTGGTTTGAGATCGGCAGTTCGTAAAGTTATCCAATGAGGAAACGATTCGTTTAGGTCTTTCGGTGGCTCTAAAGGCGTTTTATTTCAGTTTTGATTTGTTTCGAACAAAGACTGAAACCGTAACCGTAACCAATTAAAACCTATTTATTTTTCAAAACTGAAACCGAAACCGTAACGTCGCAAAACCGAAACAGGAACGTTATTTTAATCGGTTTCAGACCTTGCTTTTGAAATACCATTTCGGGTTCGAAGCCCACTGTCCATCTAAACTCTTATTGTTCTGAAGTGGTCCCTTGAGGAATAATAACTTTAAAGAGTTATTGGGGCGGCATATGTTGGACCCATTATTTTTGAAGAGGTGTGATTATAGAGGTCATGAGCGATACATACATACATATGTAAACATCATGAAAAAGATATTTGAAGTTGAATACTACATCGTCATATTCCGTTATTAAAAAACGCACAGCAATTTGGTTTTTATCAAAACAATTTTCACATAGCTGGCAACATTTAATTTATCTACGAAATGTGTAAGCAAAGAAAACGATCAGCTGATAAACAAATGTTATAAGTAAACAAATCAAAGATAGAAAAGCAACAGCTACACAAGTCAAAAGTTAAATGAATTATGTAAACAAATGTGAAAATTGCAACAAAAATTATTTTAACGTTTTGGAAACAAGATAAAAGGATAAATTCTAGTTAATTAGTGAAATCTTTACAAAAGAAAATTAAAAGTTTATAAAAATTACGATTTTGTTCAAATATAAACTGACAGTTCGCAGTGTTGGAGTTTAAATAAAAAAATTTGAAAAAAAAAATTGAAAAAAGTGATTTAATTCGCAAATAACAACTTCCAAACTCATAAAGTGTAAAGCCTTCAAAATGAGTTTACGTGGTGTACACGCGGAAGATTCAACAGATTCGATGGAAATTCCTGAAAATATAGCAGCCCATTTGTCGTTTGCGCCAATCCCTCGTGGTCTTGCGCGTTCAATTTCTGGACCAGGAGGTACATTGCGACGTAAGTGGCATGCAGTTATGCGTGTTAGTGAGAAAGTTATAGAACATATATTAAAGTGATTTCATTATCAATTCGTAATCACATAATGTTATGTCTAGCTTATCAAGCGATGCCTTATCACTTGACCAGATGCTGATAAGTAGCTAAATAAAGCTATAAATATAAAAATTCCATAAATGATATCATTTGAAGTGGGAATATGTATTCATGTAGCTATTGAAATAATTTCAGTAACAGTTTCTATAAAAATATTGACGTCATTGTTTCTGTCCCAGGCAATTGGATGAATAAATTCTTAAATGCACTTAATTTGATTTTAGCTATTTCGATTTGTTTGATTTGATTTAATTTGATATAATTAAATATGACTACGGTTTTGATTTGATGGATCTGGACACGATTTAACTGATCTTTGCTTTGATTTTAATTGGCTTTGATATATGATTTGCTTTTATTTTTTGTATGCTGCATTGATGCGATTTAATTAAAGTGGATATCAGTTAATTTTATTATATTTATGTAAACCTAACTTGATTTGATTTGACTTTTATTAAGATGAGTTTATTTGATTCGACATGATGTGGTTTGAACTGATACACATTATGAAAACATTGGTTGATTTAAATTCGTGTAATTGAAAAGTAGTTCTGATGCGATGTGATAATTTGTTTCGGCGTCACGCGACGCATTTTTTGTATAGGACCCACGCATGTAGATTCGACATGATATGATGATCTGTAATGATGTCACGAGCTTACTTTTTTGATATGATATAATTTAATCATCCATTTATCGATGCATCGATGCATCGACGTGATGTGTATTGGTGTCACGAGAAGATTTTTTTGATATGATACGATTTGATCTGAAAATCATCATTTTATCGATGCAATATCTAATTTGATGTGATGATCTGTATTGGTGTCACGCGATGCATTTTTTTGATATGATTTAAGCCATTTCTTTTTTTTTTGATATGATATGATTTGGTCTGAAAATCATCCATTAATCGTTGCATCTATATGATACAATGTTATGTGATAATCTCTTTTGCTGTCACGCGATGACATTTTATATGATTTAATTTGATTCGATGTGATGTGATTCAGACTAAAAAACATCAACTTATCGATGCATTGGCTATTAATATAACAGTGCAACTATATGTAAATATTCTCCCGGAATTTTTCTCCCTAGGAATTTTTTTTAATCTTTTCCAAAAACTCCTTCAATTTCTTTCAAGTATTGGAAATCATTTGTTGTGGCAATTGACATGATTTGCGAATTTTAAATTTAGTTTAAGTCATTAAATTAGTGGATAAGGGAACAAAATCCGTGCAGAATTTTATTTAGAATTGCCCTGATTATGATTTAAATTATTAAACATGAAAAATAGTTATGAAGTGATGAGGTGTGATGATCTGTACTTTAATTTGTGATGCATTGTGTTTGCACGTGACTTGAAAATTATCTATTTTTGAAAGCATGATGGGGTATAAGTAGATCATACGATGCGATTTGTGTGCCATGATTTCATATCCATCAGTATAAGTCACATCACACAGTGAATTAAACATAAAAAGTAGTTATAAGGTGATGTGATATGAAAATCTACATTACGTCGCCCGGATAAATGATTGTCTTATGTTATCGTTTATCCATGGCGTTTATATAACATACGACAATCATTTATCCATGGCGTTCATATAACATACAGCATTCATTTATCCAGGCGACGATTAGTGTCACGCGTGATGCTGTGCCTTATCTACTGTAGAAAGCATGACGCTTGATCTAGTATGAGTAGATTTGATATGACTGTCATGACTTGACTTCTATTGGTATGATAATATAGTAGATATTTTATATAAAATATCATGTATTAAATTACAGCCTCTCGACGACTCTCGTACATATATTTTGCAAGCGTGAAGTGGCTCCATATAATGTCATATGATATGGTATGGTGAAGCTATCATATGATGTCATACGAATTGATATCATGCGATGATTAATTTCACAATTTTTAGCCTTAAAGCTTATTACTCTTTCAGTAATTAAGTCTTAAGGAAAACGTACATGCTTGCATTAATTTTCTCAGCCAAGAAAACACATTTAAGTGTATTTTATTTACTCTCTGACAATGCATCAACAAGCACATCACAACAACAGATACATCACATTTTCTTATCTCTCATCAAATCATTTGCTTATCAGCTCGATTTGTAATTGCTGGAGTATCCATAGAGCTGAGCTTTGAATTAACGTACTAGTTTTTATGTAAATTCAGTAGCTATCAATTCGTGAACTCTAAATCTAGTCATTGTGTAAATTTGAAAAAAAAAAAACCTACAAATGAATTTCAATCGCATGGACTCGTCTCATCGACTTTTGGTTGATGCTAAATTATTTGGTTTGTTAGCTAATGGTGAGCATGGTTGCGAGCAATTGATAATTTTTTGGTCTGCTCAAGCTATCGAAGTAAATAAGTATTAATAATGCAAACAGCTGAGTGGTGTTAGAACAACATTCAAAAGGGTTACTTGCAACTTTAGCTTGGTATGAAATAATTTAAATAACGCCCCTACTCGTCACGCCATTTTAGGGCATCTACACTTTTGAGGCGACAAAAGCAATGGCAGTAGAAACACCAAAAAGTATCGATTGTATCGCCTCACTTCATAATTTCTCTTTGAAGAGGAAAAAGTCACAACAAACAAATAAAAGTAAACACGCAAAATAGTTATTTACAGTGGTTGGTTGGCGTGTGAGATAATATTGTGGCTACAAAATGTTTTTAGGTATAATCGTGGTCTTACCTATTTTGCCATTACTAAGACAGGGGTGTTAACAAAAGTTCGCTGACTTGAATATTTTATTTGATTAATTAAATCAAACAACTGCAATTGAAATTTCTTGGTGAGGTGAACTCAAAGAAGAATTTAGTTTTACTGCTTACCCAGTCGAACTTTTGTTAGTCCCCTCCTACATATACATATTGATTTCTCTGCCAAATGTAAGTTTCATGTTCTAGCTGACTTTGTCCATAGTGGAATTTAATGCTATAAGTTGTGTACTGTGGAAATTGGCCAACAACAATGACCATAATAAAGTGCAAATAAAACGAAAAAAGCCAGCGGGCATATGGTGACTACAGTCGTTTTCTTTATTTTATTTTACCTATGTAGATGTTGCTTTAACCCTCCACAGAAGATTTAATTGTTTTCTTTATTCGCTTTCTTAATTAAATTGTCGCATTCGTAATGAATTTTTCCTTTTTTTCTCGTTTACAGGTTCTGATTCTCCCACATCAATTGCAGCCGCACGCCAATCGAAGACACCGGTGCCAGGTGAAGTAGGCGATGATGTTTTGCCCAATGAAATCTCAGCACCATATGAGGTACCACAATTTCCAATTGAACAAATTGAGAAGAAATTACAAATTCAGAGGCATTTAAATGAAGCGTTGATACCGAGGTAATTAAAGAAAAGAAATTAAATTTAAGAGGAATCGCGAAACTTGATGAGATCTTGGATTGAGATAGGGATGGTTACAGGGATAGGGATAGGGATAGGAAAATGGATAGGGAAGGGATAGAGAAAGGGATAGGGATAGTGATAGGAGTAGGGATAGGGATAGGGATAGGGATAGGGATAGGGATAGGAAAAGGAATAGGGATAGGGATAGGAAAAGGGATCGGGATAGGAGAATGGATAGGGGTAGGAAAAGGAATAGGGATAGGAAAATGGATAGGAAAAGGAATAGGGATAGGGATAGGGAAAGGGGTAGGGGTAGGGATAGGGATAGTGATGGGAGTAGGGATAGGGATAGGAATAGTATAGGAATAGGGATAGGTATGAGAAAATGGATAGGGATAGAAAAAGGGATAGGGACAGGAAAGGATAGGGATAGGGAAAGTGATAGCGATAGGGAAAGGGAAAGGGGTAGGGATATGGATAGTGATGGGAGTAGGGATAGGGATAAAGAGAGAGATAGAAATAGTGATAGCGATAGAGGTAGAGATAGTGATAGGTCTAGGGATAGTGTTAGTGATAGTGAGAGTGATTGCAATAGTGATAGTAATAGTTACAGTGATAAAGGAAGCCAAATTTCAATGAACTTTTTAGAGCTAATTAACTTGTTTCTTCTTCTTGCGTAAAATTTATATCTAGCGATAGAGTATACAAAAGGGTGGATCGGCAAAAAAAGTTTTTCCAGTCCACCCCTAGGATTAAAGCAATTTTGAAGGCGAAGGCCCCCCCGATGGGCTATTTTTTTTTTACACTGTTGTTCACGGCTTGCAAGCCGCCACAATTCAATAAAATCGGGCTTTAAAAGGCGACGTAGTGTCAAAAAAAGTAAATAGCCCATCGGGCGAGCGCGGCAAAAAAAATTTTTTTTTTGGGATCGCCTTCAAAATATCGTTGATCCTAGGGTGCGGGCCGATCCGCTCAGTATACGGTCGTTTCCAATTATTAAAACATTCTGAATGCTTGCCAAAAGCTCTAAATGCATGCCAAAAATCCTTAAATGGTTGCAAACATTTGCTTGCCATTGAATTGTCACTTGTCACTTATTTATTATTGTGAGCGAAATATTAATATTTGGAAAATGGCAATTAGTGCTTAATTCATGAGTTCATTCAAATTTATTGCAAACAAAAAGGAAGCATGCAAATGATAAATTAGAAACTGCGTTGACTAAAAAGACACTTGACTTGGATAAATTACGCTAGGGGCATGTTCAGAGTTGCCAATGAGTTCACCAATGTACGCAAAGTGGCATGCCGACAGTGTGTCAGATCAGATTGTGTAGATTTTCCTCGTTGTTAAATTTTTAAACAATGAAATACAAAGCGGTTTGATAAGATCCTTCAACAAGAGCGAAAATACAATCATCGTTTTTGTTATTATTTGTAGCATTTTTCAACTGGTTTTCGCCAAAAACTTAAAAGAATCATATCATAAAAATTATTCGACTGGTCAACAGTCCACGAAATTCAAAAAAGTTCCTAAGATAATGACCAATAATAGCCACTAGATTAAAATTAAATTAAATAAGATAAAAGTAAAATAAAATAAAATAAACTACGGAATAAAAAAAATAACAAAAAAATAAAAATTAAATAAAAATAAAAAAAAAATTAAATAAAAAACAAAAACAAAAACCAAAACCAAAAACAATAAAAATATCAAAAAATTCAAATAAAATAACAAAAATAAAGAAACACGAAATAGAAAAAGAAATAAAGTAACAAATTAAAAAAAAAAAAAAATAAAAATAAAATAAAAAAACAACAAAATAAAAAAACACAATAAAAATAAAAAACAGTAAAAATAAAAAAGTGTAAAAAAATTAAAATAAAATAACAAAAATAAAGAAACACAAATATAAAAAAGGAATAAAAATATAATAAAAAAAAAACAAAAAAAATATAAAATAAAAATAAAAAAAACAAAAATAGAAAAGGAAATAAAATAACGAAATAAAAAAAATAATAAAAAACAAAAAAAAAATAAAAAAAACAATAAAAATAAAAAAAATAATAAAAATAAAAAATTAAAATAAAATAACAAAAATAAACACAAATATAAAAGGAAATAAAATAACGAAATAAAAAAAAAATAAAACAAAAAAAAAAATAAATAAATCCGATTATCAATGGTTTAAGACAAGCATCGGCGCCCCATAGATCTTAAGATCAGTCAAACAAGTTGGATTCATCACACAGACACGTTGTGCTCTGTGTTTACCAAATGATTTAGTCGTCGCTGGGCAAGGGGCGAAACCAGCGAATGTTAAAAATATAGTTCGGACCATCACAGCGCGTGTATAAGCGTTCTCACTTATACACCTGCATTTACAAAACTGCCGACCCATGGTTTAAGAGAAACCTCGAAATTTTACATTTAAAAAGCGTATATAAGTGGCTTCACTCAACTGTCATTTCAATATACTCATCCACCTCCTCCTCCTGCTCGTAACACCCTCCAGCCACCATTGTAGTGTCATAAGCGTCATATAATGCTGTCAGTCACCCAGTCAGCCGGTGTTGTCATATACATATCATATCGCTCAATAAGGGCGCTTAAATAGCTTTGTATTCACGAATTTGGTGGTGCAGATCTCATAAGTATGCACTTGAGTGCGTTTGTTATACAAAATTTGGCGCTCGCGGGTTGTATGACGTCTGTTTTGTAGGTACATGCTTACAAGGCACACCTGATGGAATTTCGCGCGACATATCATCACCAACAACAACAAACCAAATCCATTCATCAATGTTTGGTGTTTGATGCCTTCCTTACAAACTTATGGCCTGACGACTTACCTTTGCGAATTATGCACTTCTATGTTGCACTCGACTTTTGTATGAATGAATGACTGAATGTAGTGCCCTTTGTGTTTTTGTCTGTATTTTCTTACATCATTTTGTGTATTGAATTTAAATAGAACACTCGTAGAAATGCGTGTTACGTTTACAAACTGAGTCTGTTTTTGTTAGCCTACTACAACTCAAAGATTAGTTTGGTTTTGTTTTAGTACAAATTTTGCATTCAAATTATTTGGAACGCGTTGTCACTTCGCGGGACCGTGTCTTACAGTGTTATGAGGCTTTTAGGCCTGGTTCATTAGTTTGCTAAACGTGCTTATCAAGTGAACTACCGCCAAAACTGCGGCCAACGAAAATTTACCTGTCGCTAGTTTTAAATTAAGCGGGTTGTTTAGCATCGGTTTGAAATGCGGGTTTGATAGTGTAAAGACAGTTTTAAGCTCGTTTTGTGACATGTCTTCAATGAAGACAGAAGTACCTACATCATAAAATATATTACTCTCTCAAAACTCAGAATAGCCTTTAAACGCCTATGCGATTTTGGCCGTCCAGCATGTTACGCCAGTTGGATCTTTCTTGAGCCAACTGGCGCCAATTGGAGGCACCGCGTTTTCTCAGATCTGCCTCAACTTGGTAATGTCATCGGAGTGTCGGTCTCCCTCTTCCTCTACTTCCACCGATCAGAATACCTTCTGGGCCGGTGCGTTTTCGTTCATTCGCACCACGTGTCCTAGCCAGCGGAGCCGCTGGGTTTTAATTCGCTGAACTATGTCGACATCTGCGTAAAGCTGGATTAGTTAACTCTTATTTAAAGTGTGGTATTTCCGAACCGATCAAGATCAGGTTGCCGACTCAATGAACGTACTTTCCTCTCATTTCTAAACTTCGAGGGAACCGTAGAACCCGTTGCCCAATCTTTAAAAAAGATCTCCCATCGACACCTTACTTGTGTTCTGATGTATGGCTCGGATTACTGGATAGTTTCGAAAGAAGAGGAGTTGGCCCTTGCAGTATTCAAGAGAAAAGTTCACTGGGAGTCACTCAGTCAGCCGGTGGACCTTTCTAATAACTATATCAACTGGTATGGCTGTACGAGTGCATGAACAAAGAAGCTTCGGACTAGAATTAGGAGGCCTTTGATGAAACAGAAAAAGCTTTTGCAATTTTACTTAAAAAAAAAAACTAATGGTGGCGATATACCAACATAACCTCTCACGAGATTTTTGCCGTGCTTCTCTTCCAGCTTGTGATGCGCCGTTTCTTTTTATACTTTTTTTCCCACATGTTGGCGGGCCCTGCAGTTTTTTGTTGACTCCAAATTTTTGCTGAGAAGCTTCTCATGGCAAAAATACACCCCGACACCGTGAATAAGTTTTTAATAAATTTTTTTTAAAGTGAGACATTTACTTTTGAATTGTTGTAGTTAATAGAGCTTTTGAGCTTAAAAAGTGCCTTATTTCATAAAAGTTAAACAATAAGTGATAGTAGTGATAAAACGCGCTCTTTGAGTATGTCTTTCGCCTGTGATACTTATAAATTTAAAACATTGGAGATATTTTATAGGTAAGAAAATAATGTTCATAAGTAATATAAAATGGATGAAACTAGTCGGCTCATAATTATATAGTAAACTGAATACAAACCTCATAATTCTCAAAAATGCTGGGTACAATGTATCTGTAAACACGTCATATGATATATGTCTTCTTCCAGAATGGAAGGGAAAGGAAAGGGAAAGAATGGAAAGCTAAGGATAGGAAAGGAAATGGAAGGAAAAGAAATTAGAGGAAAGGGAAGGAAATTAAATGAAAGTGAAGGAAATTAAAGATAAGGAAAGGAAAGAAACGGGGATAAAAGGGCAGGACAGGAATGGTAATGAAAGGATAGAAATGTCAAGGAAAGAAAATTAAATTAAAGTAACGGAAAGGAAAGGAGTGGAGAGAAAAAGAAAGGAAAGGTGGAGAGGAAAGGGAAGGGAAAGGAAAACAAAATAGTAAAAAGGAAAGAAGTAACTTTCGGATAATTTTGAGGTCATTTTGGAGGAAAGGAAAGAAGCGTGAAAGAAGGCGAAAAAAGGAAAGAGAAAAATAGGCGAAAGGAAAGAATGGGTGTTTAAAGGAAAGAAAAGGAAAAGAACGAAAGGGAAAGGAAAGGTTAGGATAGGAAAGGATAGGGAAGAAAAAGAAAATAAAGGAAAGAGAAGGAAATTAAATGAAAGTGAAGGAAAGGAAAGAAAAGTAGAGGAAAGAGCAGGGCAGGAATGGTAATGGAAGGAAAGAAAAGGCAAGGAAAGAAAAGTAAATTAAAGTAACTGAAAGGAAAGGAAAGAAGTGGAGAGAGAAAGAAAGGGAAGGAGAGGAAATGGAAGAAAAGGAAAGGAAGGGATAGGAAGGAAAGGAAGGGAAAGGAAAGGAAGGAAAGGGAAATGAAAGAAAAGGAAAGGAATGGAAAAGAAATCAAAAAAGGAGAGAAGTAACTTTCGGGTAATTTTGAGGTCATGTATGGGTTGTGTTGGGGCTGTTTTTGGGATCAATTTGAGGTCATATTGGGGATATTTTTGGGGTTAATTAGGCTTATTTTGTTATCAATTTTGGATCATTTTGGGGCCATTTTGCGGTCATTTTAGGGTAATATTGGGGGTCGTTTTACGATCACTTTGGGGTCATATTGGGGCCATTTTGCTATCATTTTTGGGTCGTATCAGGGTAATTTTGGAAACATTTTAGTGGCTTCACAGAAATAGATAAAATAACGAAATTTGTGTTGTTGCTTTGAAGGCGATTCGTGCAATTTCCGTGAAGTACAAGTCTCATAAAAATCCATAATTCCGTTCAAACAGATAAACAGAAAGACAAAAATTTAACATATATTGAAAATAAAATAAGTTTATTTTACATCAAGTGGGTTTTCTCTCTCTTTTTAACTTTTCCTTCAAAATAATCTTTTTTATCTTCATCTTTATCTTTACACTTACCTGTATATTTACGTTGTTTTTTTTTTCATCTTTATCCCAAGGCATTCACACAACGTTTCATAACTCTTTTTCTCACTTCTTTTAGACCATCTAATTTACCCGAAAAATTTTCATCGTTATCCATTGATGAGAGTATCTCAACATTGGAAGTTGACAATGGTGAGGAACATGAATTACCCAATTTTCAACGTGTTTCCATATCTGGTGAGGATACAAGCGGTGTGCCATTGGAAGATTTAGAACGTGCTTCGACTTTATTAATACAGGCATTGGAATTGCGCGAACGCTATATGATGCACTCGGGTCAGTCATTTCCGACAACTACACGACGTTTTCTAAAAACCGTGCACGAACGCAATCGCTTTGGCACCATTGAACATGAGAATCGTAAAACAATTGCTGGTGAGTTGATTTGATTTCAATTTTAGTTTGATATAACGTTCCTTTTAAAACTAAGCTATATGAGTTTTAAAATGTTTTGGAGTTGAACGAAACTTATGTAGATTTTAAATAGCAAGTTTTATACTACTTTAATTTGAATTTCAATAACTTTTGCGTATAAAGTTTGTACAGTAAATCGTTTTTCGTTCTATTTTTTTGCTGTATTTTTATTATTGAAATTGGATATTCGATGTATTTTAATGTATATTTTTTTTTTTTTTTTTTTTTTTAATATTTTTACTGTAAATATTTGTAAATACAAAAAACATCTTTAATTTTTAACTAATCAAATTTTTAAAATAATTCCGCGTCGCTATATTGTGTCGTGTTTCTTCTATCGCACTGCAAATTATTTTCTCTTTTCTATTGTTTTTTTTTTTTATTTCGTAAAGTCGTTTGTATATATATTTTCAAAAATTGCATTTTCGAAAAACTACTTTTATTTAAAAAACAAATAAAAAACAAAAATTTGTTTAGTCAAAAAATTTTGTTAAATTTTCTCCTGATTCCGAATATCACTGCCATTTTCCTGTGGCAGATCTAGTTTCCGAGATATCGGTGAAAATATGAAAATTTTCAATTCTGCGAAACACTACGTAAAAAATTTGTATTTCTCATTTTTTCGTTTTAAACTGTTGAATTGCATATTAAACTAATTCCCATAAACATTTTTTGCCTTTATCTCGACAAGTATCTTCAGTAGTTTGGCCAGTATGCCAAAAAACGTTCGGAAAATTTTGAAAAAAAAACGAAATTTTTTACAAAATTTCAGATTTAACCACTTTAAAATCAGAAAATGTCGAAGGACGAAAAAAAGCTAGTCATCCTATGTTGCAGGTAATTTAGTTACGAAAATTTTAAGCACGCTAGTACAACAGTGTGATGTGCCCTTGACTTTATACGCCACATTTTATGAAAAGTTCTCAATCAAAAATTTTCCATTTTTACCCGACAAATTTTCGAAAATTTCTATTTTCTCGGCATTTGATAGATGATTCCTACATATGTAGAATTTTCTGCTGATTACGAATATGTAAATATGTAATCATTTCGTTGAAAGTAAAACAGTTTTCAAGATATCTTGAAATTTCAGTTTTTCAGGTAAGGAAAAAAGTGGGATTACTGATCTATAAATATTTCCGCTATTACCTGCTCGATTTTTATGACATTTGATTTCGTTTTGAGAAGATAAAATACCCTTTTAACCAATGCAAATATAATTTAAATCGACGTTATGGTGATTGAGTTATTACGAATAAATTTTTTTTTTTTCATCTAAATTTTCAAATCTTTTTCGACCATTTGCTATACCAAGGACATTGGAATTAAGCTATCATAGGCGACTTTTGTAGGTTCCTTTTTCGAGAAGCACATAATGTTACAAAAAAGTGAAAACTATCTACTTTTAAACGTTTTTAATATACATACATAATTTTAACTTATCTCAAAAACTGAAATTTCAAAATATCTCGAAAACTATTCTACTTTTAGACCAAATGATTACAATTTCGGAAACAGCAGAAAATTCTACTTATGATGATTTTTATATCAAAGGCTGAAAAAAACGTACATTTTTAACCCGAGCCGCTCAGAATTTGATGAAATTTTGCATAGAGGTGCATCTGACCTACCCAAACACAACCTCATTTTTAGAATTTGCATTGTCGAAAAATTGTGGGCGTGGCAAGGTATCGAAATATTCGAAAATATTCCAAAAATTAGAAAATTATTGAAATAAGCTTTCAAAAAAGTACACTGTGAAAATTTTTTAGTACACTGAAAAAAATGTTTTCCCAAATAAAATTTGAAACTGAAAAAAACACAAAGATCAAGCGATTTTGAAAAATAAGAATTTTTTTAGAAAGGTCTATTTAGTATATATAACATATCTGAAAACTAAAATGGCGCTTTTTTTTCAAATTTGTTTAAGTAAATGCACCTCTTAGTTACCTTCTTATATTTTGATATTTTTAAAATTTTTGTTTCAGTGTAATATAGAATTTTTACAGTGTATGTTTTGAAAAGGTGATTTTTCAGTTTCATTTTATTTTGGAAAACATTTTTGTTTTCAGTGTACTTAATAATATGTACTGTGTATTTTTTTTGAAAGATAAATTCAATACCTTTCTAATAGTATGAAGATCTTTGAAATCGGTAAAGCCATTTCGTAGTAATCACACTTCCGATATCTCGTAAACTAGATCTGCCACAGTTCAATGGATGTAATATTCGGAATTGGGAGAAGATTTTACATTATAAAAATGTACTTTCATTCTTGGATTTTTTTTTTTTTTTTGTCGTGTAGTGTAATTTTCGCTCTCTCTACCTACTATATTGCTATCTCTTGCTATTATTTTTTTAATCCTTCAATTTTTTTTTTTTTAATCAACATACAAATTTTATTTTCAAACATTATTCTTTTATAGCTATAATACGCAAGATCAGCCTCCCCAGCTCGCAGACAGGTAATTCGTTCGTTAATGCATTTTACCATTGCAGCGGGCGAATGAGTTTGTGTTCTTTTTTTGTTTCGAAAAAAAAAACGTTTTTTTTTTTGTGGCTTGCCATTTTTTTTTGTTACAATTTCGTAATTACATTTCTCTGTTAAGTATTTTAACTTTATTTATATGAATATGAATCAACGGAAAATCGTCAGATTATTCATGATTTATGTTTTTCTTTATTCTTGTGTGTTTTCGTTTTTTTTTTTTAATAATTTTCTCTCTTAACTGGCCTTTAATTTTTTATGTTTTCCTCACCTCTTCCAATTTTTTTTTTTTTACTTTAGCGTAATCTGATCTATTTTGCACGCAGTTTGGTTTGACGCTTTTGTTGTTAAGTTTCTGAGTTCTTTGTTCTCTTTTGTGCTAAAAATGCGCCCATGCAGATGCTTTTATGATTGTATATAAAAAATCTATAAGTGGGTATATTTAGGTCATTGACGTTTTCTTTTTTCGAAACATTTTTGCAATAAGTGTGCGTACTTCCGTAATTTTGTAAACGATTTTTATTGAAAAGCGAATTGTGCAAATTTTTTCACATATTGACCAAAAAAAAAAAAAAACATATTGACCAAAAAAAAAAAAAACAAATTTCTTATGGCCCCATTATGTATTGCGAACGATTCGTCTGCTCACAATTTCCACGCGCTATCGCATTATCTATCAATTTCGTGGTTCCCTTGGGTTTTTTTAAATATTTTCGACTTTTCTTTGACCAATGGCGGATCCAGGATTTTGGGAAGGAGGGGGTTGAAATTTTTTTTTTTTTTAATCGGGAACATTTTTCATTCACAGTTTCTTTAAAGCTAGCCTTTTATGCTTGTTTTTTTTTCAAAAAAATATATATCTACATTTGTTGGTATGGGCAATGTCAGATTCAAGGTATCATTTATGTAAATCATTTAAAAAGTTACCGAATATGTATTACGTAAACGCAAAAATATGAGTTGGCAGTTTGCTGGCAGTTTTAGTATTTATTTGTGTAATATTTCCTGTATTTTTTTCGTAATTTTTACCATATTTTTTGGGTAATTTTTTACTATATTTTTCGCGTAATTTTTACTCTTTTTGCGTAACTTTTACCATACTTTTGCGTAATTTTTACTTTTTTGTGTAATTTTTTACTATATTTTTCGTGTCATGTTTACTCCTTTTTTCGTAACTTTTACGATACTTTTGCGTAGTTTTTACTTTTTTTGGGTAATTTTTAGTATTTTTTAAATAAATTTTACTTTATTTTTTGTGTAATTTTTGCTATATTTTTAATGTAAATTTTACTAATATTTTTGTGTAAACTTTACAAATTTTTACTATATTTTTTGTGTAATTTTTACTTTATTTTTTGTGTAATTTTTACTATATTTTTTGTGTAATTTTTTACTATATTTTTCGTGTCATGTTTACTCCTTTTTTCGTAACTTTTACGATACTTTTGCGTAATTTTTACTCTTTTTTGGGTAACTTTTGCGATACTTTTGCGTAACTTTTACTTTTTTTGTGTAATTTTTACTATATTTTTTGGGTAGTTTTTTGCTATATTAATTATTTTT
Source organism: Campiglossa producta (assembly GCA_964058755.1). Lineage (NCBI taxonomy): Eukaryota > Metazoa > Arthropoda > Insecta > Diptera > Tephritidae > Campiglossa > Campiglossa producta. The sequence continues at coordinate 106,591,504 of CAXKVI010000005.1, forward strand.
ACTCTTTTTTGGGTAACTTTTGCGATACTTTTGCGTAATTTTCACTTTTATTGTGTAATTTTCACTATATTTTTTGGGTAGTTTTTTGCTATATTTTTTGCGAAATTTTTTATCTTTTTTGGGTAACTTTTACGATACTTTTGCGTAACTTTTACTTTTTTTGTGTAATTTTTAGTATATTTTTCGCGTCATTTTCACTTTTACTGTGTTTTTTGGGTAAATTTTACTTTTTGTGTAATTTTTGCTATATTTTTTGCGTTTGAACCTGAAAGCCCACCCTGTGGATCCGCCCCTGTCTTTTATATAAAAAACGAAAATTAAAGAAAATCCGATATTGTGAGCAGACGAATTATTCGTTTGAGCTATGTTTCGCAACACATAATAAGGCCATTAATGTGGTATGAAAAAAATTGTTTTTCTTAAGTAGGAAGTACTCCATAAACTACTACACAGTAAAAAATGAAAGACTACTTTTTTTTTAATTTAATACCAAATAGTATTATTTTAAGACCCTGAAAAAGTTTGGAAATTAAATTTGAACTAATGGTTTTAAAATAATACCAAAATAATACTAAATCGCTCTCTCAATTTTGGCAATTAAAATAGTCCAAATGGTCTTAAAATAATACCAAAATAATACTCTTTCTCTCAATTAAACGGAAAATGGTATTAATTTAACACTTTTCGGCGTTACTATATATAAACAGCAAAGTGGTATTAAATTTAGACTTTTCTTTTGACTGTGTATACACTCTAAGAAAAATTGTAATTTGGAAAACTATTCTGCATTTCCATTTAATTATACTTCTGCGTGATCATAGATACATACATAACTACTTGCTGCATACGAAAAAAGGAAACGCCATAATTAACGATACCTATGAAACATAAAATAAATCCTACATTCTTAGTTAACTCTTTTTAGAAATTTGGTAGATTTTTCTAGTTTAAGGAATAAAGTAAGGTTGTTGATCCCACCTTATTAAGTAGTTCATAAAAAACATTGTAACTAGTATATTTTTTCAGCTTTCGACTTTTTTTATTTCTTAAACAAAGCTCACATATTTTTAATGAATTCCTAACGTTTTCTTTTAATCTTCCAAAATCGCGTCATCGCTTTTTTGATAGGTTTTGGGCTCAGGAAAAAAAAAAGTTGCACTACGCATACCCAAAAAAAAAAAAATAATTTTCGAGCCTGTCAAACATGTTTTATGTATTTTTTTCCGTGTCAATTGGCGTAGGCCCAAGTGAATTCATGCGCTAAAGACGGTAGTAAATGCAGTTTTTTGAAAACAAAAAAAAAACAAATTTTTAGATTTTTCATTGACAAAACTAAATTTTTTTTTGGGTGAAACAGGGTAACACACAGAAAAATTTTCATGTAAAATCAACACTTTTAAACTCTTGTCAGATTAATATTTTTCAACACTATCGATGTTATTTTAAAATGAAATTTTGATTTAACATGAAAATTTTTCTGTGTGTTACCCTGTTTCACCCAAAAAAAAAATTTAATTTTTTTGTCAATGAAAAATCTAAAAATTTTTTTTTTTTTTGTTTTCAAAAAACTGCATTTACTACCGTCTTTAGCGCATGAATTCACTTGGGCCTACGCCAATTGACACGGAAAAAAATACATAAAACATGTTTGGAAAAACGAAGTTTGGCAGGCTCGAAAATTATTTTTTTTTGGCTATGCGTAGTGGAACTTTTTTGAAAAACTTGACTTCGTGTTAAATTAACACGAATTCCTGTCGAATTAACATGAACTCCTGTTAAATTAATATTAATTCCTCTTAAAATAACACTATCTGCCTCGTTATCTCATGCAATTTAAGAGAATCTTTCTTGTTAGTTTAACATAATTTACGTTGACAAAAATTATTCTGCATGAAAAATCCAATGATTTTTTTTAGCAGTTTATGAAAAAAAACCTTCAAAATGAAAGTCGAAAAAAGTAAAAAAAAAAAATTAATTTCGCAGGTTCGAAAATTATTTCATTAGATGGAACTTTTTTCCTGAGCCCAAAACCTATCGAAAAGTCGATGGCGCGATATCGGTTAACTTTCGCCCATACAAATCGACCCACCCTAGTATGGGTACCAAATATCATTTTGAATATTCAGACACATTTTTTATGTTTGATTGTAAATGTGGTGTTTAGTTCTAGAAGCCTCGGTTTTAAGAATTCTTCAAACGTAGATTGAACATGTAAGGAAGTCTAAACATTGAATACCCACCCACCGATTTGTCAGCAATATTTCGTGTACCACCATGTAACCTGTCAAATTTCATCATTCTACTGTAATCAGTTTTAAAAAAACTGACCACTCGAATTTTCAAAAATGCTTCCGTCAGAAGTGGCTAGTGCCACACCCACTTTAAAAAAAATTATCAAAAAATCCTGATAGAATGACCAAGGGGGTTCACCTATAAAGTTATATCATTTTAGCTACAGAGATATGTCAATTTATGTGATTTTCGAAATTTTCGATATCGAAAAAAGGGGTGTGGTTATCATCCGATTTCGCCTCTATATCTACCTCAATTATTTTGTGCCGTTACGTAGTGTGTGTGTGTGTATGTGGACAAAATTATAATTCTCTTGTACTAGTACTAGTACGCTGGGTATAAGAATGGAGATAGTTTTACATATAAAATGTTTGGACCTTTACAGCCAATTTCGAACTAAAGTCACTCTGTAGAATCGTCTTTAAATAGTGGTTAACTTTCTCTTGATCAATTTTGCCAACCACTCTGGTAGCATGATTTTCAACCAGCCCAAAATTTTTTAGTGAAACTACACTACCCCATCTTTGGATAAAATCTTGGGAAATTACCGGGTCACGTTTCCCAAAAAGCAGGATAAAAAATCGGGCAATTTTGCTCAGCGAGGAGCCTTTTATAGAACAGTGAGAGAAAAAGGAGCTGGCGGAAGGGCCGAGATGGAACGACTTTTTTGATTACGACCTGATATACAGGCCAATTTTGAATATCTTTATTCGCAGCATTTTTTCTTAATTTAGAAAATATATCTCGACCACATTCTATAAGGCGGAAATATGATGTTGCAAATAAGTATTTTATGCACAATTGGATTTACATTTGTAATTTACACCCTTAACTGTTACTTATGTCGCACACAATTCTTCACATATAAATATTAGACTGGATCAAAAAAAAAAAAAAAATTAATAAAAAAAACAGTTTTTTTTAGAATTGCTATAAATAAGTTTTGAAACGCAATTTAATAAAAAAAAATTCAGCACCTGTATTTAGAACGTTAACTTAAAGAAATTGTGGACAAGAAAAGGAAAGAAAATTACGGGGAAGGGAAGAAACCGAAAGGTAAGGTGAGGAAAGGAAAATATAGGAAGGGAAAAGAAACGACAGAAAACGAAGGGAAAGAATGGGAAAAGACGGGAAAGGTAATGCCAGGAAAGAAAAGCCAGAGACAGGAAAGGAAATTAAGGAAAGGAAAAGAATAGCGACAAAAAATTACTGTAAATTAAGGCAAAGGATAGAAGAGGAAAGGGGAGGAAAGGACAGCAAAGGAAACGAACGGAAAGGGCAGGCCAGGAAAGGGAAGAAAAGGAATGGAAGTAAATGACAAGGGAAGGAAAGGAATGCAAAGAAAAGGAAAGAAATGTAGAGGAAAAGAAAAGAAAGAAAAGGAAAGGAAAGAATGGAAAGAAAAGGGAAGGAAAGGAATGAAAAGGAAAAGAAATTAGGGGAAACGAAAAGAAAGGATAGGAAATAAAACTGAGACTACGTTACTAAATGGTATAGAGAGTAAAAGGCAGAAGGAAGAAGAATATGAACAGGGAAAAATATAGAAAAGAAAAGGAAAAAATATTTAAATCAAAAGAACGAAACTTCAAAAAACTTAGTAAATTAGAATAAGGTTTTGTGGTAGAATTTCAACCTAGTTTTTTCAAAAACGCCCTATCTCAGAATTTTTTAAATAACACTAAATAGGGTTACGAAATATGACTCGATTCTACACTATTTTCGCATTAAAATAAGAAAACTTCAATTTAAAATCAGATTTATCAGTTAAAAATGAGAAAATATCATTTCAAAATGAGATTTATCAATTTAAAATGAGAAAACTTCAACTCAAAATAAGAAAATTTCATTTGAAAATCAGAATTAGCACTTTAAAATAAGAATGCTTCAATTCAAAATAGGAAAACATCATTTGAAAATAAGAAACTTTCGTTTTAAAATGAGAATAATTACACATTTGTCTAATTTCTGATTTTAATTTGATAGTTTCTTATTTTTAAATGAAATATTCTTATTTTAAAGTGACTATTCTGATTTTCAAATGAAGGTTTCTCATTTTAAACTGAAGCTTTCTCATTTTAAACTGAAGCTTTCTCATTTTAAATTGACTATTCTGATTTTCAAATGAAAATTTCTCATTTTAAACTGAAACTTTCTCATTTTAAATTGACTATTCTGATTTTCAAATGAAAATTTCTCATGTACAATTGAAGGTTTCTCATTATAATGTGAAAATGGTGTAGAACGCTCTATCTTAGAAAAAGTTTAAAAAACGTTCCAATGTGAATTAAACTTCACATATTTTCAGCTGAGATAGGGCGTTTTTTAATAAAGTTTTGAAATATGTGTGTAGGCCTTTACGGAACCAAATTCTGAGATAGTTTCCCTTTTGATATATTATAACAAAATAATTTTCAGAAACATAATTTTATTTTGGTCCAGTCTACTGTATTAGCACACATGTAACTAAATATTTAGAAAGTGCCGGCAAACTATGTACATACAAGTCCTTGGTAGCTTTTTGTGCTTATAGCCGTGACCTTTTAGAAAAAAAGAAATGGTTGGCTGGTCGTACAGGCGTCACTTTAAGCCGCTACTCACGTTATATTCAATGCAATTCACAAGCCTTTGTTTTTTATTGTTGTTGTGTTTTTTCTTTCTTTTTTAATTTATGTGCTTATTGCCTTTTGTTCACCAACAATGACTTTTTCCACATACAATACGAAATGTACGCCTAATCAACTTAGCATTTAGTTACACACACAAACATACATGAAGAACTTTTTATGTATGGGTTAAATGTACATGTGTGTGTATGTATGTAGTTTATAGAATACACGTTTCGTACTTATTTGCAAAAATATGTAGTCGAACAAATAATTATTTTGATTTGTTTTTTTTCGAATTTTTTTCTTTTATTTAATGCTACACTTAAATGACGTGCAACAACAACAATAAAAAACTACAAATTTTTGTAAATGTGTGGGTGCGTAAAACAATTTTTGAAACGCTACTACACCATGCAATGAATCGTATGGAAATTGGAAAAAAAAAAAAAATCCAAAAATTGGTATACACTACTACACCTACAAACACATTGGAAATACCCATCACGTATCTTCATAACCGACACCGCCAACACCTCTGGCACTTAACACTCAATGAATCAATCTACGCTTGCACTGTCGTATCTCGTTTGTTAATGTTGAATACGTGTAGACCATCCCATACATCCACCAAATGATAAGTCCGATCCATGGGAATTGGAATTTCCACCGGATAATCAACATGCTATCAAAAGTATTAATGGCGTCTTTCATGTCTATACGGATAAGGTGAGATTATTTATTTTACAATTTTTAAACTTATAATTTTTATTATTTTTACCACACTCTAGGAATGCACAAATGAGGTCAAATGTGAATATCCAAATCTTAAAGAATTTGTCAATGATATGCAGGTCATGTGCAATATGATCGTCGATGGACCACTGTGCGTGTTTTTTGAAAATAAAATTGAATTTTCCAATTTTTTTTTTTAATCATTTGTTTTTCTTTTCATCCACAGCAAATCATTTTGTTATCGCCGTCTTTGTTATCTCTCATCGAAATTCCAATTGCATGTCTTGTTGAATGAACTGCGTGAGTTGGCATCACAGAAAGCGGTGCCACATCGAGATTTCTATAATATTAGGTGGGTAGCATATCTGCTTGAAATTATTCCACTTCCGTTTGAAAACTCTAGTTACTCACTATATTTCTTCTCCTTTACTCCACACAGAAAAGTCGATACTCACATACACGCTGCATCCTGCATGAATCAGAAACACTTATTACGTTTCATAAAGAAAACGCTGAAAACTAATCCCGATGAAATTGTTACCATTACCAAAGGGCAACAGATGTCGCTGCGCGATGTTTTTCAATCAATGAATTTAACTACCTATGATTTAACTGTGGATATGCTAGATGTACATGCGGATCGAAACACATTCCATCGTTTCGATAAATTTAATTCCAAATATAATCCAATTGGTGAATCGCGTTTGCGTGAGGTGTTCTTGAAGACGGACAACTATTCGAATGGCAAATATTTTGCACAAATTATTAAGGTGAATATCGGGAAGGGATGTAAGTTAAAGTGGAAGAGGAAATGTGTGAGGGAGTTGAAATCAAGATAAGATGTGATGTGACGTGGTTATATGATGTGAGTAGGTGATATGATATGGTGTGAGTAGGTGATATGTTATTTGTGATTTGGTGGATTGTTAGGTTGAGATGTGATTAGATTATATACAGAGATGAGGTATTAAGATGTGATGGGGACATATGATAAGTAAAGATGCAAGGTGGCATCATTGGCTAAAATGAGGCATGAATTGCGCTGATATGATATGAAGTTATGTAATGTGATGATGTGATAATATATAATAAGATGCAATATGACTAGGGCATATGATGTGATGAGGTGACATAAAGTAAGAGATAAGATGCAATGCGATGACGCGATATGACATGATAAGATGTAATATGATAATATGAGCTGATATGATGTGATTAAACAAAAAGAGGTAATATGCAATGTGATGTGGAAATATGATGTGATGTACTGTGATGCGTTTACATTTTACGACAAGATGTAATGTGTTGAGGTGTTATGATGCTATGAGGCGAAATGATGCAATGTGATGAGGTGAGATGAGTTTATGTGATATGATAAAATTTAATATAGTGACATGGGCTAGCATTAAATGAGCAATGAAATGTGCTGAGATAGAATGGGACTAAACGTCATGAGATGACAGAAGATGCTTAAAGATGGAATATGATGTGATATGATGAGGTGAGATTTCAATGCGATGTCTTGAATTAGAATGTGATGTGTTGATATGGGCTGGGATTGCATGGAAAATTAAATTTAAAGAGAGTTGCACCAAGGTCAGATGAGATATAATGCAGATATAGAACGAGTTGAAATAGTTACATATTACTAAAATGACAAGATATAAAAAGTCATGTGAGGTGATAAGTGATCACTGATATTCTACCATATGCGAGATGTGTTGTCCGTGCTAGATCTCATTAATGAAAATACCCGATGCGATGAGATATTTAAGATCATGATATATGATATCATATGCAAGAATTTTTCATACGATTTGATATTTTTTACTGAAAAAGGTTATCAATTGAACTGAAATAAATTATTTAACCAAACATTTAATCAAAAAAAGGTTAATGATACTAAACCACCTCTCCGCTTTCTTATAGGAAGTCGCATACGATTTGGAGGAATCAAAATATCAAAATGCCGAGCTTCGTCTTTCTATTTATGGCAAATCGCCTGATGAGTGGAAAAAGCTAGCCAAATGGGCCATTGATTACAATGTGCACTCAACAAATGTGCGCTGGCTAATACAAATTCCACGTCTCTAGTGAGTAGCACACAATTTCTGAAATATACAAATTCACTCACTACTACCCCCACTTTTCAGTGATATTTTCAAATCCAACAATTTAATGAATTCATTCCAAAACATATTGGATAATATCTTTCTACCATTGTTTGAGGCGACAAGCCGCCCTAACGAACATCCCGAATTGCATCGTTTTCTCAAGTATGTCATCGGTTTTGATTCGGTTGATGATGAGTCTAAACCAGAAAATCCCATCATCGATGTAGATATAGCGACACCAGAAGCGTGGAACGAAGAAGAGAATCCTCCATATGCATATTATATTTATTATATGTATGCGAATATGACAGTATTGAATCAATATAGAACGTGAGTTGAGCTGCTTTCTATTTAGTGAAACATTAAACTAATTTATTTCTTTTTAGTGCGCGCGGCATGAACACTTTTGTCTTACGTCCACATTGTGGTGAGGCAGGTCCGGTGCAACATTTAGTTTGTGGTTATTTAATGGCTGAAAATATATCGCACGGTTTGCTCTTGCGCAAAGTGCCTGTTTTACAATATTTGTATTATTTATCACAGATTGGTATTGCGATGTCACCACTCTCTAACAATTCACTTTTCCTCAATTATCATCGCAATCCATTGCCAGAGTATTTGGCGCGCGGTTTAATTGTGTCACTTTCTACTGATGATCCACTACAGTTTCACTTTACAAAGGTAAGAGACGGCGGAACTTGATTATTTTATTTCAGTTTTAAATTTTAAAACGCTTTTTCTTTCTTCTCTTGTTCTAGGAACCTCTAATGGAAGAATACAGCATTGCCGCGCAAGTGTGGAAATTGAGCTCATGTGATATGTGTGAATTGGCGCGCAACAGTGTAACTATGAGCGGCTTCCCGCATAAGGTGAGTAATCTGTCTTGCTGGAAATGAAGGCGAAGCTGGGTAAAATGATAGTGAGACCATGATTTTCAATGAATATCCCGGTTCGTGAAGCCTAATAGCAACGCGATAATTTAGCCAGCAATGTCAACCGGCTGCAGATGTGTGAAGAGCTCCACTAAAACCAAAGCCATTTGCTGTACGGTGTCCACCCTCCTAGCAATGAAGGTACTGTCCAGGACTCCCACCACACCAATACCCATTGAAATAGTCAATGAACCACCACTGGAAAAAGTCCCAGGACTCGGCTATGGCTCTCCTACAGCAATTAAGGGCCGTGTATCAGGTTTCTCTGAGCCAAACCTGCTACCCGGCGAGTTGGCTCTGGCCTTCAATAGTCCATTTTCCATTTAAATCTCGCATCATCCGGTATTTCTCTTTGTCCTCTGTTCTTTATATCCTCTACAACTATCACAATTTATAATTTAAATACTACATATTATTCCACTTCTGATTTATTTCGTCTCCGCAGGTTAAACAACATTGGCTTGGTCCAAATTATACCCGCGAAGGTGTTGCTGGCAATGATATCACACGTACCAATGTACCCGATATACGTGTCGCATACCGCAGTGAAACACTTTTGGATGAATTGTCAAACATATTCAAAGTGCATGAGGCTCCCAAAAGTGAGTAAATAGGCAATACACTCCGTTACAACAACAACCAACATCGATACATCAGCAAAAACAACAAACACCCACACTAGTTTAACACTGAGCAAAATTAGGCTGGTGCCATGACGTCGGCGTTCTCTTAACTTGTCGTCGTTGTCATCTCATGAATTTATGTAACCTTTTTAAGGCTTTTTTCTACTACAAACTACATACAATTAAAACTAGAAATATATTTATATACATTAGGGTGATTAAAAGATAAATGTCGACTTGGTCTTACCCCCTATAAAGTTAGGTATCGATGACAAAATAAGCCTTGCAAAAAATTAACGCTCTAACTCTTAACCATTAGGGGTGGCGTTTTTTTTTTTCTTTCCTTTTCCCATACATTTTGTATGGGGGAAAGTGGCATTTTTATTAAAGTGAATTTTCTTTTAATTTTTGAAACTTTTTTCAAAATATTTTTACATATTCTTAAAGTTGAAGCTTTGAAGCTTCCAAAATGGTAAGCCATGTGCGATTATCTTAACTATTAAAATAATTACAGCCATTTAAAAAGGACTGAGTTTTGTACTATAGCCCATATAAAATCTAGTGAATTTTAAATGGCTGTAATTATTTTAATAGTTAAGATAATCGCGCATTGCTTACCATATTGAAAGCTTCAAAGCTTCAACTTTAAGAGTATGTAAAAATATTTTGAAAAAAGTTTCAAAAATTAAAAGAAAATTCACTTTGAAAAAAAAATGTCTTTTTTCCCCATACAAATTTTATGGCAGAGGGCGAAAATAATAGCCACCCCTAATGGTTAAGTTAGAGCGCTAACTTTTTGCAAGGCTTATTTTCTCATCAATACCTAAAGTACCCGAAAAAAAAAAAATTTATTTGACTCACCCTGATATACATATACTATACTATAGTCTATATACAATGTACTTTACCACTCTAATGCACTTTACTACTCTATATCTACAATGTACTTTACCACTAATATTGTAACTATCAAAACTAAACTAAAAAAAATTTTCTGTAACCGCTTATACAATAGCTCTTGTTAATGCCTCTTAGGCCAAAATATATAAAATACAAATATACACAGCTCTATTGTAGTTAAGTTAATATGTACTAAGTAGTTACTATGTTGCTCTACTCATATTAATTACATTTTTTTATTATTTCCTAAAACCTCAAATTGCATATTTAAAATGATTAAAAAAAAAGTAAGAAGTTTAAAAACAACGGACAAAGTATTGGCAGCGTTCTTTACAAAGACCGATAATACTGAAGCTGCAGTTGTTGAAAACGTGATTGAACGAGAAATTGAAAATGATTCGGAATGCTATTGCTTATCGGATGCATGTTTATAATTTGCTATACAAAGTGAATAAAATCCGAGCTGTTGTTATTTTGTAACACAATTATAGTGAATACTTTTGTTGTAATTGAAATCTATGTTGTACTGTGTAGTAATTTATATATGCATAATTTGTTTTTTCGAAATATAATAAAAAGAAATGTACAAGTTCAATTAAGATCTGTAACTAACTCAAGAATAAAATTTAATGTATGTAACTATATACAAAAATGTTTAATAATGAATAAAGAAACATGCATATACAAATGTGACAAAATATTGTTATTTATTACTTTAACTTTTTTAGACATTGGTAGGCAAGTCTTCAGGAAAGCCATGAAGTTTTTAAATATTCGAGCACTAGTCATGAAAACGTCAAGAACCGTTAAATGAAAGCTTAACGGCATTGTTGGCGTACTTTTTTGGTCCCTTCAGCGATGGCCACGGCGAGTCGCGATGGAAAAGCTGCGAATTAAAACTCTAAGCCTTCATTGGCTGAACAGTTTCGGAACTTTTTGGCACCACACATAAACTGTTTCGAAGTGATGCTAACAGTGTCCCGGAATGATTCCAAATATATGGCAAACAAATTCTAAAATGATCACAGAAGAGTCGCGAAATGACATAATAAAGATTCCAAAATTACCAAAAAAAAAAAGTGTTGAAAATGTTAAGAAATGACCCCGAATATATCCCAAAAAGCTCCTAAAAAGTTCACAAACAAGTTACTGAAATTGCTAAAACTCCTGCAATAGTCACGAAAATATCAATAGAAAGTCCTAAAATAATCCCTTGAAAAATGCCGAAATGATCCAAAAAAAGTCTCACAATGGTCACGAAAACCAACCCGAAATGACTCTTGAATCATACAAAAAAAAAAATCACGAAATGATGATTTTTTGGTTAAAAGTAGGGCTTGGGATCATTTCGAGATCATTGTTTTCGGGTTTATTTCGGTGCCTTTTCTGGATATTTTCCGGACTTTTTGCAATGATTTCTGGGTTGTTTTCGGGACTTTTTGGTAACCATTTTGGGACAATTCAGGAACCAGACAGAAATTTCCCCTAAAAAAAATGTATCCTAAAAAAGTTCTGAAATAATCCAAAAAAAAAAGTTCAGAGATTATAAAATAGAAGTCTCGAAAGTCTTGATACATGGTATAATTCCAAAAGGGTCACGAAAGTCTCGAAATGATAAAAAAAAGGTCCGAAATTATCAGAAAAAAATATATTCCGAAATTATCTAAAAAAAGTGCCGAGAAAGTTAAAAAATTAACAGAAAATAGCTCTGAAATGTTCTTGAAAATATGAAAACAATAACAAAATTGTTCCGAAATGATACCAAAAACGCCTCGAAAAAATGTCAAAAGAGTCTCGTAGTAGTCCCGATAAAGTCCGGAACATATTCCGAAATCATCCCAAAAACGTTCCGATTATATGCGATCGATTTTGATGATAAGCTGGTATTGATTTGCGACAAATTGGCCCACATAGTTAACTTGGGTAAGTTTTTTTTTTTTTTTTTTTTAAATAAATATCTTATACCGTAATCTATATCGAGGTTTTCCTTGCATGTTCAATACCGACAATATACCGAGGTTCCGAATATGATATACAAATAGTCCGTATTGCCGCCTTAGATCGATTTACTTATGATCCATACACGATTTTAATAATTTTGCCATCGAATTATGAAGGCGCAAAGCACTTCAATTTGAAACACAATAAATTTTCCAACATCATATCAGTATTTGATGCACAATTCTCGCATTTTACCTGCTGGAAGTGTTCACAACTGATTTTTGAGACAGGCTAAAAGATGCCTGTAAAATAAAAAAAAAGTTTTAAAATCATTCATCTGAGCATTACTATACGCAACATTCGATGGGTAAGTGGAAGAGCACCCTTTCGGCTGAAATATGGCATTTTGAATGATATTTTAAAATAGGGCGTTATTGGAGAAAAGGGATTTTTTTGAATAACACTGCATCTCGTCATCTTTTTGAAGAGATTGAGACATATTTAAAACAAAAAAACTACGTATCCCGTTTTTCGACGTTGGCCTCCAAAAATTTATTTTATATTCTTTCGAAGTTCGAAATTAGACACTTTTAATTTTTCTAAAAATTATAAAAGGAAAAATGTGGGCGTGATCTGCGTGATTTCCTTGTTCGATTAGTATCCACTTTTTGTTTTAAAACTTGTCAAAGGCGTCAAAATTTAGATCTTCGAAAAAATTAAAAGCCGTATGTTTAAAAATTTTTTCAACTGATTTCGAAAAACTTGATGCCGTTGTAAAAAAAGAGTATACCAATCGAAGTTAAACAGACCACGCCCACCTTTTTAATTTTTTAAATACAGCAATTGGAAAAGCGAGATTAAAAGGATTTAATTTCGAACTTCGAAAGAACATGAATAAATTTTGAAGACTAACTTCGAAGAACAAGGTACGTCGTTTTTTTTATGTATTTCTTCAAAAAAGTTGGCTAGATCTCATACCCAGAAAAAGGGTAGATTTTGCTGTATAGTATAATATTATAAAATATGTTGATTTTCTACTCGGTAGCCGTTTTAAAACATAATAAAGTACTCTATTCGGAATTAAAACTCCGCACATAATTACATTAATTTGTAAATACAAAATTGTACAGTTATTTTAACATTTATTTTTTAAATATAGTACATAACCTACAAATATTGTTTCGAAAAAAAAAAAAAATGTTTAAGAAATTAAAGTAAACTTAAAGAAAACTAAACAAGAAAGTATATGTTTGATTATTTTGGAACGATTTTTCGTCATCCCTTGTCAAATTTGGTTTTGAGCCAAACCGGTTTCGGCAATGCGCCATCATCAGTGTCGATATTCGTCCCAAAATAATCAAGTTATACACCCTGTCGGAAATTTCAATCATAACAAATATAAGTATTTATTTCTTTTAGTGTATAAAAAGTGTAAGTATTATTGTTTTAGATGCTAATATGTCTACAAGCTCGAAAACGTAACTCAATAAGAATCATATTAGTATTATTATTGTTATGGCGTTAAAGAAATACGCAACTATTTTTTTTTTTTTTCTTGTTAAATAATGTTTTGGATATGTATGTACAAAGCGTTGCAAAATTACGAACTTAGTTTAAATAGTAAACAGAGTTATTTAGAAAAAAAAAGTGTACATATACAAACATATTTGCAAAAAAAATGCACAAAACTTACAAACTGTAAACCTAAATGCTATACAAAAAATTCGTGGTAGCCAAATGTGAGTGCGATGTGTTTTTGTGAGCTAGTTTTAAATAAATTATAATTAAAGTATTTATAAAAATTAAGGAAATAAGTAGTAGTTTTTGAACCAAAATTAAAAATGTTGCACTTGGCAAAGTATGCTTGAATAACTAAAAAAAACGGTATTTCAAAATTTCGGGTGGCTATCTAAACTTTCCAGTTACTCAGTTTTATTTATACCAAAGTAGACTGCCTTTGTCCTATAATTCTTTACCGTTTTTCCGAAACTTAGATTCTTTTTTAATTTTCTTTCGATAAAAACTCGAACTTATGTTTCTTTCTAGCCATCACAAAAAAGTATATCTTTGACGTGATATTTTTTGCGGACAGAAAAATATGCCGTATTGACCGATTTAGTTGCAGAAACAAATATGTATTTTCATCAAGGATTGGAACCGTAAGCGTAACCGATTAAAACCGATTCATTTTTCAAAAAACCGTAACCGTTATTTTGATGTGAAAAAGAACGAAACCGAAACCATTTCAAAATCTGGAACCGGTTCCAAACGGTTTTTTCTGCCTTTTTTCTTTATGTGTGAACCTATTTTCTTTTACCAAAGGATACACTGAATAGCTTTCATATAAGATTGTCGAGCAATGTTACAAAATACACGTTTTGACCTCAGTATCAAATTCCGAAAGAGGAAATTTAGCTATATCTGAATGAAGGCATGCAAAACAATTGACGAGATCCGAGAAAAACGTGTTTAGTGACGCGTCTCAAAAATGTTGACGATTTATTTCTTTTAGTTTCCATTCTAATATTTTTCTATTAAAAAAAAGACTAAATTTTTTTAAACTTATTTTGCAGAAATTTTATCCATACATAGCGTTAACAATATTTATTACAATGTACAGCAGCCGGCTGGGTATTGGTCAAAACCAACTTTTTTAAAGAGATTAGGGCATGAGTAAAAAAATGGCGTTCCCCGTTTTTCGGGATTAGCCTCCAAAACTTAGTTATGGGCTTTCGAAGTTCGATGTTGGACTCTTCGAAAATTTGGTTTTCTAAAAAAATTTAAAAAATACACCGTCAAATAAAAGGAAAGTACACCAATCAAGTAAGAGGAGCAAGAAGGCCACGCCCACATTTAACCTTTTTCAAAACAGTTAGAAAACCAAATCTTCGTTGGGCACAACTTCGAACTTCGAAAACCCGTAACTAAGTTTTGGAGGCTTACTTCGAAAAACAGGGAATGCCTTTTTTTTTAATTATTTCTTAAACTTTTTAAAAAAGTTAATTTAGTCCAATACCCAGATAAAAGTAGATTTTGTCGTATAGTGTTATTATGTATATTGAAAAAATGTTTTAAAAATTCAGACCTATGTATTTTGCAGCTACATACTTAAGTTTCGTAGTAGTAAACATTTTTTGCGTTCGTGTTTTTATTTGGAAACCGTAATCGAAATCGAAATAAACATTGAAGAACGAAACCGAAACCGAAACCGGAACGTTATTTTAATCGGTGTCATACCTTGATTTTCATTCCGCCTTTTTTTAAGTAAATCTAAGTGCAAGTTAGTCTAAGTTAAAACATTTATGGCGCTCACAGTTGCAAAAAAAAACCTATCAGAATTGAACAGACTTTTTTGACGATATACGCCGTCGAAAGTCTTTTGAAGTACACCTGTTTCTAAAGTAGATTTTACGGTTTCTAAACCTATACGTTTTACAGTTTCTAAAATACATTTTACAATTTCCGAAGAACAACTGACTTTTCTGAAATACATTTTACGGTTTCTAAAACACATTTTACAATTTCCGAAGAACAAATGACTTTTCTGAAATACATTTGGCAGTTTCTAAAGAGCAATAGACTATTCCAAAATACATTTAATGTTTTTGAATTCTAATTAACCATTCTGAAATTTATTTTGAAAGCTATGTCGTTCAGAGAAAATTTGGCCATTAACTGTAAAATCGTCAAGGGATGAAAATTTGCCGCTTTCCGATCCGAATGAATTTTGGTGGTTTTTCCATGTCAGCAAAAAATTAGTTGGAAAAAAATAAAAAAATTCCGAGATCGTAAAAATTTAGGTTCGCCATTCAATTTTAGACTCCAGTTTTTTTTTAATTTCAGATGAACATTTTAATTATGTGAAGCTTTGTTATAAGGCAGTGTCAGCGGCGCACTCACATTTGGCTTTCAATACAAAAATACATATAAACTCATTGTTTTTTTTTTTAATTTCTTAACTAAATTCTATTATTGATACGGGTTGTTGTGTAGCCCAAGTAATGTCGGTATGAGAATTGAAGCTAGTAAATATTTCATTCCACGAAGTATTAGAGTTTCGATTCCGAATGCGATATCACCTCGTTGTCACTCCACCCCCATATTCTTCCCTTTTTTCAGCACTACGTCTTGATCCTTTTAGTAATACGGGTTGTTGTGGAGCCCAAGTAATGTCGGTATGAGAATTGAAGCTAGTAAATATTTCACTCAACGAAGTGTTAGTTTTGATTCCGAATCCGATATTACCTCGTTGTCACTCCACCCCCATATTCTTCCCTTTTTTCAGCACTACGTCTTGATTTGTTGATAATTTTTTTTTTTTTTTCAGTGCATTGTTGTTGTTCTTTTTAACAGAACGGCCTTTTAATGCGCGTTCAAATATATTTTATTTTGGTGTCTGTATTCTTTCGAACTTTAGAAGTCTTAAAAGTTTCTATGTTGTAACTCTACAGCCTATTGGAATTTTGTTTTATGTGGTGGGTCCCAAACCTTACGCACAACCCGTTTCTCGGGGCCAAAATCACCTAGGTGGTTAAAGGCTATTTTAAGTAAGTAAGTAACTCAACAGCTAATGATGATCGGGCGCACATTTAAAATGGTGAATTCATGCCCAATTTTGTGCCAAAATCCAAACGCGCACGGCGTTGATAGCGTGTGTTTACCCTATATTTGAAGAAAGGTTTCACAATTTAGTACTCGAACTAAGAAGATATATCAAATAAAAGCAAACTCACTTAATTTCTTGCCATTTACAAATTTCTGTATTAATTAAACTTATCAAACTTCCACTGTAGAGGAAAGCTATAGCTGGCCATATGCTACATGCTTCCGCGATATAATTTTCATAGAGGCATATTTGTACGACACAAATGATTATATGCACAAGTAGCGTACAGCCGCACGTAAAAGACCAAATGCTATTGCGAAAGGGATTACGCTGCCACAGCGAGTGATCACGATCCACAAAAGAAGCGGATATCGTTACTGAAAACAAAAAGAAATGGAAATATAAGTGAAGGTATATTCAAATTGTTGAATGGTTGTTTAATTACCGAAATGCAGTAGAATGCCAAGAAACGAGAAAATGCGCGCGATATGCAAATTGATATGAAGTTTGTCCTCATCAACATCGATTAGCTCAATGGGATGCGCCATAAATGCACAATATGATAAAATCTGTTTGGACATAAAGAAATAGAAAAAAAAAATTAAAATTGATTAGAGTTCTTTAAATCAAACCAGAAGATTCAAAAGCGAATAGAGGATTCCTTGAGCGTTTTTCTGCTTTAAGAGCAGGTTTTACCAAAGTCCTGCCTGATTCTATCACAAGAGCCCTGATTTGTTTAGGAGTTGTGTGAATCTGACGCGGAGTTTTGTCTTATTCGAGAAAAGTGGGTGAGGAGTAGGCCTGCTTCCGAAACTCTGGGTTGGGGCCGAAAAGGAAATTTCGATAGATCTTGAAGCCAGTGGCATCGGAGTATTTGGTGTGGCTGATGACATCCGAGTCCGTAGTAAGTTCTCGAACTGTCTTCAGGGATATCTGGACATATTGACTATATGAACAGATCCACAAGACTCTGCCTGTCGACCACAGCAAAAGCTCTCAACTTCACTAAAATGATGGGTATGCCAGTCGTTCATGCCATTCGACCCTGTTTAGGGGCCCAACGAAATCGTTTCCAAAGCAGTCGGCTTTTACTACAAGGTGCTATTTCGGCAAAGGACTGTCGGGTTACGTTTCCACTGCTGTCGATAAAAGAGTCTGTAGAACAAGATCGGTGGCAGTGAGATCGTATACTCAACATCAGTACAATCGTAAATGGAGGGCAACAACAATAACATGTATGTCATCATGCTGCCCTCGATTTGGAAAGTATCGCTAGTACTGTTAGAGTAAAATATGTCGTAAAAAATAAGCTTGATATGATTTATTTTACCTAATTTTAGATAATTAAGAATGAATTACTGCAATTCCTCGAAAGAGTAATGGTCTCACTGGAAACAGAGCCCCGCTGAACTGGTTAGGATATGAATCGTTGCGGGAAGCTAGGATTGGAAGGGAGTGTAGTTATATACTCATAAGTACGACTTTTAGGTTAGACGTTGAGATTAGTTTCGTAAGAGGGTCAATGCACTTCTCCGGTAACCACCACTTAATTTAACAGATAACCTTTACTTTAAACGATTTTTGGTTATTACGATAATTTTTTAATTGTATTCCACTTCAGAAATATGCGAAAATGCAAAAACAAAAATATAAACTAAAATAGTTTACTCACCATAACCAAAATCGGTGCGATAAATTTGCAGCCATAACACCAAAGCACAAAACCAAAAACACGCGTATCATATTCAGTTTGCTTTTTGCCTGTAGCACGATTCATAGTTCGCGGATCGACATCAATATGAGCCAATGAGAGCGAAATTAACGGCACAGGTACGCACATCAAATATATAACCATGAGCGGGGTCAGCAAAGGCGGCAGTGAAAGACAAGCACTCAAAATATTTATCGCCGAGAGAGCGCCAGCACAACAAGCCCAATACTGTATACAATTCCAGAGACCCGAAGAGAATCGACGTGACAACTCAATGATGGCCACCAAAGATAACGGTTCATCGCGGCACACCGATATTGAACAGGGCAGCGAATTTAGCACCCGACTTAGATAGACGGGTGAAACAGTATTGCCAGCAGATTGCATTGGACGCATTTGTGGTTCATCATTACCATAATAGCCAGTTTCGAGTAACTCTTCAGCGGTATATGGCTCATGACTGCCATATTTCTCTTCGCCATTTAGATCACGTTTGATGCGCAGCAAACGTAATTTATTATTAGTTAAATTACTTTCGTTATAAGCTGGCACATCTTGACACACTTGTGGATATAGCGGTTCAACAGCTATACTACAATCGGCTTGTAAAAATATTTTCGCATTTGAATTGCTTGCCGCCGAACCGAGACAAACAACTATCTCACCATATGATTGCATTATATCGAGCATTTGACGTGTAGCCTCCGGTGAACAATCGGTGAAGAGTGACACTTGTAGGGGCACGTTGTCGACTTGCTCTAGGTGAGGGCGTATATTTTCAATGCCACGTGGCAATTTTGCGCGATTTGACATATCAAAATGTACGGGTGCGCTCTGTTCTGTGCTCTCAGTAATAATGCTCATGGAGCGACAATTTTCATCCATAGCTGAGTCGTCTGATTGACGTTGCTCTTCTGTTGTGGTATCAGCTGGCGCTTTGTGTGCCTCCTCATCTATTAGCTGTAGCGATTCATCTTTTATGCTATTATTATCACCACAGCTAGCGCTACTTCGTCGTGTTGGTGGTGTTGAACTCAATTGTACCATTTGATATTCGTCAGGATTAGATATAGCGCAAGGCGCTGATGAGCTGAGTGTTTTGGAAGCCTCCAGATTGTGTGGTGGTATTAGACGATGTAAATCAGCATCATTATCTGCAATGTTTGATGCATTTAGGTGCGTTTGATGTTGGTGATGCGTGCTACTTTTACTACTATTACTACTACTAATACTACTATTATTCATGTTCTGGTTGTTGTTTGCTTTTGGTTTGCTTATGATGCTTGTGTTGTTGTTATGCGTGCTTGTTGGAGTGCACTGATTATTTATGTCTTCAACATGATTTGGGAGCAATGAAGGCGTATTACAATTTTTGTTGATGGCAGTGGTTGGCGAATTGGTAATGCTTGTGTTGTTGATGGTAATGGCGGTGGTGGTTGTTGTATGATTGTTATGAGCAGACTCAACAATGTTGATGGCATTCGCATGCGTTGTGGGTGTTTGCCCACTCACTAACTTAGCACTCGTGGACGTACCACAATTAGTCGCTTTATCAGCGGAAGCATTTGTTGTTGCAGCAGCGCCCGTGTGCGTGGAAGTCTTATCATCCGCTGCTTCATTCAACAATGATATATGACAATTCCAACCTGATTCCAAACCCATTTTCTCAGAGAACACGCGCGAACGCAACTCATTCTCTTTGCTAAAGTGTACGAAGCGTATGCAAGCGCGCTCCAAACGTTCAACCAGCTGTACGATATCTGTTTGCGCCTGATATTGCATCGTGACCATACCGATGAATACTTGATGACATTGCATTTCGAAACAACCATCAACATCATTGATATCGTGATCATCTTTTGCCTCGGAGAAGAGCAGCGAATCGGTGCTAATGCTGTGACTCAATTTTGTGTGACCATGACCGCTGCCAAAGTCACAATGTGCACGATCTACATGCTGCATACGTATTTTTGATTCGGGTGGTAACTCTAGATATGCTATGGGCCCGCCTGTGTGTTTCGCGCCACTGAGTGCGCCGTGAATACCATGACGGAGTGGTCGATATGAAAAGGCTGTGCAGTAGGCGGTGAGTGCGCTACGTTGATAGAAATCGAGCGCTTTCTTGCGATCCTGCGCTGAGAGCGGTCGTAAATCTTTGCCATCCCAGAAGTCATCACAAAAATCCATGATTATGTCGGCGGTGCCTTGCGTGAAGAGCGAGAGGTAGCCAGCAGGATTCTCGCGCATTACCACCGATAGAGAGTGCGGAAAAGGCACTTTCACTTTGGAAGAGAGTTGTAATTGACGTGCGAAGCGTATGTCACGGCGTACTACCTCGGGTTGCTTTAAGTGTATGTGAGTATGTGGGAAGAGAAAACAGAGAAGGTGCAATGAGAGAGAGGGAAAGACGATGAGGAAATAGTAAAGAGAGTTGCAAAGGGTTGGTGAAAAGAGAAAGATAGATGGAAGATGATGATGGTAAGAGAGTTGTAAGGAAAGATGAT
>CAXKVI010000005.1:106612664-106638934 GCA_964058755.1 Campiglossa producta
GAATCTTATAGATTTGTGTTAAGGATGATTTTAGGCAGGTGTTAATTTTCAAGATATTTAAAAAAAAGAACGAGTTCGCACGCTACAAAAGTTGAATTTTTAGGAGAAATGCCAAAAAGAAAAAGGCTAATGTTACTCATACGCTGTGTTTGAATGTCCTTTTCTCGTGAATACGTTTTTTTTTTTCAATATCCTTGCAAATAATACTTTAATCCTTTGTAAAGTTCAAAGGTGGAGTTTTGTTGTACAGACTTATAAATATGAGGCAAATATTAAACTTATGTAATTTTTGAAGCCTTATTGGACTATTTTGTAAACAATGTAAGCTGCCAGGAAGAACTTTAACTCAAAATCAGCATTGGTTGTCGTTATCCTAGAACAATAAAACTTCGCACACTTGTTATTTAGGTTTAAACGCACCGATATAGAGGGTATGCATATCAAATTTCGAACCTTCAGTTTTTTCCATACATTTTTTGGACAGTCTAATGTACATACATACTTACATTTCCACCGATCTTAAAATTTCATCATTCGCTCCCTTTCCACCAATTGCGTAGATGTTATCATTTAATAGTACAACAGCATGCCAATATCGAGGCTGATTTATTGAAGGCAGTCGTTGCAGTGTTTTGGTTTTGAAATTCCAGCCGCTAACTTCGTTGACTGCTTTGTTGTTTCGTCGACCACCAATGAAAATTAAACTATCATCCATAAAAACTACTCGGAAATTCAGCACATCCATCTCGATATCGGTCCATTTCTGCCATAAATTTGATGTATTGTTATATTGAAAAATGGCCCTGCACTCTCCTCCCTGTCATATTTTGTAAGTTTTAAAACAACAGAGATGAAAGAAAATAAAAGCAGGAAAGTGATTAAAGAATAAATATATCCGCACAAGAATAAAAGCATGAACACAGATGAGAAAACTAACTACATATATGTGATAATATTTTCGGAAGTAAGAAGGTATGTTTATTAGTTATTAATATTTACCATCATATTAAAAGCCAAAAATGCCGGATTTCCAACCTGTTCTTCTGTCTGCTTTCTCGGATTAGTGAACCTTAGTGATACAGTTGCACGACTTGCAGGAAAGCCGACCCAAGTTAACGTTTCTATAGCCACGAAATGGCAACCCGGCAATGGTTGAATGTCACTCAATAGAAAGTTCGTATCGAATTGAGTTAGTCGAAGGCACGAAATAATGCCGGGTAGTTGTTCTTTGCGCGCAGACGCATTGTGTTCATACCAACGCTTTACAGCTTGAAAGGCATCTTTCTCAGTTGGTACATTCAAGTCATCACTCTCAAGAATCCTCTGCAGTTTGCTAGCTTCAAAATTTAGAAACTCAGGGCTTTGTATTACCTGTGGTGTAAAACGAAAAACGGGAGGATTACAATCGTATTCGAGATTGATTTTGGCTAATTAAATATTAAAAACAACTTACACTCATAAAATTCTCCAATTCATATTCCAAAATTTGCGCACTTAGTAAAGCACACTGGGTCTCTCTCTCCAGCGCATATATTCGCTCCAATGTATATTCGGTTATATGCTCTATTAGGAAGTCTACACAATTGGTAACAGCCTCGTCCAATTCGAAAGCCATAGCCGCCTTCAGCATTTGCCCCACATTGGCGATGGTTATGCGCATTTTGCCGGTGTAACAAAAAGTTATTAAACGTTCGAAAGATTCGCTATCGATTTCGGTAATTTCGATGACAGGACACATGCCGGCGTCGGTCTTGAAGAGTTGCTTGAAGAATGGACTTGCGGCCGATAGTATCAAGCGATGCGCCGTAACTCTGTGAATATGGAAATGGAAATGTGACTTTTCCTCTATGCTAGTAAATATAAAGGATCTGAATAACTTACAATGCATTTGGATTTGATAACTTAAATGTGACATCAATCAAATCTTGCTCATCAAAGTGGTCGTATATTTGGAAAACGAGCTTCTCCATAAAATAGTTTGCGCCATTGGGATTCACCTCGGACAGGCGTTGACGTGTACTGCATAATGCCATAGCCATTGCGACTGGAAATATGTTTTGTCTTTAGCGTATGTAAAAATATGGTATATGTTTCCTTTAGGGGACAACTCCTAATAAATTAGCTAAAAATATGGGAGATACCTCAAAAGACGCGTTTTGGCCTCAGGATCACGAATCCGGAATAACTTTTTTAATTTTTTGTTTTAGTGAAAAGTTATGGTCAAAAAACCGAAAAATGACCCGGGTCCGATACCAAAATTGGGGCGGAATCCATGGTATTTATGTGCGAAACACCTTTTTGAGTTGGCGGCCTTCGGCCGCGCTTATAAAAAATAACCCTGGGCTACGCCATCCCAAGTCCGGACGTGTTTTGGTATCGGACCCGGGTCATTTTTCGGTTTTTTGACCATAACTTTTCACTAAAACAAAAAATTTTAAAAGCACTTCCGGATTCGTTGTCCTGAGGCCAAAACCCGTCTTTTGAGCTATCTCCCATAATTTTAGCTAATATATTAGCAGTTGACCCAAGGAAACAAATACCAAAAAGTTTTGTAAGGAATGCGGACAACTCTGCTAAGAACAGTTTTTTGTATTTCAATGCTCACCAAATATTTTACTGATTCTAAGAAAATTTTCCGCTATTATCCTGTCGTACTTCACTAGAGTTTGCGTGGTTCAGAGATGTGTTTTTGTTTTGTGGAATGAAATAGCGGAGGAACTCACGATCAACGATAAACAACGAGGGGATTCCCCAATATCGATAATAATCGTATGGTATTGAGCATCCCTACAAGACAGATGACAATCATTTGATGCAACATTTGATTGTCATTGCTGTCAGCTAAACGATGATCGCTCCAATCATTTCACACGAGGAAAAAGAAAAAGTTGATGTCAACAACCATTGTGTATCAATAACAAGTGTGAACTCTTCTTTTGACAACACACATTAAAATGTCGGTTTGTTTACATCCTGCACGAATAACAGAAAAGCAATGGCGTTGTTTAACATCCTGCACACATCAACATGGCGGTCTCCTATCTTTTACCTAATGGTAGAAAGAGATGGGAAGATGGAAAGAAGTGAGACAAAAAAGGAAATTAAAAACAGGTGACTAAACTCACTTTGAAATTTTCACGCCTATGCCCAAAACGTATTCAACAAAGTGTGCTTGAATTTGACGTTGCTCTCAATCGGAACCAGGGTATAATGTCAAACAGAAAAATATTTTAACCCAGTTGAAAATTTTTTTTCCGTTTATAAGCTTTTAGGAAAAAATTTGTAAATTAACTTTTGTTTTAAATTTTCAATATTTATATTTTACCTTTAATTCAAATAAGCAATACGAAAGAATATTCGGTAGCAAATTTAGAAGTATTTTATTGGTACTGAAAAAAACTTCGGTGCCAGTGAAGAACGGTTGGAATTCAATTGTTTTGTAAGCTAAGGTAAGAAAACTGTAACCAAACATTTTTTACATAAATCGCGGATGGTATAAGAGTAAATTATTGCTAATATTAAAGAAGAGAAAATGATACCCAATTTACATGTGGTGCACCATAAAGGATTAATTCATTTGTTTATATTCGTTTGACATTATAGCCCCTTACAAGAGAAAATATTTAACTGTCAAGCACACTTTGTTGAATACATTTTGCCTATGCCTATGATATCACACTTGTTATTAACCACAATTTCAAACAGGTGTTAAACTCAGTTTGGAATTTTGACGTCTATGCAGAAGAGTTTACACTTTGTATTGATACACAATGTGAACAACTGTGTCCGTGAGAGTTTTTGTCTCCCTCTAACACAGTACTCATTTGAATTAAGCATATATCTGTCTCACTTAATTTTTGGATCAATGATGATGTCATATGGTGATTTCGTTTCATCAAAAAAATGCGCATTTTTGTTACACTCTTCAATTTTCCGTTTTCGTTTGCAAAATGAAGGTAAAACGTCAAACATGATATATTTTCGTTTCCTAAAAATGTACACTTCAGGAGTGTAAAAAACTAACACTTTTTACCCTCTGAAGCTTTGAGAGGGTAGCTGGTTGCACTGAAAATCAGCTACCGAAAATTCGATTTGACAGATAAATTTGGTGAAATAAATTGGATTTTGCAATAACAATTAAATATGGGTGATAAACGAAACTTAATTATTCATGCACATAGCGTAGCAAATTTGGCAGTGTTTTTTGTTCGTTTTATCGATAGCAGGTTCATGTAGAACGGGTACACTTTTATCACACTTTTACAGTGTTCTGTGCAAGGGTGTAAACATGTTCAACGTGCAAGTGTACATTTTTTTTCGATGAAACGAAATCAGCAATAATGATATCACAACTGACAACTGTCATAACCTGTCATAGCTGATGTAAAAATGATGTTTATAATATTTTTTTATTAAAATATTTATTTTTCCAAATCAAATAAAATTGCATGTAAATGCATATGTACATAAATAAAACAGCTTAAAAACTAATTATATAATACTAGGACTGGCATTAAACAAAATTTTGCGAGATTAAACAGCGATGGATGAAGCGTCATGTTATTCGATGAGGACACTGAAGATTCCGGAACGCAACATTCTCTTTGAGTATTTTCTCACACCCGTGTTGTGGCACGATAATTTATAAGTTAATGGATACATTCTTAGGGCCGCTTGCATAAAAGCTGATAACGACTAACCGGAGTTTAATTGACGTATTTTGTATGGTTAGCTGTCAAGTTAATCACCGATTAGGCTTAATCGGCTTTTATGCAAGTGGCCCTTAGCGTGTCCGCATACGGAGCGAATCGTCATAGACGCGTATTAGACGCTACATTCGATTTTTGTACGCTTTGTTGCTGAACACGTATATTTGCATGAAGAGCTGCACACGAATCGGCAGCTGCACGAAAGTGGCAAAGCATGAAAGCTACATGCTGCTCAGCGTATGACAATGCTGGTCGCCAGGCGTCGTACGCTTAGAAAGAGGAAGAATAAGCATTTGTTTACATTTTTCATTTCCGATTTTTGTGTGCCGTGGCTTTGCTTTCTTTTTTTCAATGCAATTAATTGTTTATTTTTAAAAAAAAAAATGGAAATTTTTCAAAATTTGCAGAATCGGAGAAAAGATGTACATCTATTACGTGTTAATTAATTAATATTGCAATTTTGACAGCTCTTTGTGTGCTTTTTTTTATGCAGCGTCGGGTGCAGATCTTGAGACGCAGGGAAATTCGTCATCAGTGAAATGACAAGTACGCGTCTATGACGATCCGCCTCGTCTGCGGACAACAAGAGCCGTCACTCGTTATAAATGCAAGGAAAAAGATGGATGCCGTTTTCTTTCAGGGTTTCGGTAATTTTGTTTTCCTCAGTTTTGTAAATTCGACAGCTGGTAAATTTTTTTTCGACTCTTGTGTTATTTCAGTTCTCATCTATTTTCTTTTACACATTTTGTTTTGATTTGACAATAACATATTTATATCGATATTACCAAAACCCTGAAAGAAAACGGCATCCATCTTGTTCGTTGCTTTCATAACGAGTGGTGGCTCCTGTTTATATATTCTCTTTGCTTAAGTAGCATTTGTGAAGCGGCGCGTCATCTGGGGATGCCATGCATATGGTTGGTGGCGGCTACGGTCAAGGAGTGAGAACAAGCTGAGCTACTTGATTTCGAGACTCTATCGTTTCTCATAATTAAATTTATATGATTTTGTATGAGCGTAAGGTGGAACCGTTAACTTCGTCAATAAATCAGAGAATCATGTATGTAAACTAAAAAATGTAAACTTTAAAAACGCTTTTTTTTATTATTAAATTAAAATTGATACTTATCTGTTTTTATCATAAAAATTTGGTTCGCCGCTTCTTGTTTGAATATTACACAAATAATCATAATGAAAAAAATGAGCATAGACTAAAATTTTTCCAGTTTTGACAATACACCATTTGTTATTAACATTTTATGCGTCATGTGACAGTCAGCTATGACAATTAATGACAATTGTCAGTGTTTTTGTCAAAACGTCATCAGCATTGTTAATTGAGAGTGTGAGTGGGTTAGTAAAAATATCAGCCCGTCTTGTAGGGATGGTACTGTGGCGAATGTTCTCAAGAATCGCTTATTCCTAACTGTATTCCACCAATAGCTCACTACTGCAACGGAAAGAACTACAGCTGTCCCAGCTCCAAGTGCACTTGGAGAAATATCTTCAATTTCACCTTGATTTCCAACATATCGAGTCGTGTGCGCAAAAAAGACGTAGGAGCCACGATTTTCGATTTCCCGCTGTTTTATTCAAATCGATAGTCTAATCTCACACGCATCATCTCTCAAAGTTGTATCGCAATAAAAAGTAATGTAATGTAGTGTTCATGCTGAGTTTTAAAGGCTCTGGACATACATTTCGAAGATACGTTCATGCTACCGCATTTCTAAAGCGGGCTACTCACCTGGCAAGAAATGCCTCAAGAAAAAAACGAGCATATATTTCTTGTGCCTGGTCAAGAAATTTTGACGTTTACCAAACTTTCCATTTTTTTGCAAATTACTCTTATAAAACTGTACAAAATATGTTTAGCGAGACATGTACTCACCTTTTCCGTGAATCTGCACGTTTACCTCAAGAAATATATACGAGCTTATTTATTTCTTGAGGTAAACCGGCGTTGCCAACTATCGAAAAGTGTGGTATTTTTTCTTATGAGCTGAGTATTGGCTCAAGAAAATTTGACGTGTAAAAACGTTTCTTGACCATTTCTTGAGCGTTTTTTTATATGGAGTTTGACATTTCTTGGCAGGTGAGTAGCCCGCTTAATGCATTTAGCTGACGGTTGCAATTAGTTTAGGT
This sequence comes from Campiglossa producta, assembly GCA_964058755.1. Classification (NCBI taxonomy): domain Eukaryota; kingdom Metazoa; phylum Arthropoda; class Insecta; order Diptera; family Tephritidae; genus Campiglossa; species Campiglossa producta. The sequence goes on from CAXKVI010000005.1 coordinate 106,619,519, forward strand.
TATGAGCATGTTTACAAAAAGTTGAAATTTTTTTAATAAATTTGGTCTATTTATATTGTTTCACAAGCATCACAATCTATGGTTGAACTGACAGCTGTGGCTAACTGTTCTTTCATGCACAGTTAGTTTTCGATCTCTCAAACTATCACCATTTTTGTATTCTTGTTGACATTGCTTTACATAGTTCGCGGAAAGGCTACGGAATTCGTTTGCGTGTTTTTATGCCCAAAATACATGTGCAGCGATTTGGGCTGCAGCGATGCTGGTTTTACTGCTGATTGAACAAACTGTGAACACACGAGCAGGGAAATTTACCTGGCAGTTCTATGCAGTGACACTTGATCCACATTTTTCAAACTCACTTATAATGCACATAAAATAGATAATATATGTTTCAAGCACTTCATTAAAAATAAAAATTACATTTTTTATAAATTTTATAATTTAAAAATGCAAAATAAATTGAAATCACAAAATAAATTTTTTTTTTTGGCATTTTGTTTTTGGCTTGTTCGTGCTTGCGTTCTTTAGATTTTCGTCGCCCGAGAAAATTTTAGTTCTCAAGATTTTCTATGTGTACTCAATCATTTGAAGTATCAATCATTCAATAGGAGATAACTTTGGCAACTCTGCACTATTGATAAGCCCAGCTGTTCAATGATCCGATCGGATTAATCCGAATTTGACTGATTTTCTCCCAAACGCTGAAAATTAAAATTTTTTTTTGTTTGGAAAAGGTGTGAAAAAGTAAATTGATGCACAATGCCTTAATTTAAACAATTAAAGTGAAGTGTGCGTGACCAATTAAAAGCAACCCAAAAAACACAAAGTAAAGCAAATAAATAGTTACGCGAAATTCCTGTATGCAACGGAGCACGGTATATAAATGCTGAGTGTGCCAGAGAACAGCAACAATGTCTGCAAAACCACAACGAAAATCGGCGGCTGGCTCTATTGGAAACTCCAAAATGCATAATGATGGATCACATAATGAGAAATCGAAATATGGTTTAACAACGCGCGTTGCATTGGCGCGCCTGCATGATGATATTGAAAAATTGTTGCGTGAGCATGAGGCCACCTACGCCAAGGAGAGGTATGTACTGTGAAAGGAGCGGCATTTGCGATGCGTATATGCAGATGCGTGTGCTTTCGTGTGTCATCTATTATTAATATATGAGCCGTTTAAAGCACAAGTGGCATAAGTCCAGTTTTTTTTTTTAGTTAGGCATGACGTTATGGAATAGAAAATGTGTTCTATATAACACGCTAACGGGGTAACTGCTAGCTACCAAGAAGAAACCGAATAAATAGCAAAACTAACTTGTTAAATCAAGGGTGCCCCCTATTTGTGGACAACACAAAAGCTTGAATGTCTCAGTTCGAGAAAAGGTGGACTTATGCCACTTGTGGTTTAAGGGGCTCATATATTTATGTATATTTTAACAGAGGCGTCTGGAGAGAGGGCGAAGTGGAGGGAGTGTGCCACTCTAGACTGAACAGTTACTTGAGCAGTGTTTCACGATTAAAACACCAATACCAACCTAGCCCTGATCATCACTTGGACCCTATCCTCGTTCTATCCCAACAAAATTCAGACGATCTGATATAGAGCTACTATGCTGTGTTGTAACCAGGTGTAGCCCTGCCCAAATGTCAGACAGGGTCAACCTGCGTACATTGCTCATGGCCGGGTCGATATAATAAAACGGCCCGGGACGTTTTGGTACGATGGGTACAGTACTGGTACCGTTCTCGTAGAACCGGCAATACGTAGAAACTAGACATGTGGGCCATGTAGGTCATTTAGCGTTACCCAGGGTGCACCAATGGGTTGGCGACCTACTCTTACACCCCACAGAGCTACTATCTAAAGAGGCAACGAAAAACGCAAAGTCACGAACTATCTAGTTGCATGATCTTTTGAAGAACCCAAGGGAAAGGAGTTGGTCCTACAAATTAATAACGCATAAAGCTTAAAAGGTGCGTTGCGTGACATGTTGGGACACGAAATAACAGTTCTTGATCGGGTCATTTCGATGGCCCCCAAAACGCAAATTTGATTGATTGGACTATGTTGTTGTTGTTGTTAACAATGCATTGCCCTGTCTAGAGTGTATGATCATTCCGAAGATCTTCATCAAGCTCTTCTAAGGGGAGTCCAAGGAAACGTGCAGTTTCAACAGGGTTTGTCCAGAGGGACAGAGGGGTTAGAAGAGTAGGTTCAAATGAACAATTGAAGAGATGTAGAGTATCATGGGGGGTCCTACCACATGCAGGGCATGTGTTTGAGATTGTGTCATTAAGTCTGGACAAGTAGGAGTTTAACCTTACACTATATCCAGACCTAAGCTGTGCCAGGGTAACTCTTGTCTCCCTTGGTAAGGTGCGTTCTTCTTCAGCAATATCCGGTGGAGGACTGTTCAGAACGGGGTTCACAGGTAGAGATCCGACAAAAGTATCTACCGACTCGGTGTGGATGTCGGTTAGAGCCCGCTTATGATTCTGCAGATCAAACGGCAAGGTAATATGATGCCGGATCTCATCATAATGTTTACGGAGATGTTTCCTTATGTCTCTCGGGGGCGGATCTATGTCCAAAAGATGACGGTTTGGATGTGCTGGCTTGTGGCAGTTCAGAAGGAATTGCTTGCTCAGCATTTCCGCATGCTCTTTTACATTGGTTCCCTATGTACAGTCACTTCTCAGAGCAGAAAACCCAGGACATCGCCATGGATCTCTGCGCAGTGGAACCACCCGGGGTTTTACCTCGGCCAAGGACTGTCACTTTCAATGTAACCCTGTTTAGTATTGATTGGACTATGAGAACCGGCTGTTGTAGGATCGCGTTGACCCTACATAATGTGCGTCGCTGTTGTAGGATATCAACCAGCTATTCACCTTTTTTCGAAAAAGAAAGACACAACGGGTATCGACATGCGTAAGAGTATGTCGCCTCCCCGTAGGTGCACCCTGGGTAACGCTAAATGACCTACATGGCCTACACGGCTAGTTTCTTGTATTGCCGGTGCTGTACCCATCGTGCCGAAACGAGCCGGGCCGTTTTCTTATATCGACCCGGCCAAGAGCAATACACTCGGGGTGACCCTGTCTGACATTTAGGCAGGGCTACACCTCGTTACAACAACAGCATGCAACCTGAATGTTGATTTACGGATATGTCGTTGTTGTTGTTGTTGTTGTTGTTGTTGGTGTTGTTGTTAACAGGTTTTGGGGAGTGATGCCGAAATTGACAGGCCTTGGCCGGATATGAACCCGGTACGCCGCGGTACTCCCTTGCGGTACTGCCCGACTGTCGTGGTAGCAATTTGGTATGAGCAGTGGAACCTTCTAGGTTATGTCATTCCTCCTCAGTTTAGCTGGGTTATGAAAACAATAATAAGCGTCTTGAAAACTCCTTCTCGCAACTGTTCTACGCCCCTGCATATCTGTACCTACATATTCTGTTTGCACACTCAATTATTAATAATACATATTTGGAATGTGTCCAAAAAAAAAGCTTATTTTTATTGTTGTTCTTGTTGCAGCCTCTATCACAAATTACGTTCAGCATTCGTTAAACCTAGCGACACACCACTTGGATGGCCTGCAATCTCTGCCACTCTATTAACGATGATTGCGCTGCTGATTGCCGAGGCATATCTTGCTGCCATCTGTGTTGCGGCTATCTTATCGCTGGACTTGTGCGTTGTAGTGCGTGAAAACAATTTACGTCGCACCGAAATCTACCGCAAGACACGTCAAGCACTCGCCGATATAAGACTCGCCGAACGTGATTTATGCGGCGATTGGCAACCATCAAATTATCCACATCTTTGTTGTCCAATATCGCCTTGCGTGTCGTTGCAGTGGACATATCGCGATGGTCAAATTGTTAATTTGCCATGGGCTCTATTAGTACGTGGTGATCATATTGTACTGCGACCGGGTCATATCACGCCTGGACCATGTACGGAGGTGAATGGCAAACGTAAATTCGAATTTAATGAAATATATGGACCAACGCAAGTGAATGATCCGCCAGTGCGGCCTTTAGCTCGTGCCCCCCTCCCCGATTTGATATGCACTTTGGAGACAACGCCATTTTTGGACAATTTAAGGGTTATGTTGGAGCATGCTTTAAAACGGCCGTCAACAATTTACAATCAACAGCGGTATTTGGTGAGTAGGTGAAAAGAATTTGGTTGACAGCTTTTGTAAAAAGGTGTTAATTAAGTTATAACTATTCCTCTACGTATCACATTCACTATATCGTTTCCCTTTGCAGCTGGTAACCAAATACATCCAACAATGGGGCTTCATAAGCGCTTTATTCATAACATTTCTCGCCGGCTTTCTACGCATACATGGTTTGAGCAGTGCACCCAATGCTGGGCGACATCCCGATGATCAACATTACTGGAAATATGTTTTCTTAGAAACACCAGCTGCTGCCGTCATACCATTACTACCACTAATTTTTCCCTTAATGTGGATATCAATGAACCTGTGGGGTGTCGCACGTTTACAATGTTTTCTCAAAATACCACAAGTACTCATAACTAAAGATTCGGAAAAATCATTCGAAGAAGATTTAGATGCGCCCACCTATGATTATGATAATATTTCATTGTTACGTTCAAATGTTTTTCGTAATTGGTTGCAGTTGTGGAATGGCGATAGCGAACTACTGCCACGGTCATCGAATTTAGTACAAGTGCTGGGTTCAATAACGGCACTCTGTTGCATTGACAAGAAGGGTATACTTTCATGGCCAAATCCGACGGCAGAGAAGGTTTTCTTTTTACATGATACCGATGATGAGCGTTTGGATGAGCGCAGTACGAGTTGTTCGACACTAAATACGGAGAGTAATGCAACGACTCAAACAGAGAGTAAGGATGGTGGTATTGTCGCGGAGGTATTAGATTTGACACATGATCAACATTGCCCATTTCGTTTGGAGTTTGATGACCACGAATGGAAGGCGCATATAAAATCGTTGAAACCGTTGGGTAGGTATTGTACTAGTAATTCTGGTTTGAAATGACCATAAATAAAATAAAATAAAATAAAATAAAAATAAACAAAACGATAGAATAAAATGAAATATAAATAAAATACCAATAAAATAATATAAAAAAGTAAAATAAAATAATAAAAAAATAAAATAATAAATAAATAAAATAAAATAATGTAAAAATAAAATAAAATAATATAAAAATAAAAATAAAAATTAAAGAAAACAAAAAAAAAACAGTAAAAAAATAAAAAAAAAAATAAAAATAAAAATGAAATAAAATAAAATAAAAATAAAAACAAAATAAAAATAAAATAAAAATAAGAACAAAAAAAAAATTAAAAAAAAAAAAAAAAAAAAAAATTAAAAAAAAAATAAAAATAAAAAAAGTAAAATAAAAATTAAATAAACATAAATATAAAATAAATTAAATAATAAAAAGATAATAAAACAAAATAAAATAAAAAAAATGAACAAAATAAAAATAAAAAAAAATAGAATAAAAATAGAATAAGATAAAAAAAAAATAAAAATAAAATAAAATAACAAAATAAAAAAAATTGAATAAAAATGAAAGAAAAAAATAAAAACAAGTTAAAGAAAAAAATAAAACAAAAATAAAATATACAACGTGGTATTATAATATAAAGCAAATGAAGTAAAATGAAAAATAAATAAAATAAAAAAATTAAAATAGAGGAAGATAAAAAAAATAACATAACCCAATTTAATTTTAAAACCGTCATTAAACTAACCTAAAACAATGGCGTACTTTAAACGGTTGTTTTTTCATATAATCTGATTTCTAGAAATGACATACTTATACCAAAATATCTTCACAGGTCTCGCAATTCTGCTAAACACTTGCTCACCCTTGACGCATGCGCATTATGCGCAATTTTGTGGACACGTAACCGCTGTGGCAATGCTGGATAAAGATTTAGTGCCCGTCACAAATCGGTATGCACTCGTTGACACCAGTTTGACTAGCTTTTTGCATGGGTACGTAGTACATAATCCAAGCTTGCTTGCTATACAAGATTGTTTTCCTAAATTTTTGGTTTATAATATTTAAATATAAATTGTCTTTCTACTTTTTGCCTATATTAGATAACAATGAATTTACGTCCTAACTTTATTCCACCTAAAAATATAAAAATCTTATAGTTTTCTCAATAATATTTTTCCTCTTCAATGTAATTGAGTATTATTTTGTATTTTGCACAAATGAAATAATTGCCGTCGAAACAAAATTCAAAATATTCAAAAAAAAAAAAGAAATCATTTTTGTGCGCACATACTTATGTACATGGCTATTGGAAGCAAGCAAATTGTGCAATAATCATACCGAATTGAATGAAACTAAAGTAAGCTATGCATTTAAGTGAGCATATTTGAAGTTCATGTAAGATGCGAAGCTATTTTCTACAGCACTACACTGACGCACTTACCACCAAAAAAAAAAAAAAAAAAATACAATTCCAAACAAAAAAGTGTTGCCCTTTTCAACTAGAAACATTTTTGTTTTATTTGCTCTTTTTACAAATTTTCATACAAAAATTAATATGCTCTTTAATTGCTTATTTTTATGTAAGAATTTATATTTATTAACTTAAAATCGGTGTTAAAAATCAATGAGATTGGACCAATATAACACATCGCCCCCATATAATCGATAGTTCCGATAATTTCGGTATGAGCTTAAGTTAAATTCACACAGGCTGTACTGGGATCAAACAATGAAAATCGTGACGCTTATTCATGAAAGGTATTTAGCCTTCGACACAGCCGAAGACAGCTTTCCTTACTTGTTTTTAATTAATTTAAAAAGGAGGATTTTTACTTAGCCGTCGATAAATCGACCGTCTTCGCGGAATTATCGTAACGGTTATTTTTTCAAAATCTAAAAACCAGTTGTGCCAAAATTGGCTTTGTTTTTTATTGTATGGAAAAGTTTATACAGCGATAAAGAAAATGAAAACTATTTCCCTTGCGATAATTTAGCGCAAAAAACTATTTAATAAAATATTTTTTCTGCTTTATGTAATCCTGTTATGCTTTCCCGTCGATCTTTCTTTGTTCCCATGACTAGATATATAACTTTTCCTTAACACTGCCAGTTCCTTTCCTACTACTACGTATGTCCTTATGTATTATATAAAAAATAAACCAGTTGAAATTTTTGAGTTCATCTTTTCTTGCGACGCTGCTGTTCCGTATTTTCTTATAAAAAATTATGTTATATACCTTTTTTCCACTGGAAATGTACTCGTCATATACAAAATCCATTTGTGATCATAGCTTCGTAGTAAAATAATCGATTATTTATTTACTTACTATAAGTTTGTGTACCTACAAAAACTAAAAAAAAATTCATTAATCACGCCTTTTTTGGTTTTGTATTTTCAAATTCTCCCATATAAATTTTCCTCAACCGCCCGCCAGCCTTAGTATGTCCTTTTTGTCGAATAAAATTTTACCATAATCATATTATCATAATCATATCATCATTTACTTCACAATACCAATTCCTAATAAATTTCTAATAATATTTTTTATTTTATTTTTACGTAAATTTACTATGTAGACGTTGTCTCTGCGAATTGGCCAAACAAATTGGCTTTACCGATCATGCCACTGATCGTTTTACGCTCGAAGGTCAATTGGCTTCTTACAGACATTTGGTGAGTTGTAATTTTTATTGTGCATAACTGCAATATCGAACTAATTTTAAATATTTTCTTTTCTCTCACATTTTTTTTCTCATTTCTTTTTTCTCTTTTCATTTTTTCTACTTTAATTTCTCTTTTTCTTTTCTAATTCATTTTCTTCTGTTCGTCTATATTTCCTCTATCCCTTTTTCCCTTAAACCCACTTAATTTTCTTTATCTCACCTATAATTTTTTAAATATTTTTTTCATCTCCCTCTAATTTCTTTTTTTTTAAACTCTTTCATACTTTTCAACCCTTTTAACCATTGCATCTATCATCCTTCTATGTCCCTGATCCCACTTTACTTACTATCTTTACTCTCTGATCTCAATCTCCCTTTTATGTCTCCCTCATATGCTCCATAATTTCTGTCTCCCTCTATTCTTTCATCCCTCTTTCAACCTTCCATCTATTATCAATCTCTTCATCCTTCATGTATTTCCTCTCAAATTCGCCTTTTTCTCTCTACCATTTTTAACTTCGTCTCACTATAAATCTCCAATCATTTTCTATTCCTCTCATCCATTTTCTGCCTTCTCCCATTTATATCTATATTTTCTCTCTGATCTCTATTCATCATCTTTCCTTACAACTCTCTTACCATCATCATCTTCCATCTATCTTTCTCTTTTCACCAACCCTTTGCAACTCTCTTTACTATTTCCTCATCGTCTTTCCCTCTCTCTCATTGCACCTTCTCTGTTTTCTCTTCCCACATACTCACATACACTTAAAGCAACCCGAGGTAGTACGCCGTGACATACGCTTCGCACGTCAATTACAACTCTCTTCCAAAGTGAAAGTGCCTTTTCCGCACTCTCTATCGGTGGTAATGCGCGAGAATCCTGCTGGCTACCTCTCGCTCTTCACGCAAGGCACCGCCGACATAATCATGGATTTTTGTGATGACTTCTGGGATGGCAAAGATTTACGACCGCTCTCAGCGCAGGATCGCAAGAAAGCGCTCGATTTCTATCAACGTAGCGCACTCACCGCCTACTGCACAGCCTTTTCATATCGACCACTCCGTCATGGTATTCACGGCGCACTCAGTGGCGCGAAACACACAGGCGGGCCCATAGCATATCTAGAGTTACCACCCGAATCAAAAATACGTATGCAGCATGTAGATCGTGCACATTGTGACTTTGGCAGCGGTCATGGTCACACAAAATTGAGTCACAGCATTAGCACCGATTCGCTGCTCTTCTCCGAGGCAAAAGATGATCACGATATCAATGATGTTGATGGTTGTTTCGAAATGCAATGTCATCAAGTATTCATCGGTATGGTCACGATGCAATATCAGGCGCAAACAGATATCGTACAGCTGGTTGAACGTTTGGAGCGCGCTTGCATACGCTTCGTACACTTTAGCAAAGAGAATGAGTTGCGTTCGCGCGTGTTCTCTGAGAAAATGGGTTTGGAATCAGGTTGGAATTGTCATATATCATTGTTGAATGAAGCAGCGGATGATAAGACTTCCACGCACACGGGCGCTGCTGCAACAACAAATGCTTCCGCTGATAAAGCGACTAATTGTGGTACGTCCACGAGTGCTAAGTTAGTGAGTGGGCAAACACCCACAACGCATGCGAATGCCATCAACATTGTTGAGTCTGCTCATAACAATCATACAACAACCACCACCGCCATTACCATCAACAACACAAGCATTACCAATTCGCCAACCACTGCCATCAACAAAAATTGTAATACGCCTTCATTGCTCCCAAATCATGTTGAAGACATAAATAATCAGTGCACTCCAACAAGCACGCATAACAACAACACAAGCATCATAAGCAAACCAAAAGCAAACAACAACCAGAACATGAATAATAGTAGTATTAGTAGTAGTAATAGTAGTAAAAGTAGCACGCATCACCAACATCAAACGCACCTAAATGCATCAAACATTGCAGATAATGATGCTGATTTACATCGTCTAATACCACCACACAATCTGGAGGCTTCCAAAACACTCAGCTCATCAGCGCCTTGCGCTATATCTAATCCTGACGAATATCAAATGGTACAATTGAGTTCAACACCACCAACACGACGAAGTAGCGCTAGCTGTGGTGATAATAATAGCATAAAAGATGAATCGCTACAGCTAATAGATGAGGAGGCACACAAAGCGCCAGCTGATACCACAACAGAAGAGCAACGTCAATCAGACGACTCAGCTATGGATGAAAATTGTCGCTCCATGAGCATTATTACTGAGAGCACAGAACAGAGCGCACCCGTACATTTTGATATGTCAAATCGCGCAAAATTGCCACGTGGCATTGAAAATATACGCCCTCACCTAGAGCAAGTCGACAACGTGCCCCTACAAGTGTCACTCTTCACCGATTGTTCACCGGAGGCTACACGTCAAATGCTCGATATAATGCAATCATATGGTGAGATAGTTGTTTGTCTCGGTTCGGCGGCAAGCAATTCAAATGCGAAAATATTTTTACAAGCCGATTGTAGTATAGCTGTTGAACCGCTATATCCACAAGTGTGTCAAGATGTGCCAGCTTATAACGAAAGTAATTTAACTAATAATAAATTACGTTTGCTGCGCATCAAACGTGATCTAAATGGCGAAGAGAAATATGGCAGTCATGAGCCATATACCGCTGAAGAGTTACTCGAAACTGGCTATTATGGTAATGATGAACCACAAATGCGTCCAATGCAATCTGCTGGCAATACTGTTTCACCCGTCTATCTAAGTCGGGTGCTAAATTCGCTGCCCTGTTCAATATCGGTGTGCCGCGATGAACCGTTATCTTTGGTGGCCATCATTGAGTTGTCACGTCGATTCTCTTCGGGTCTCTGGAATTGTATACAGTATTGGGCTTGTTGTGCTGGCGCTCTCTCGGCGATAAATATTTTGAGTGCTTGTCTTTCACTGCCGCCTTTGCTGACCCCGCTCATGGTTATATATTTGATGTGCGTACCTGTGCCGTTAATTTCGCTCTCATTGGCTCATATTGATGTCGATCCGCGAACTATGAATCGTGCTACAGGCAAAAAGCAAACTGAATATGATACGCGTGTTTTTGGTTTTGTGCTTTGGTGTTATGGCTGCAAATTTATCGCACCGATTTTGGTTATGGTGAGTAAACTATTTTAGTTTATATTTTTGTTTTTGCATTTTCGCATATTTCTGAAGTGGAATACAATTAAAAAATTATCGTAATAACCAAAAATCGTTTAAAGTAAAGGTTATCTGTTAAATTAAGTGGTGGTTACCGGAGAAGTGCATTGACCCTCTTACGAAACTAATCTCAACGTCTAACCTAAAAGTCGTACTTATGAGTATATAACTACACTCCCTTCCAATCCTAGCTTCCCGCAACGATTCATATCCTAACCAGTTCAGCGGGGCTCTGTTTCCAGTGAGACCATTACTCTTTCGAGGAATTGCAGTAATTCATTCTTAATTATCTAAAATTAGGTAAAATAAATCATATCAAGCTTATTTTTTACGACATATTTTACTCTAACAGTACTAGCGATACTTTCCAAATCGAGGGCAGCATGATGACATACATGTTATTGTTGTTGCCCTCCATTTACGATTGTACTGATGTTGAGTATACGATCTCACTGCCACCGATCTTGTTCTACAGACTCTTTTATCGACAGCAGTGGAAACGTAACCCGACAGTCCTTTGCCGAAATAGCACCTTGTAGTAAAAGCCGACTGCTTTGGAAACGATTTCGTTGGGCCCCTAAACAGGGTCGAATGGCATGAACGACTGGCATACCCATCATTTTAGTGAAGTTGAGAGCTTTTGCTGTGGTCGACAGGCAGAGTCTTGTGGATCTGTTCATATAGTCAATATGTCCAGATATCCCTGAAGACAGTTCGAGAACTTACTACGGACTCGGATGTCATCAGCCACACCAAATACTCCGATGCCACTGGCTTCAAGATCTATCGAAATTTCCTTTTCGGCCCCAACCCAGAGTTTCGGAAGCAGGCCTACTCCTCACCCACTTTTCTCGAATAAGACAAAACTCCGCGTCAGATTCACACAACTCCTAAACAAATCAGGGCTCTTGTGATAGAATCAGGCAGGACTTTGGTAAAACCTGCTCTTAAAGCAGAAAAACGCTCAAGGAATCCTCTATTCGCTTTTGAATCTTCTGGTTTGATTTAAAGAACTCTAATCAATTTTAATTTTTTTTTTCTATTTCTTTATGTCCAAACAGATTTTATCATATTGTGCATTTATGGCGCATCCCATTGAGCTAATCGATGTTGATGAGGACAAACTTCATATCAATTTGCATATCGCGCGCATTTTCTCGTTTCTTGGCATTCTACTGCATTTCGGTAATTAAACAACCATTCAACAATTTGAATATACCTTCACTTATATTTCCATTTCTTTTTGTTTTCAGTAACGATATCCGCTTCTTTTGTGGATCGTGATCACTCGCTGTGGCAGCGTAATCCCTTTCGCAATAGCATTTGGTCTTTTACGTGCGGCTGTACGCTACTTGTGCATATAATCATTTGTGTCGTACAAATATGCCTCTATGAAAATTATATCGCGGAAGCATGTAGCATATGGCCAGCTATAGCTTTCCTCTACAGTGGAAGTTTGATAAGTTTAATTAATACAGAAATTTGTAAATGGCAAGAAATTAAGTGAGTTTGCTTTTATTTGATATATCTTCTTAGTTCGAGTACTAAATTGTGAAACCTTTCTTCAAATATAGGGTAAACACACGCTATCAACGCCGTGCGCGTTTGGATTTTGGCACAAAATTGGGCATGAATTCACCATTTTAAATGTGCGCCCGATCATCATTAGCTGTTGAGTTACTTACTTACTTAAAATAGCCTTTAACCACCTAGGTGATTTTGGCCCCGAGAAACGGGTTGTGCGTAAGGTTTGGGACCCACCACATAAAACAAAATTCCAATAGGCTGTAGAGTTACAACATAGAAACTTTTAAGACTTCTAAAGTTCGAAAGAATACAGACACCAAAATAAAATATATTTGAACGCGCATTAAAAGGCCGTTCTGTTAAAAAGAACAACAACAATGCACTGAAAAAAAAAAAAAAATTATCAACAAATCAAGACGTAGTGCTGAAAAAAGGGAAGAATATGGGGGTGGAGTGACAACGAGGTAATATCGGATTCGGAATCAAAACTAACACTTCGTTGAGTGAAATATTTACTAGCTTCAATTCTCATACCGACATTACTTGGGCTCCACAACAACCCGTATTACTAAAAGGATCAAGACGTAGTGCTGAAAAAAGGGAAGAATATGGGGGTGGAGTGACAACGAGGTGATATCGCATTCGGAATCGAAACTCTAATACTTCGTGGAATGAAATATTTACTAGCTTCAATTCTCATACCGACATTACTTGGGCTACACAACAACCCGTATCAATAATAGAATTTAGTTAAGAAATTAAAAAAAAAAACAATGAGTTTATATGTATTTTTGTATTGAAAGCCAAATGTGAGTGCGCCGCTGACACTGCCTTATAACAAAGCTTCACATAATTAAAATGTTCATCTGAAATTAAAAAAAAACTGGAGTCTAAAATTGAATGGCGAACCTAAATTTTTACGATCTCGGAATTTTTTTATTTTTTTCCAACTAATTTTTTGCTGACATGGAAAAACCACCAAAATTCATTCGGATCGGAAAGCGGCAAATTTTCATCCCTTGACGATTTTACAGTTAATGGCCAAATTTTCTCTGAACGACATAGCTTTCAAAATAAATTTCAGAATGGTTAATTAGAATTCAAAAACATTAAATGTATTTTGGAATAGTCTATTGCTCTTTAGAAACTGCCAAATGTATTTCAGAAAAGTCATTTGTTCTTCGGAAATTGTAAAATGTGTTTTAGAAACCGTAAAATGTATTTCAGAAAAGTCAGTTGTTCTTCGGAAATTGTAAAATGTATTTTAGAAACTGTAAAACGTATAGGTTTAGAAACCGTAAAATCTACTTTAGAAACAGGTGTACTTCAAAAGACTTTCGACGGCGTATATCGTCAAAAAAGTCTGTTCAATTCTGATAGGTTTTTTTTTGCAACTGTGAGCGCCATAAATGTTTTAACTTAGACTAACTTGCACTTAGATTTACTTAAAAAAAGGCGGAATGAAAATCAAGGTATGACACCGATTAAAATAACGTTCCGGTTTCGGTTTCGGTTTCGTTCTTCAATGTTTATTTCGATTTCGATTACGGTTTCCAAATAAAAACACGAACGCAAAAAATGTTTACTACTACGAAACTTAAGTATGTAGCTGCAAAATACATAGGTCTGAATTTTTAAAACATTTTTTCAATATACATAATAACACTATACGACAAAATCTACTTTTATCTGGGTATTGGACTAAATTAACTTTTTTAAAAAGTTTAAGAAATAATTAAAAAAAAAGGCATTCCCTGTTTTTCGAAGTAAGCCTCCAAAACTTAGTTACGGGTTTTCGAAGTTCGAAGTTGTGCCCAACGAAGATTTGGTTTTCTAACTGTTTTGAAAAAGGTTAAATGTGGGCGTGGCCTTCTTGCTCCTCTTACTTGATTGGTGTACTTTCCTTTTATTTGACGGTGTATTTTTTAAATTTTTTTAGAAAACCAAATTTTCGAAGAGTCCAACATCGAACTTCGAAAGCCCATAACTAAGTTTTGGAGGCTAATCCCGAAAAACGGGGAACGCCATTTTTTTACTCATGCCCTAATCTCTTTAAAAAAGTTGGTTTTGACCAATACCCAGCCGGCTGCTGTACATTGTAATAAATATTGTTAACGCTATGTATGGATAAAATTTCTGCAAAATAAGTTTAAAAAAATTTAGTCTTTTTTTTAATAGAAAAATATTAGAATGGAAACTAAAAGAAATAAATCGTCAACATTTTTGAGACGCGTCACTAAACACGTTTTTCTCGGATCTCGTCAATTGTTTTGCATGCCTTCATTCAGATATAGCTAAATTTCCTCTTTCGGAATTTGATACTGAGGTCAAAACGTGTATTTTGTAACATTGCTCGACAATCTTATATGAAAGCTATTCAGTGTATCCTTTGGTAAAAGAAAATAGGTTCACACATAAAGAAAAAAGGCAGAAAAAACCGTTTGGAACCGGTTCCAGATTTTGAAATGGTTTCGGTTTCGTTCTTTTTCACATCAAAATAACGGTTACGGTTTTTTGAAAAATGAATCGGTTTTAATCGGTTACGCTTACGGTTCCAATCCTTGATGAAAATACATATTTGTTTCTGCAACTAAATCGGTCAATACGGCATATTTTTCTGTCCGCAAAAAATATCACGTCAAAGATATACTTTTTTGTGATGGCTAGAAAGAAACATAAGTTCGAGTTTTTATCGAAAGAAAATTAAAAAAGAATCTAAGTTTCGGAAAAACGGTAAAGAATTATAGGACAAAGGCAGTCTACTTTGGTATAAATAAAACTGAGTAACTGGAAAGTTTAGATAGCCACCCGAAATTTTGAAATACCGTTTTTTTTAGTTATTCAAGCATACTTTGCCAAGTGCAACATTTTTAATTTTGGTTCAAAAACTACTACTTATTTCCTTAATTTTTATAAATACTTTAATTATAATTTATTTAAAACTAGCTCACAAAAACACATCGCACTCACATTTGGCTACCACGAATTTTTTGTATAGCATTTAGGTTTACAGTTTGTAAGTTTTGTGCATTTTTTTTGCAAATATGTTTGTATATGTACACTTTTTTTTTCTAAATAACTCTGTTTACTATTTAAACTAAGTTCGTAATTTTGCAACGCTTTGTACATACATATCCAAAACATTATTTAACAAGAAAAAAAAAAAAAATAGTTGCGTATTTCTTTAACGCCATAACAATAATAATACTAATATGATTCTTATTGAGTTACGTTTTCGAGCTTGTAGACATATTAGCATCTAAAACAATAATACTTACACTTTTTATACACTAAAAGAAATAAATACTTATATTTGTTATGATTGAAATTTCCGACAGGGTGTATAACTTGATTATTTTGGGACGAATATCGACACTGATGATGGCGCATTGCCGAAACCGGTTTGGCTCAAAACCAAATTTGACAAGGGATGACGAAAAATCGTTCCAAAATAATCAAACATATACTTTCTTGTTTAGTTTTCTTTAAGTTTACTTTAATTTCTTAAACATTTTTTTTTTTTTTCGAAACAATATTTGTAGGTTATGTACTATATTTAAAAAATAAATGTTAAAATAACTGTACAATTTTGTATTTACAAATTAATGTAATTATGTGCGGAGTTTTAATTCCGAATAGAGTACTTTATTATGTTTTAAAACGGCTACCGAGTAGAAAATCAACATATTTTATAATATTATACTATACAGCAAAATCTACCCTTTTTCTGGGTATGAGATCTAGCCAACTTTTTTGAAGAAATACATAAAAAAAACGACGTACCTTGTTCTTCGAAGTTAGTCTTCAAAATTTATTCATGTTCTTTCGAAGTTCGAAATTAAATCCTTTTAATCTCGCTTTTCCAATTGCTGTATTTAAAAAATTAAAAAGGTGGGCGTGGTCTGTTTAACTTCGATTGGTATACTCTTTTTTTACAACGGCATCAAGTTTTTCGAAATCAGTTGAAAAAATTTTTAAACATACGGCTTTTAATTTTTTCGAAGATCTAAATTTTGACGCCTTTGACAAGTTTTAAAACAAAAAGTGGATACTAATCGAACAAGGAAATCACGCAGATCACGCCCACATTTTTCCTTTTATAATTTTTAGAAAAATTAAAAGTGTCTAATTTCGAACTTCGAAAGAATATAAAATAAATTTTTGGAGGCCAACGTCGAAAAACGGGATACGTAGTTTTTTTGTTTTAAATATGTCTCAATCTCTTCAAAAAGATGACGAGATGCAGTGTTATTCAAAAAAATCCCTTTTCTCCAATAACGCCCTATTTTAAAATATCATTCAAAATGCCATATTTCAGCCGAAAGGGTGCTCTTCCACTTACCCATCGAATGTTGCGTATAGTAATGCTCAGATGAATGATTTTAAAACTTTTTTTTTATTTTACAGGCATCTTTTAGCCTGTCTCAAAAATCAGTTGTGAACACTTCCAGCAGGTAAAATGCGAGAATTGTGCATCAAATACTGATATGATGTTGGAAAATTTATTGTGTTTCAAATTGAAGTGCTTTGCGCCTTCATAATTCGATGGCAAAATTATTAAAATCGTGTATGGATCATAAGTAAATCGATCTAAGGCGGCAATACGGACTATTTGTATATCATATTCGGAACCTCGGTATATTGTCGGTATTGAACATGCAAGGAAAACCTCGATATAGATTACGGTATAAGATATTTATTTAAAAAAAAAAAAAAAAAAAACTTACCCAAGTTAACTATGTGGGCCAATTTGTCGCAAATCAATACCAGCTTATCATCAAAATCGATCGCATATAATCGGAACGTTTTTGGGATGATTTCGGAATATGTTCCGGACTTTATCGGGACTACTACGAGACTCTTTTGACATTTTTTCGAGGCGTTTTTGGTATCATTTCGGAACAATTTTGTTATTGTTTTCATATTTTCAAGAACATTTCAGAGCTATTTTCTGTTAATTTTTTAACTTTCTCGGCACTTTTTTTAGATAATTTCGGAATATATTTTTTTCTGATAATTTCGGACCTTTTTTTTATCATTTCGAGACTTTCGTGACCCTTTTGGAATTATACCATGTATCAAGACTTTCGAGACTTCTATTTTATAATCTCTGAACTTTTTTTTTTGGATTATTTCAGAACTTTTTTAGGATACATTTTTTTTAGGGGAAATTTCTGTCTGGTTCCTGAATTGTCCCAAAATGGTTACCAAAAAGTCCCGAAAACAACCCAGAAATCATTGCAAAAAGTCCGGAAAATATCCAGAAAAGGCACCGAAATAAACCCGAAAACAATGATCTCGAAATGATCCCAAGCCCTACTTTTAACCAAAAAATCATCATTTCGTGATTTTTTTTTTTGTATGATTCAAGAGTCATTTCGGGTTGGTTTTCGTGACCATTGTGAGACTTTTTTTGGATCATTTCGGCATTTTTCAAGGGATTATTTTAGGACTTTCTATTGATATTTTCGTGACTATTGCAGGAGTTTTAGCAATTTCAGTAACTTGTTTGTGAACTTTTTAGGAGCTTTTTGGGATATATTCGGGGTCATTTCTTAACATTTTCAACACTTTTTTTTTTTGGTAATTTTGGAATCTTTATTATGTCATTTCGCGACTCTTCTGTGATCATTTTAGAATTTGTTTGCCATATATTTGGAATCATTCCGGGACACTGTTAGCATCACTTCGAAACAGTTTATGTGTGGTGCCAAAAAGTTCCGAAACTGTTCAGCCAATGAAGGCTTAGAGTTTTAATTCGCAGCTTTTCCATCGCGACTCGCCGTGGCCATCGCTGAAGGGACCAAAAAAGTACGCCAACAATGCCGTTAAGCTTTCATTTAACGGTTCTTGACGTTTTCATGACTAGTGCTCGAATATTTAAAAACTTCATGGCTTTCCTGAAGACTTGCCTACCAATGTCTAAAAAAGTTAAAGTAATAAATAACAATATTTTGTCACATTTGTATATGCATGTTTCTTTATTCATTATTAAACATTTTTGTATATAGTTACATACATTAAATTTTATTCTTGAGTTAGTTACAGATCTTAATTGAACTTGTACATTTCTTTTTATTATATTTCGAAAAAACAAATTATGCATATATAAATTACTACACAGTACAACATAGATTTCAATTACAACAAAAGTATTCACTATAATTGTGTTACAAAATAACAACAGCTCGGATTTTATTCACTTTGTATAGCAAATTATAAACATGCATCCGATAAGCAATAGCATTCCGAATCATTTTCAATTTCTCGTTCAATCACGTTTTCAACAACTGCAGCTTCAGTATTATCGGTCTTTGTAAAGAACGCTGCCAATACTTTGTCCGTTGTTTTTAAACTTCTTACTTTTTTTTTAATCATTTTAAATATGCAATTTGAGGTTTTAGGAAATAATAAAAAAATGTAATTAATATGAGTAGAGCAACATAGTAACTACTTAGTACATATTTACTTAACTACAATAGAGCTGTGTATATTTGTATTTTATATATTTTGGCCTAAGAGGCATTAACAAGAGCTATTGTATAAGCGGTTACATAAAATTTTTTTTAGTTTAAGTTTTGATAGTTACAATATTAGTGGTAAAGTACATTGTAGATATAGAGTAGTAAAGTGCATTAGAGTGGTAAAGTACATTGTATATAGACTATAGTATAGTATATGTATATCAGGGTGAGTCAAATAAATTTTTTTTTTTTCGGGTACTTTAGGTATTGATGAGAAAATAAGCCTTGCAAAAAGTTAGCGCTCTAACTTAACCATTAGGGGTGGCTATTATTTTCGCCCTCTGCCATAAAATTTGTATGGGGAAAAAAGACATTTTTTTTTCAAAGTGAATTTTCTTTTAATTTTTGAAACTTTTTTCAAAATATTTTTACATACTCTTAAAGTTGAAGCTTTGAAGCTTTCAATATGGTAAGCAATGCGCGATTATCTTAACTATTAAAATAATTACAGCCATTTAAAATTCACTAGATTT
>CAXKVI010000005.1:106639134-106697765 GCA_964058755.1 Campiglossa producta
AGAAAGAAACGGCGCACCTGCGCCTTGGCAGCCAAGTCAGCGTTGATAACTACAAGTTTGAAACCGTGAGCAACTTCGTCTATTTGGGAACCAGCATTAACACCGAAAATAATATCAGTCTAGAAATCCAACAGAGAATCACCCTTGCCAACAAGTGTTACTTTGGACTAAGTAGGCAATTGAGAAGTAAAGTCCTCTCTCGACAAACAAAGATCACGCTCTAAGTATCTCATCATACCAGTCCTGATGTACGGCTCGGAATCATGGACAGTGTCAAGAGAAGATGAGATGGCCCTTGGAGTATTTGAGAGAAAAGTTCTCCGGAAGATTTATGGTCATTCCCGTGATGCCAACGGCGAGTATCGAAGGAAATTTAACGATGAGCTGTACGAGCTTTACGCAGATCTGACCATAGTCCAGCGAATTAAAGCCCAAAGGCTCCGCTGGCTGGGTCATGTCATGCGAAAGGACAGTCCAGAAGGTTGGTTGGAATGGCGTCAGTTATCGCTAAAAAGTAATGACTGACGTGCTTTGATACGAAACGGCCAAAATCGCCTAGGCGGTTAAGCGCCAATAAATGATGATGAATTTACAGTTTTGTAACCTTTCTTTAAGTGGAAAAGCTGTCATTAGAACAAATTTTGTAATAAAATGAAGAAAAGTCTATTTTTTTGCCAATCTGTTTTGGTACCCTTTGAATCGTATTTTGTCTTATTTTTTAATAGAAAGGTAAATATTTTTGAATGTTTCTTATTGGAGCTTAGCTCGAGAATTGTTTATACCTGCTGTACTTTTTACTAGTACTAGGGTATTCTAATTTTTGATGTTACGAAATTTTTTTATGAATTTTGCCCAATGAAATGCATATGAAGGCTAAAGCCCCAACTACATACAACTTTGTGAAACTATGAGCATTTGCCAAAATCTCGCTTCGTTTTACGTTCCACAAACTTTGTATGAAAGTGGAACCCGCAATGTTTTATGTAATTGGGGCTTAAAGCCCGAGTTACATAAAACTTGGTGAAACTTTGACAGGTGCGGCCAAACTTTGTATGAAAGTGGAACCTGCAAAGTTTTATGTAATTGGGGCTTAAGAGTCTAATTTTCCACTTCCATACAAAGCTTGTTGTGAATTTATTACAATTCAATTCCTAAAAAAAAAAAATACCAAAAGTATTTGATCGTTTTGAGGCTCAAGTACAACATGTAATTGCCGCGCCATTACTTTTAAAGGAATTGAAAATGTAATTGAAATTTTTTCAATTACATTACAAGGAATGGAAAATATACTTGAAAATTTCCAATTCCTCAAAGGAATTGCAAAAGTAATTGAAAAAACTAATGAAGGTTCATGTGCGGACACAATCATTTGCGATTAAAAGGGTGGTTGTTTGTGGCCATACTACATATTATTTAATATTGGGGTCTATCAGCTATTCCGACGGAGCTTCCGTTTCGCGTGATCCTGATCGTAGGAGTTATTGCATTACTTACTTGCAATATAGGATTGTTTATGTAGTTCTTGACTATCTCGTTTATTTATGGTAGCCTCCAAATGAGCATTCCATGTGAGGGTTTTCTGCAGTGAGAGGTTTCTCCAGGGGTTTAGAATATGCCCGAGGTAGGCATACCGGTAGTAAGACGCGACTAATATGCATGCACTTAGGTAATGACGTGCTAACTCGATGGTTGATCTACGGATATGATGCCTCTCACCTCTCATTACCCATCTTCTCATGGATGGACGGATGACATGACCTAGAAGGTTCCTCTGGTCATAACAAATCGGTACCACGACAGTCGGGCAGTACCGCGCGGCAACAGCGGCAGTCTGAGGGCGCCTTCTAAGCTGCTAAACATAAAGGTAAAACAGGGCGTCAAAAGTGGAGAGCAATGAACAATACCGATGCATAACGTCTCTGGCTTTCTTAACGGTCTCCACGGCCACGAAACTCACTTTCTTTTCAAAATTTTACGTTTCATCATTAAATACTGCCGATCAAGAGGGCTTTGCCCGGCTTATATTTGGACTTCGATATATATCGATAAATTTATCGATAACTGAGTTATCGGCCATAATGTGATTGCCCAAAAATCTTAAAATTTCACTATAACATGGGTATTAAACGAAAGGGGAAGGACCCAGGTTATATTTGGAATTCGATATATTTCGATAAATTTATCGATAACTGAGTTATCGGTCAAAATGTGATTGCCAAAAAACCTTAAAATTTTCATACAATATGGGTATTAAACGAAAGGGGAAGAACCCAGATTATATTTGGATTTCGACATATTTCAATAAATTTATCAATAACTGAGTTATCGGTGAAAATGTGATTGCCCAAAAACCTTAAAGTTTCCATACAATATGGGTATCACACGAAAGGGAAAGGCCCCAGGTTTCGTTCTTTTTCAAATCAAAATAACGGTCACGGTACCGCTGCTGGACTTTCTTGTCTAACATCGAGTTAAAGAAATCGCACGATAGGTATTTGCCTTGTCTGAAACTTCAGTTGATCCCGTAGGGCTGGGAAAGGCCATTCCCAATCCTGTATGTAAACGGAAACCAAATAGCGGATTGTCATTCCTCGGGTATTTTCCAAGGGCTGGCCTGTTGCGAAGATCTGGTCGATTGTGGACTTACCATGCCTGGAGCCACACTGATAAGGTCCAATCAGCTCGTTGGCGCTGGATTTTATATTCTCGCACATTTGAAAGAACCTTGTATGTGTTGTCACTAGTTATCCCTTAAAAGCGCTGTTCTGATGAAACAATAGTGAGCATGGCCCGCAAATTCCATTTGCATAAATCGCAATACGTTTTTATACACCAATAAACATATAGCATTTCAATTACTTTTCCAATTCCTTTAAGGAATGTAATTGGAAATTCTCAAGTACATTTTCCATTTCTTGTAATGTAATTGAAAAAATTCAATTACATTTTCAATTCCTTTCAAAAGTAATGCGTGGCAATTACATTTTGTACTTGAGCCTCAAAACGATCAAATACTTTTGGTATTTTTTTTTAGGAATTGAAATGTAATTAATTCCTTTTCTTTTCATGAAAGGAATTGATTACATTTTTCAATTACTGAGGAATGTAATTGTAATTGTAATGGAATTGATTTTACCCAGCTCTGCTGCCACTTGGGTTGGTTCACAAGGTTGCACCTATCTATTTTTTGTTTTTAATATTGAACAAGATATGCCGATATGGCTATCAAATGAAAGGTGTTTTCGGGGTTGCAACCCAACAAGGGCGTTGCCTAACCGCATTTTTCTTCCTTCGTGTATCAAAAACGGCCCACTCCAATAGGAGTTAAGGAAATTGATGATGATGATAATATCAACCACTATTTTGGGACCTTTTTGACCGATTTAGATGAAATAGCGAATTCATTCTTAAACTGAAAACAGAAACGACTTTGGCGTCGCGTTGCGTGACATTTCATTTTTGACAGCTGAGATAAAGTTACTCAGTTCAATGCAACCTGTCTCATAAAGCATTTCAACGCGCGTTAGCGCAGAGACTTGACCAAGTTTTATCTTTTTACGTGCAATGACATAATCAGCTGAGTTTTCCTTGTATATTTTCGCGTTCATTGTGGGATACTTTTTCGTGCTTTAGCTCGTGAATTCGCTCGAAACCACCTTGTATGAGTTCGCCTTGAGGGACACTATGCTTCATTCTATGATTTTCACCTTGGTGTTCCCTTGGGGTGTGTTCCTTGGGTGCCAACTATTTGATTTCTTTTGGAATTCTATTTTAAAAAGCTTTAACTGTTGGTAAGTAAGATTGGGTGAAACTTCGATGAATATGACTGCTAGACGAAACTTCAAATTTGTTATCGAGCATTACAAAACGTGCCCCATATATTTCTGATCACTCTAATGTCCACATGTCTTTAGGTATTCTTCTAATGGATGGAAGTCAATAAATAGCATGATCGAATCGCGCTGGCGCCCCGGCGCAGTTGTTCTCAACGAAAAAATTTACGTCGTGGGCGGAGAGAATAAAACAGAATTAAAATCTGTCGAATGCTATGATCCCAGAACAAACTGCTGGAGTCAATGTGCGGATATGAATGAACCACATGAGGACCCCGGTGTAAGTTCAGAAATAAAAGAAACTTTATTAAACAAATAATCGATACATTTGAAATGTTGCAGGTTACTGTGCACAATGGACAAATATTTGTTGTGGGCGGCGCATCTAACGGAAAGTGCACTAAAGAAGTGGAACGCTACGATCCACAAAGAGATGAGTGGACCAAGGTGGAATAAAATACATATTCTTTGGTTTTAATCAGAATCAATTTTATTTTTCGTAGATTTGTTCCTTGGAAACTGTACTTCAACGCCCTGGTTGCATTTCAATCGACAATCAATTGTGGGCTGTTGGTGGATATTACGGCGCGTATAAAAATTGGGTTTCAGTTTATGATGAGCAAAATGATAAATGGATCAGTAAGAAAGGAATGCCATTTACTGGATTTTATTATTGCTTTACTGCACCAAAAACTTTACTTCAAAGTGAACAACAAATGTGAAAATTAAACAAAGATAAAAAAAAAGTTAATCTAAATTTGTGGAGTTTTAAATATATGAATTTATCTAAGTGACGGAAGTTATGCTGTTTATCTAAGGAGTAAGTAAAAACGTTGTACTAAAAATTAAGTATGGTCCATATTGCAAAATGCGATCAGGCAAAAACAACAAACAGCGATATTAGCTTTGTTTCTTGAAATCTCCAGCAAAGAACTGTCAGCAGAAGAGAGTCTTGTAAAAAGCTGTCAAAATCTCATTTTTGCTAATTTTTCTTCGAACAGGGTTCAGCAGCAACTTGCAGACAAAACAGCGGTTACGTTTCTGATTGGCTAACAATTTGAATTTACATTTTTTGTTGTTGTTTTGCTATGTCACCGATCAGCTGTTCCTGCTTGCTAGTTTCTGCTGGACGAAAAATCTCCAGCAATAACTTGCAGCGATTTGGTGTTCCCACTCTCAATTAAATGTCAAAAAGCTGCTGAATTCGCTGCTAGTTTTGTTCAAGAAAGGCCTTTATAGGAATAATTATTCATAATTATTTATAATTAGCAGGAAAGAAACGAAGCTATTCACTAAAAGTTAGCAAACACGCGCAGTGGTAGCACTATCTTTAACCCTTAACACACTACTACAATATTTAGTTATACGTGTTACTAAATTTTGTATGGCCTTCGGTAGATGTCAGTCTGGATATGTGAAAGTTTAACCTATTACCGAGTGACTCTTCTCTCTTTCGGAAGCTCAATTTCCACGCGACAACAGGTGCTGATTGTACCTTAATGACGGCATGCAAGTTTTGTCTTCCCTGGCCTAAATAAGATACCACAACATACCAGCTCAGCAACAAAGTCAGCAATCGACTAGTTCAACATTATTCCTAATACCTTTCAACTCTACCTAAATTTCAAAATATTCAACACTACGTAGCAACACTAAATAATTATCGCTAGTTTTAGGTCATCACAAGTGGCATACAATAAGTCAAAGTACGCTTTGATAGAGGAATTCATACTTCCGGCATTGCCAGCATTTCCTTCCTGTCAACAGTGAAAGAGAAGTTCGAGCATATGTGTGTAAGGATGTGCGCAAAACACAGGAATACCCATACTACCAACAATAATACATATAAAACTAACGGTATAGCAAACAGAGTGTACGACTAAATAGAAATGAAAATACTGCGAGAAAATATTTACGAAATAGGGCGAATTTAATTTTTTTTTTACTCTCCAACTGATTTGGAATAAGAACAGAGAGAATTATTGAGAGTAATTTTAACTTGATTGCGTATTGTTGTACGTAATCAGGATATTTGTGTAGAGCATAAACAAAAAAAGACGAAATTTACTTGCAATACCGAGTCTAACGGAACAAATATGTGGCCAAAAATTCTTTGCTCTGAGACACACTCTCTCTCTCTCTCACCATTTTGCACCACTGTGAGCTAATCCCATTTGCTGAGATAGAGTGTTTTGCTTCCTCGTAGTCCTGAATCCTGTCGGTATATTTAATTTTTCTACAAATTGTACATAAAATCAACGAATACTCAGCTTGGAGTGTTCGTATACCTAGCGATAGAGGGTGTGACCGGGTTAAAAGAAAAAAATTTCATACTTAGTTCGATGCTCAAAATGTGTGGTTCATGCGTTTCGGCTGCCGTTTCAAATTGACCGTCGGATAGGAAGCAAAAAAATCTATATATAAAATTTTGTGTGAAAAATTTCTTTATGAAATAATGAATGAAAAAAGTTGCTAATTAAATTAATTCATATGTGAAAAATGTATTTAATGTAATTAGTGATAAAATTTTCCCCGTGAATTGTGGAAAAGTAAGTGTATTGCAGAAAAATTTACAACTGGCTGTGAATACCTATTTTTTTTCTTACTTATGCGAATTTATAGAACATAGTTTCTGTGCGCTGCTTGATGTAGAGTCGCCCTAAGTGCATTTGTGGGCGAAAATTATGTATCCATAAAAGCTTTGTGAATGCAAGAATATAAAAGAATTTTAATTTAAAGTCGAATTAATATATAAAGTGAAAAAAATAAGTGAACTGAAGAAAAAATTGAATAAAATTAAAAAAAGTTTTGAAAATTTTCAAAAAGTTTTGAAAAATTTTCCAAAAAAAATTTGTTTTTTTTGCAAGATAATAATAATAAAGTGAAAAGTGGATGAAAGCACGGAAAAATTTCAAAAATGTTAAAAAATTAATATTTTTTAAATAAAACGTCGTTAAAAAAGCAGCCTCTTGAAGCTTTAAAACCAAAAAAAAAAAAATACTCAAGTTTAAAGTTCATTTTTGAGTGCTCTAAAGAAACTAAAAACTCCTCGAAAAACAAAAACTTTTTATTGCAATTGTTTTTCTTTTTTTTTGCTGGTTTTAATTAAATTGCAACAACTTCAAGTCACTCCCTGTCTGCTGTGGGATATTTTCTAATATTTGTGTTACACATTCACGTAAACCACGCACATACATACATACATATACCCACAATGCGAACATCTAATTCAGCAAAAAAAAAAAATTAACAGTTGCTAACACATAAAATGGGACACTTAAATTAAGGTTACTATAAGCCGTTTTGGCACAAGTGGCATAAGTCTAGTTTTCGTTTTTATTCCAGTTAGGCATGACGTTATGTAAGGGAAAATGTGTTCTATATAACAAGCTAACGGGGTAACTCCCAGCTCCCATAGATGGCGTACTGATCGAAGAATTTAAATTTCTTGAAAAAACGGGTGAATCTCGCAATCGATGTTTGAGTAACTTTCCGGTAGAGACTTGAAACAACTTTTTTTTTTAGCTCAGAACAAGATGAAAATACAATTTTCAGAAATCAAAACTCCGTTAGGAGGCGCGCTGGCCGCGATAATTTTAAATCTCTTTTGAAGTAACTTTCCGGTAAGATAAAGGCTTTAAACTTGCCACATGATTTAGAACCAGGTGATACTACAATATTTAATCCAAGAAAATCACTAGGTGAAGCATGGACTGAACTATTTCGAGAGTTCTTCATCTTTTAACTAACTTTCTGGCGTTCAGAATAAGAAGACAATATAATATGTAGAAATTAGCATTCCGATAGGTGGCGCGTGGATCGAGATAGTTAAAAACCTCTGAAAAAGATTGGGAATTTTGCGATCGATTTTTGTTTTTGAGTAATTTCTCGGTAACGTAATCTAATGTTGGCTTGCGTCATTCAATGACGCTTAACCGCTTAGGCGATTTTGGCCGTTTCGTATTAAAGCACGTCAGTCATTACTTTTAAGCGATAACTGACGCCAAGTGGAAACCCCAAGGGTTCCTCCATTTGTTGTTTCCATCTCAGTCGAGGCAAACCCCTTTCCTGTGCTGCCGAATTCGAGGGTCGATAGGAAGTCCTTCTGCGCTGGATACTCGCCGTTGGCATCAAGGGAAGGGCCATAAATCTTCCGAAGAACTTTTCTCTCAAATACTCCAAGGGTCATCTCATCTTCTCTTGGCACTGTCCATAATTCCGAGCCGTACACGGCGGCCGCCGTGGTGTAGCGGTTAAGTGTTCGGCCTTCTACACCAAGTCGTGGCGGTTCGATGCCCGGCAAAAGTAACAACAAAAATTATTTAGAAAAAGAATTTTTCTAAATGGGGTCGCCCCTCGGCAGTAGTTTGGCACACTCTCCGGGTGTATTTCTGCCATGAGAAGCTTCTCAGCAAAAAATTCATTTGCTTTGCAAGTGCCGTTCGGAGTCGGCAAAAAATTGTAGGTCCCGCCAACTTCTAGGAAAACTCAAAAAGCAACACACCACAAGTTGGAAAGAGAAGCTCGGCTAAAAATCTCGTTAGAGGTTATGATAACCTGTTGATATATCGCCGCCATTACTTTTTTTTTTTTACATCAGAACTAGTATGATGAGAGACTTGTAGAGCGTGATCTTTGTTTGTCGAGAGAGGTCTTTACTTCTAAATTGCTTACCTAGTCCAAAGTAACACTTTTTTGGCAAGAGTGGTTCTCCGTTGGATTTCTAGACTGATATTATTTTCGGTGTTAATACTGGTTCCCAAATAGACGAAGTCCCTCACCGTTTCAAATTTGTAGCTATCAACGTTGACTTGGCTGCCAAGGCGTGAGTGCGCCGATTCTTTCTTTCGTCCTCGTCGACCGACTGTTAAGGCCAGTGATATCATATCATCGGCATATGCCAGCAATTGCATGCTCTTGTAAAAACATTGTACCATTGGGGGAGTCGCCCTGTCTACAGCCTCGTTTTGTTTAAAATGGCTCAGAGAGGTCCTTCTCGATTCTGAAGGAGCTATTGGTATTGTTCAACGTCATTTGGCAAATCCGTATAAGCTTTGCAGGGAAGTCAAATTCAGGCATGGCGGCATACAAGCAACTCCTTTTTGCCCTGTTAAAAGCGGCTTTAAAATCGACAAAGAGATGGTATGTGTCGAATCTTTTATCGTGGGTCTTATCCAAGATTTGGCGTATCGTGAAAATCTGGTCGATGGTACAGTTTGTCTACGGTGGGCTTTATATACGACATTAAGAAGACTGATTCCGTGGTAGTTGGTGCGGTTAGCGGGATTGCCTTTCTTGTGGATTGGGCAGATCACACTTAAATTTCAACATGGAGGCATGCACTCGTCTGACCATATTCTGCATAAGAGCTGATGCATGCTTTTTACCAACTCTTCGTCTCCGCGTTTGAAAAGCTCGGCGGGTAGTCCATCTTTTCCAGCCGCTTTGTTATTTTTCTCGGCAACATAGGGGTTTGAAATTTGCCACTTGTTTTTATTTAATAAAACAAAAAAAAAAATCGAGCTACTTCGTAAATTCGTTTGATATGGGCATCTTGGTATCGACTTTTAACCAATTTCCGGCGACCTATGGACTTGAAACCAGAAACATAGTTTAGGACACGATGACGATACAATTTCTAAAAAAAAAGTCCTTTAAAGTTTTTTTATCCTCTTTTTCATTTAATTTAATTTAATTTTTATTAATTTTGGTTTTATTTGATTGCACTTAGCTTGATGTTCATTTTAATTTTAATTTATTTTGTTTAAATTTGTTTTATTTTATATTATACCATTTTATTAAATTACATTTTTAATTTTTTTTAATATATATATTTTTTTAATTTTTTTTTTAAATATTTTTTAATTTTTTTTTATTTATTTCTTTTTATTTAATTTAATTTTATTTCACTGTTTTTATTTTTTTATTTACTTTATTTAATCAAATTTAATATTAATCAAAAAAAAAAAAAAATTGTCCCACTTTCTCTTCAACCGACTGTATGTATTTGCAAATGCTACAGTGTATAGACATTGGTTGCGCTAAACCAAACAGCATCCATGCTCACAACACACACCCACAGAAGCAATTGCAATTACTCAACCAGTAAAACTTTATTCCACATATTCTCCCCTCATCCACCACAATCACACCATATTTTGTCCATCCAAATATAATAGTTTCTATCGCTCCGCGCCTGCCTCTGTCGTAGTCAAACGTCTTGTAGGCATACGGCCAGTCACGAGCCCATCCACCCCTTCTTTGAACATATCTGCATTCGCGAAACCGCCGACGTTCATAGGTGGCCTCTGCCAACCAATGTTTGTTGCATTCTACCAACGACAGAATATCCTTGTCAGGCTCAAGCATATCCTTATTGTTATATGAATGTACCTGTGTATGCATGGGTGGATGTGTGTGTGTATAACTGTTTATTTAGCGCAAGTCAAGGCGACACTCACGCAAGCCACAATTGGAAGAAATAGTGAAACAGGAATAAAAGCAACAACACAATGGCAGTGCACTGGACTGTTTTGTTATTGTTGTGCCAAACTTCAAAAAAAAAAATTAAGTAAAAAAAAAAAAGCAACAAATTTTTAATCAATAAACTTTATTCTTTGCTAGCTAGCCCAATATAGAAACTATATAACAGGATAACAAGGTATCGTTGTTGTTGTTGTCTCTAACGTCCTCGTTATGCGATAGTAATATTGAGAGCCAAGTTACAGAATACGTCCGATATGCAAGTGAGCGAATTTCTTAACCGCTTGCAGTAATAAAGAAAATAGTGTGAATGAGAGAGAGAGAGAGAGAAAGAGAAAAAGAAAGATTAGAGCACCAGAAAAATACACGGTTATTTCCTCCCTGACTATAATAGTTAACCTCTTGTCCTGCTTTCTCGCTATGCTCAATAGGATGCATTTGAGTACGCGGCGAATTTATTTGTTTTCCTACAACCAATTTTGGGCGAATATACAATTACCCACCAAATAAATGTGTCTCTTATATATGGCTTAAGTTTCTAAGTATGTATGTTTATAACACATCAGCCATGAGAGACTAAATTTAAGCTCCTTATCTTTTTTATGCTGGTATAAAAATGTGTCAGTGCGCCTTTAGACCGAAGTAGTCTACTACCGAACAGATTATATATAAGATAATCGAAAGTTGGCCAGCAGTTGCAACAGGAATAGGAAGGACTTTTCCCGCTTAAGAGAAGAATTATTCTTGTTGACTCTACTCTATGGTATTCATGTAACGATGAAAAAAGTTTTTAGACCTGTCCTACTCATCAACATTTTCGAAGGAAGAAAGGATTGCTCTGGGAGTATTCGAGAGAGAAAAGTTCTCCTGAAGATGACAAATCCTTCCCTCGATGCCGAGAAGGGTTAAAGCCACTAAGCTAGAAAAAATCGTGAGTACCAAGTGCTTTTGATGTATAAAACGGGCTACTCACCGCCCCAGCAATTTTGACATTTACATCATTTGACATTTCTTGCAAATTATTATTATAAAAATATAGAAAGAAGTGTAGCGATTAGGGATGTCATCCCGGGATCCCGGGATCCCGAAATCCCGGGATCCCGACCCTTTTTAAGCTCCCGAAAATCCCGGGATTGTGTTCCAGCAATCCCGGGATTTTCGGGATGTGAGAAAAATCCCTCTTGTATAGCAAAGAAACCACACTGAAATTTGGGTTAGCGTTTACAACACTGTTGACGTAGAAATCAGCTGGTTTCATTGTTATTTTTGCGCGCATAATTGATTGATGAATAATAAGAATAATTAAATATGACTGAAAAGCTGTCCACTTCAGGTAAATATAGATATATTTATAACTTCGGTGAAGTGGAATACCTCGCACTCATCCATTTTTATACGAAGTATTACATTTTCATTAAATAAAGAATCACTGTAATGAAATTGAAATTTATTTCGTACAGGTTTTGTTGCACATAAAACAAAGGCGGAAGAGAAGTCTTCCGTGTGGTTCTATTTTTTAGTTGCGCGCGACAACGACGAGTCAGCTCAGTGCAAAAAATGCAGTCAAATATTATTAACGAAAGGTGGCTCAACAAAAGGGCTGCACACGCATTTGAAAAAACATAATATTGTTGTGTGCCGTAAAACAAAAGCTCCAGAAGCCAATCCTGTACCTTGTAAACAGCAAAAGTTGCATAAATTTTTTAGTAATAAAACGGAGAGGAGTATGGAAGCTGTTTTAGCTAGGATGACGGCTGTTGATGGTTTTGCTTTTTCAGCTTTCACCAAATCACAAGATCTACGCGATGTAATGCGAGGTAATGGCTTCGATTTACCAAAATCCAGAAACACTATACAAAGTATTGTACTCAACTATTACGAAAATATTTGAGTAGGATTTTTACATGAAATTGAAAAGCTCGTAAAAGAAGGTGAAAAATTTTGCGTAGTTTTTGACGAATGGAGATCTGTGTCAAACAGATTCGGTGAAAGCTTATCTATGGGCACTGTAAAAGAGGAGTTAAAGCAAATACTTTTACTAAGTCAAGCTTCCACCGATGTCGAAAATAATGAAACGGAAGAAATAATTATAAGCGAGCCCACAGATTTAAAAGCAAAATTAAATAACCTTTTAATGAAAAGTACACAAACTTGTCCCAATAAAAAAAATATGGTATGGCTTTACAATTATCTAAAGAAATAGACTTGTTCTCTAATGGGGGAGAGAAAGGCATGTTTTTGAAAAAAGCTTATAAATATTTGTCTGCAATTCAGCCCACAAGTGTTGAGGCGGAAAGATGCTTTTCAACGGCGGGCTACATTTGCAATAAGTTCAGGTCAAGACTCGCAGACAAAACATTAAACGCTTTAATAGTTTTAAGATCATTTTTTAAAAGCAATGTTTAAAAATTAGAGGAAGAACCCAGCCAGCAAAATTATCGTAAACGAGTTCGTAAATGGATGTTTTTTCGAAGAAAACTCTAATAAAATATCGCTTACGAATACTTTTTCGATTCGCATACGAATACTGTTTCGCTTTAAAATGTTTTTTGCCCTCGAGGCTTCGTAAATGTATCGAAGAAGCACTCGCTTACAGCCTAACCTAATATAAACGCACGGACTGAATTTGTCGCACGTCAATCAAATTGAAGAATTACATGTCAACGACGTGCGCTCTGAGAGTTTACGTCAAATCGAAATGTCACGCAAAACAAAAATTGAGTTAGGTTTTTTTAGGCAGTGCGTTCAAATTCGGCTACTCCCATACAAGTTGTATGTGCATGAGACATTTTTGACAGAAAACTCAGTCCGTGCGTTTATATTAGGTTAGGCTGTTATGAATCTCTATACGTCCGTTTTTTGATCATAAACGTACTTCGTATTTTCAAAATATTGAATTTGAAATTTAAATTTTTATTTTTTTTGACAAAATAAAAAAAGCTTGTGTTTTTAGTTGTTGCTGATTCGAGAATAGCTCGTAAAACGCAATGTTCGTAAAATGTAAGGTATCTTGCTGGCTGGGAAGAGGCGCGCTGAATGTACCAAATTTTTTTTTACTTTTTAATTAATACTTACCATTATTAAACTGTTTAATACATTTATATTAATGTAGGAGTTCAACTACAAAAAAAAAGAATACTTAATATGTTAATATTATTAACTGACAACCTCTTCCCACTGGTGGGGGGAAGTGGTTCAGCTTGTTGAATTAAAATCAACTTATTTGAGTGCGTTTGTAAGACGAACTAGTTTATTAAAATAGCATACTGATTATTTATAGTTATAGTTTTACATATTTATGTGTGTAGATAGGCTGATGCACCTTATCATATTTGTATGTGATAATGTTTGTATGTACGTATATCAAAATGTTTAAGTGCTTTTATACTTAAACATAATAAGTTATTTATATTTTATAACTTTCTATTGAAGTGTGTTATTTTTTTTTATTCAAATGAAATACATTAAAAGTAAATAAAAAATATAAGGGATAAATAAATTTAATTAATTTTATTTGTTATTTATTTAAAAATTGACAGTTTCACAAACATTTTCTCCAGTCTTTTTGAAGCAAACCTGTTAGAAATAACGAATCCCTAATCCCGGGACTAATCCCGGGATCCCGGGATTTGTAAAAGCATATCCCGAAAATCCCGGGACGGCCAAAACCCGAAAAATTGACATCCCTAGTAGCGATATAATACGAATTTTTTTAATGCAACATGAGGTAGAACTAATAGAATATATCTTTTTCAATCGCACACATTGCCGTGACCGTCATTTGAGGCATCACTGGACACTCATTGATGAGGCAGTGGATCAAGTTTGATGAAAGAAACAGAAGAATACAGCCATATTAGTTATTGAAGGCAGAAATACGTAAGTGGGAAGGAGATGGAGTAGCTCAAGTTTTTCACATTGCCCTTAACAACGTGATGGAGGATCGTGAGGAACGTTAACCTCAAGTTTGAACCTCAAATGATTGATTAAATGATGGTCACTGTGCTTGCAGGGGTACTTCACCTTTGCTGTGAATCTGCCCATTTACCACCAGAGATATGTATAGTACACGAGCAACAGCATATTTTTTTCTTGAGGTACATAAGTGTAGTGTTTTTTTTTTCTTATAAGCTGGGTATTGGCTCAAGAAAATTTGACGTTGGAAAAAATTCCTAACCATTTCTTCGAGGCTAAAAAGAGATAAAAAAGTTTTCTATAAACATCTTAGAAAAATGTCAGGATCCAATCGATATCATATAAAAGGCGAACTATAAGCTTCTAAAAGAGTTGAGTATATGTCAAAGCATGACTCAAATATGATTTATGTATGAGTCAAGAATGACTCATGTATGACTCATACTTCGCTTTTTCATATTTGACTCATAAATGAATCATATTTCCTTTCCTTTAACTTCCTTTACTTTCCTTTCTTTTCCTTTCCTTTCCTTACCTCTCCATTTAGTTTGTTTTATTTCTATTTTAATTCATTTTAGTTTTAATTTTTTTTTTATGAGCCAAATATGACTCATGTATGAGTTGGGAGTCAAAATGTACTCATACTTCGCTTTTTCATATTTGACTCATAAATGAATTATATTTCCTTTCCTTTCTCTTCCTTTCCTTTCTTTTCCCTTCCTTTCTCTTCCTTTCCCTTCTTTTACCTTCCTTTGACGTTCTTTACTTATATTTCCTTTCCCTTCCTTCCTTTTCCTTTCCTTTCCTTTCCTTACCTCTTCATCTAGTTTGTTTTATTTCTATTTTATTTCATTCTATTTTTAATTTTTTTTATGAGTCAAAAATTATTCATGTATGTGTTGGGAGTCGAAATTGACTCATCTTTCGTTTTTTTATTTTTGAATCATAAATGAATCATATTTCCTTTCCTTTACCTTCCTTTCCCTTTCTTTCTTTTCCATTCCTTTCCTTACCTCTCCATCTAGTTTTTTTATTTCTATTTTATTTCATTCTATTGTTTTTTATGACTCAAATATGACTCATGTATGAGTTGTGACTCAAAACAATCATATTTCCTATCCTTTTATTTTCTTTCCTGTAGTTTCCCTCACTTTCCTTTTCCTACCTTGCCTTTTTTTACTTACCTTGCCTTTCTCGTCCGTTCTATCTAGTTTGTTTTATTTCATCCAATTTTTTTTTTTTTAATTTTATTTCATCCTATTTTAATTTTTTTTTTATATTTTATTTCATATTACTTTGTTTTATTTTATTTCTTGACTAACGGCAATTTTTGGTGGGTCTCTATATAGTATCAGCAAACCAAGATTGCAACTGTCGTGTAAACGTAAACAAACAAATGGGCGCGATAAAAATAAAAAAATAAACATATCCTTTCAGGATACTCTTCGAAACGAAGAATGATAGAGAGAGAGGGAGAGAGAGAGAGAGAAAGAACAAGATAGACACCGAGAGAGAGAGACCGTGAGAGGAAAGGGAGTTTTGCTTAGTTCTTTCCATCCTGCTTACATTTGAAGCTCAAATAAGTAATATTTATTTGTAGATTCCGGGTTCAAATTGTACAAGCGTATATACTTGGATATATGCGATGTAAATATGTGTGCTTCTATGTAAACACTGAGTGCCCTTATGCAGCTTTAAGTCCTTACGATAATGAAATTACCCTTTTTACTCATATTTCAATAGATATTTAACGAAACGAGACTGCATAAATATATGTACATATGTTTGTAGGTACATTTATATTTTTATTATACATTGGCAGCCTGCGGCGAGACAAAATGTTAAAAATGAATTCGAAAAAGTATGGCAATCTTAATTTCGTCTGCATAGTGTGCGTCTCACATTTTATGAGATATCTCCAAAACCAGTTGAGATATTCAAATTAATCTCATCACTTATTGAAGGGCTTATAAGAACCCCTCGTTAGATATCCAAATTGTACTAGTACATTCTTGGTAACCCCTGGTTCACATATTCATGAATAACCCCGAAACCGGTTCCATTCAGCAGTTTTTTGAATGATACATCAACAAACATACAGACAGACAAACAAAAATTCTAAAAACGGTTGTTTTGGATTGGCTTAATAATGATTCTCCCCATTAATTTGTTATTAATATCTTATTGTAATTTGGACTGTCCATCTTCGGTAAAAATAGTGATGTAACGAAACGTTACTTTCGACTTAGAGATTTCAAAATTTACGATTGATTGAGACATATGATTCAGATATTGGCTCCGACTATTTCGAATGGGAGTTAAAGTGGAAGTCGTTTAGTATCAAATGATAACAAAGTACCTTTCAAAAATGTCACAGCTGTCAGTTTAATAAAATTTCATTCTGTCTTTAATTAGTACGAGCTTTTTTTTTTTTTAATTATAGGAAAGCATATCTGATTGTTTTGAACAGGTCTATAACAGGGTTCGGCTACTTCGAATAAAATATTATATAAAAAATATTCATAATTTTTGAAATTTCGAATAATGAGTGACCGGCTATTTTTTATTAAAAAATAACATGATCCGAAAAAACAGCCGCGAAGTGACCCCGAAATTAGTCCAGAAGTGATACCAAAACTAATCCGAAATTTTCTGGATACAGTCTGGAAAACTATATTAAAACAGGGCCCGAATAGTGTCATCCGTGATCATACAACTCATCACGTAAAATTTTGTATTTCGGATTACGACTTACGTGAACGTACAACTTCTATCGTAGTTTCGTATTTTTACATACGTGACCGAGTGACTGAAGGTATTCAAAACTTTGTGAATTGAAAATGAATTACGTTTCGTTTGCTATCGTATCTAACAATCCCATTTCGCTTATACGACTGACGTATCACGGAATTTTCTCTCGTCTGGTTTTCGATTCGTGATTTTATGTAACGATTCGATCCCAGTACTGGAATAATGCCGAAACAGTTTCGAAATAATCCCGAAAAAGGTTATTTGATTTTCACTCACTAAATTTTTTTTTTTGGATAATGAATACAAATTAATTTTTTATTTTGTCGTCACTCAAATTTTTCTAATAATGTCCATCCCTGGTTTATAATGAACAAAAATTTTGACAGCTTTCGTATAGAGAGTATTCGAAAAAGCATTCCCTCACACATCATACTTGATACCGGTCCCGGACTAAATGGAATTTCAACATTATTTTGTTTGTGTTATTTTATGCGACAGTCTCATTACATATAACTCTAGATATGTTTGTCGGCTTCGACTTTTAATTTCGAATCCAATTACGACTCCCATTCAGGTTCCAATAAACGCACTTTCGTATCATCTCCTGTTTCGAATAAATAGAAAAGAAAACGGTACTAGAACACCGCTGCGTATGAGCAACATTTTTGTGAATTCATTCGAAAGTCGATTATTTCCTTCGAGGAATTTAAATATGAGGAAGAGTTTTAGTCCATAGTGTTTCGAAACCTTTCGTCCAAACGCTCTTCACTTCAATCATACAATTATAGTTGATAATACATTCTACCAAACAAGGTTATTAGGTGAAATCGAACCCCTCGTTTTTCAGGCCAAAAAAAAATGCTTCAGAAAGAGGTCGTATTGGTGTTAGTAAATACTCAAGTGCAGCGACCCCTACATTATGAGCAAATAAAATATTGCACTGCACAAGGGCATATTTGCTTAGCAGATTAAGTTCAGTTACTTTTTACATGAGGTGGCTTTTACTTTTAATGTAATTTGTATGTATGTCGATGAAAATTAGATATTACAAATTTAGTAATTACGTAACAGATGCCAGCAATCTGAGTACTACAGACAAATGTGCTACTTAAAATCTGAAACAGTAAAGTGCGATTAAAATAAATCGAAAAGTGTCCAAGTAGTTAAGAAGATTAAACGTGATGTTCCACAAAGTGTGTATGTACTTGCCCCCTGACAGCATCATTCGTCGAAATGTGGACGTTTATGCGTTATCACGTTTTTGTAAAAGAATAATCGAAGCTAATGAGTGTCGCGTGAGTGTCCTTAAAAAATGTGTGCACCCAAAAGCTTTGTACAGCCAAGAAACTGAAGTGTAGCCAAGTCACCAGGGCAGACATATTCGAGGAGCCTAATACTGAAAAGAGAGTTCATAAAGGGCATGACACCATTCTACTATATATATTTGGGTTCCTTTTTTAGTACATACCCTGTAGCAAATTAGCAAAAAATGGTGGATATAATTTATAAGTACCTAAGTGATGCTCGGTACTATCAATTTGGCGCTAACTCTACTTACTCAAAATGATTCTAAAATAATCCCAAAAAAAATCCTAAAATGATTCCAAATGTTCCTAAAATGATCCGAAATGCGACAGCCCCAACCCAAAACGACCCAAAAATGATTCGAAAATGACGCCACAATAGACCCAAAATGATCCCAAAATGATTCCAAATGATCCCAAAAAGACCCTTAAATGTACCCAAAATGATCCCCAAAATTATCCCAAAATGACCCGAAAATAATTCCAAAACAATCCAACCCAAAAATTACCCTGATTGATGAATGATTTATCCGAAAATGACCCCAAAATTGCCCTAACTGATCCAAAATTGAACGCAAAATGATCTCAAAATAGCCCTAAAATTGTTCCAAAGTGACCCCTAAATGATCTCACAATGATCCTAAAATAATCCAAATATGATCCAAAATTACCCCAAAATATGCAAATACAATACGGTAAAATGGTAGCCCTGAGCGGAAACCCTAGTTGAAAATATTTTAGTTGGTATGTCGGCGAAAATATCTTTTATTTGATACCCATATTGGCATATCTAGCTCCATAATTTAAAAAAATTGAGATAGGTGGCAAACCTATAAACCGCCCAAGTGGCAACCCCGAAATGGATAGTCTTAGAATCAATCATACTATCTATATGCCAAATTTCATCCAAATCGGTCAAGCGGGTCCCGAGATAGTACCGGGTATACAAATATACTGCGGTAACGTGGCAACCCTACTTGAAAAAATTTTAGTTGGCATGTGGCCGAAAATACCTTTCATTTAATACCCATATTCTGATATCTTGCTGCATAATTAAAAGAAATTAGATAGGTGGCAACCCTGTAAACCGCACTAAGTTGCAACCCCGACGTATGCCAAATTTCATCCAAATCGGTCAAGCGGCTGCCGAGATAGTACCTGATAAACAAATATACAAATGTACAAATATGCAAGTTTATCTCGTTTAAAGTTATACGATTGGAGCCACAGCTGTAGTGTTATTCTTAGATGAACTTCCAAATCCCATCAAGAAGTATGGATTACGAGCTTTATACCTGCGACTTGTGTGTCTGGTGTTCTCACCACGAATAGTGGAGAGCGAGAGTTCATATGGAATAGGTGACTTGTGAACTTAAAAATTCCACTGGCCACTTTTAGTCTGTTCTTGAAGAGGTGGGCCTGGGGCACGTTGAGCAATCACTGGACGAACAGAATATTATTTCGCTTCGATAGACTAACCACACAGATATCGATTGGTATATGGACGATGATAAGCCTAATATTTTTTTGTACGATATGAGTATCAAAAAGAAGTTCTAAATATGAGGTTGTTGTTGTTGTTGTTGTTGTTAACAATGCATTGCCCTGTCTAGAGTGTATGATCATTCCGAAGATCTTCATCAAGCTCTTCTAAGGGGAGTCCAAGGAAACGTGCAGTTTCAACAGGGTTTGTCCAGAGGGACAGAGGGGTTAGAAGAGTAGGTTCAGATGAACAATTGAAGAGATGTAGAGTATCATGGGGGGTCCTACCACATGCAGGGCATGTATTTAAGATTGTATCATTAAGTCTGGATAAGTAGGAGTTTAACCTTACACTATATCCAGACCTAAGCTGTGCCAAGGTCACTCTTGTCTCCCTTGGTAAGGTGCGTTCTTCTTCAGCAATATCCGGTGGAGGACTGTTCAGAAAGGGATTCACAGGTAGAGATCCGACAAAAGTGTCTACCGACTCGGTGTGGATGTCGGTTAGAGCCCGCTTATGATTCTGCAGATCAAACGGCAAGGTAATATGATGCCGGATCTCATCATAATGCTTACGGAGATGTTTCCTTATGTCTCTCGGGGGCGGATCTATGTCCAAAAGATGACGGTTTGGATGTGCTGGCTTGTGGCAGTTCAGAAGGAATTGCCTGCTCAGCATTTCCGCATGCTCTTTTACATTGAGCAGTTTTGCCTCCTGATGGAGGTGAGACTCGGAAGACATGAGGAGACATCCCGTAGCAGTTCTGATGGCAGTATTTTGGCAGACTTGTAACTTCGTCCAGTTGGTGTTATGTACATTAGGCGACCATATGGGTGCAGCATAGTCAAAGACTGGTCGGCCAATGGCCTTATATGTAGTCAGCAACGTTTCGTTGTCTTTTCCCCAAGTACTGCCGCCGAGTGACTTGAGGATCTTGTTGCGACCACATACCTTTGAGACCATTGCAGACACATGACCAGCAAATGAGAAAGTATTATCCAGTGTCATCCCTAATAACTTTGGGTGGCTGACAGTTGGTAGCTTAGTGCCATCAACGAAAATGTCTAATTCATTTCTCACTTGGTGCGTCCATGTCGTAAAAATGAGGTTAATAAGAATTTGCTGTGAACTTGTAAGAGGATTGGTCCCTGAACGGAGAGGAAGAGGGATAGACAGGATGATTTGGAGAATACCACAAAAATAAAGGTAGATAGAACGATATAGGTGAAAAGAGGAGTAGATCAACAGGACAGGGGGAAGAAGATTGAAAGGAAAAGGAAGAACTGAGTGACTTTTTATAACCCATGACGTTTTTGTAACCAGTTTCTTTTTTGGAAGCAGTGGCTTTTTTAACTTTTTCAGAACCACCTTCTTAACAGGTGAGTGGTTTCATAAGTAACTGCTTCCAGATAGGTCATCGGACCCAAGAAAAATACGTTTTCGAATAGGTTTTCGAACCGGTTTCAAAAGAAAGTAAATTTTTCAAATTGGTGATGAGTTTCAAGAAAGTAACGCCTTTTAAAAAGTGACTGGTCACAAAAACAAATTGTGTCAAACAGATCACTGGGCTCTAGAAAGTATCGAAAATTATGTTTCTTTCAAAAAAAAGTCACGGTTTCAAAATTATCACCAGTCTCAAAAAAATAATTGTTTCAGTGGTATTAAAAAGTATGGTTTCCAAAAAATTAAATTTCTTTCAAAGAAGTCACCGTTTCAAAAAATAAAAGAAATCAATGGTTCCGAAAAGGTCACTGGTACAAAAAAAGTGAATGGTTTCAAAACAAGTCACTGGTCCCAAAAAATCAATGGCTACGGAAGTCACTGGTTCCGAAAAAGTCAATCGTTCAAAGCAAAATCAATGGTTCCGAAAAAGTCACTATGTAATTTCAAAAAACTACTGTCCCTGGTTCAAAAAAGTCACCGGTACAAAAAACAAATTAGTGGTTTCGAAAGCCAAAAAAACGTCACTGCTTCAATAAAAATCAGTGTTTAATATTACAGCAACAACACCACATACCCGCACTCACTCGCCCTAAACAAACTGGAAGACAGCTGACATCCTCCGACGACTTGACTGCTGACTGGCAGTCAAGTAACAAGAGCCGCCGACACTTCAAGAGCTCCTGCTTGAGATCATGTTCGGTACTTGCTCTACTGCTTGTTGTTGTTGCCTTTTTTGTATTACATTGTATTGTGCTGTTCCATACTTGACACACTTCCGGTGCTTTAATAAACCTCAAATTGTGTGGGCGTATTATTTATTGTTGGGTGCATATTTATATGTATGTATGTGTGCGGGTATGTGTGCGTGCTCCAATTCTGCGAAACAAAAAAGGTCCTTATTCTTTTCTTTTTAAATTCTTAAATTTCTTTACTTTTCTTCTTCTTTTTTTAACGTGTCAACCACAACAATGGCTTCAGTGTAAAGTGTTTTGGTGTGTGGCTGCATTTTCCTGGTTTGGAGAACAAAAAACAAAAAAAAAGGTTCAGCCATTAAGCATCAGAACGACGAGGGCAGCATAAATGCGACATCATCATCAGCACCGCAACATCGCCAACGCCATCGCCATCAGCAACAACAACATCGTTAAGTAACAAACACTCTCTAATACATTCATCAGCCCACGACGACAGCATTCGCTCCACTGCCACCACGTGTACTCGTGAGCCCACCCAACAACTCCTTCGTCCTGTGTGTTTTTGCTCAGCTCTGGGACAGATAAGTTGTCGTATTATAAAACCGACATCGCTTGTCTTGTTATTTTGGTGTTGTTATGTTCGGTGAGTGATTTGAGTGATTCAAAATACAAAAGAAAGCAAATACAAAGTGAAAGAAAACGCCCGTAACGAGTTTAAGTTGCGAAAACGGATTTTAAATTAATTGGTGCTTTTGTGTGAAAATGGGTGATTATCATCATGAGTATACGGACCAATACAGGGTGCCGGTTATTGCCAAGCTCCTACATGCGCTACCGCACTACAACATTACTTTCCACAAAATCAACAGTACATTTCGTCCGCACGATGAAATCTATTTGGAGGTAAGTGACACAATATATTTGGGCTATTCCATTTAAATTTGTGCTATATTTCGATATCCTGCGATTTGAGTAAATTTATGTTGGGTGATTCCTTTTATCATAAAACAAAAATCTGTTCATCCTACCAAATTATATCATTTTGACTATTTCCGTTACCAAATTATGTCAATTTATGTGATTTTCGAAATTTTCGATATCGAAAGTGGGCGTGGGAAGCGATTTCGTCCAATTTCACCAGGTATACTTCTTACAATGCTTGTATACTTTGTGCCAAATTTCATGATTCTACCGTAATCAGTTTAAAAGTTATGACCATTCGAATTTTCAAAAATTCCCTCCTTAAAAGTGAGCGGTGTCACGCCCACTTTTTAAAGTTTATCAAAAAGCTATAATAGAATGCCTAAGGGGTTCATCCTACCAAATTGCATTATTTGAGACATTTCAGCTACCGAGATATGAAAATTTATGAGATTTTCTTTGACATTAGCCACCGCGTATTAACCCTTTTCTGAACCATATTTTTTTACTAAATTCTGGAATCAAAATATTTCCATCATAATAGTTATTTCTACACTAAAGCAGTTAATCTTTGGAATCTTAACCCATTAATGGTCATGAATTAACCAATTGGTGACCTATTTTCGTCTAAAGACCTGTAACTAAATTATTTGATTCGCAATCGATATATCTACACAAAAAAGGTAAATCCCGGGATTCTGCTATGTGTGTATGACCGGGTCCCGGGACTGACCTTATAACGGGCCTTTCAAAGCTGGCCTAAGTGTGCCTCGGCGGCAGCCATTTCAACCTAACCTCACTTAAGCGCCAATTCTTTCTTCAATTGTGAACGATTTGCTTTGATCACGACGAACCCCAGGTCGCAGCCGACTGGGTATTGGACCAAACCAACTTTTTCAAAGCGACTAAGACATAAGTAAAAAATGACGTTCCCCGGTTTTCGAAGTTAGCTTCCAAAACTAACTTACGGGCTTTCGAAGCTTGGAGTTGGACCCTTCGAAAATTTGTTTTTCTAATTGTTTTGTTTAAAAAAATTAAAAAAATACACTTTCAAATAAAAAGAAAGTGCACCAATCAAGTAAGAGGAGCAAGAAGGCCACGCCCACATTTATTGAATTGAATTTTTTAAACAAAACAATTAGAAAACCAAATCTTCGAAGGGGCCAACTTCGAAAGCCCGTTACTAAGTTTTGGAGGCTAACTTCGAAAAACAGGGAATGCCATTTTTTTACATCTCTTAATCTCTTCAAAAAAGTTGATTTAGCCATATTCGTCTGTCTGTTTGACACAAACTACTTCCTCAGTTTTTGAGATATTTGGCAGAAATTTTGTATGCGGCCACCATATTCTAATTTAGGCATCATTTGTCGGAACAAGCAAGGTCGGACCGATATTACATATAGCTCCCATACAACCGATTGTTTCGATAAACGGATTTTGGGCTATAACTCCTGTAATTAAACACATAGGAACGTGAAATTTTGTTAGTATTACTATTTTTATATGTGAAGTATCGATGTTGAAAATCATCGAGATGGGATAATAATGGAACCATACAATCGATTGTTCCGATAAACGGATTTTGGTAGATAACTCACTCCTGCAATTATATAGGTAGGAACGTGAAATTTCGTAACTATTGTTCTTTTAGAATGTGTAATGTCGATGTTAAAAATCAATGAAATTGGACCAATATAACAGTTCCGATAATTTCG
Source organism: Campiglossa producta (assembly GCA_964058755.1). Lineage (NCBI taxonomy): Eukaryota > Metazoa > Arthropoda > Insecta > Diptera > Tephritidae > Campiglossa > Campiglossa producta. Next base: position 106,663,678 of record CAXKVI010000005.1, read on the forward strand.
GGATGAGCCAAAGTTCACACAGGCTGTACTGGGGATCGAACAGTGAAAATCGTGACGCTTATTCATGAAAAGGCACAGCCATGAATTAAATTAAATTAGTAGTAATTTTTGTTCCGTTCGTTTTTTATTTGGAAACCGAAACTGTAACCGAAACCGAAATAAATTTTGAGGAACGAAACCGGAACCGAAACTGAATGGTGTTACAAAACCGAAACGTTATTTTAATTGCCTGTATGCCTTGGTTTAAAGCTTTGAACTTTAAAAAAATATGCAAAAATTGTGAAAAAAAAATTTTTACTTCCTTATCAATAATCAACATTTAAGGGTTAGCCGCAACTTTTTTTAATAGCCATAGTTAAATTAATTTTTTATTAAAATTTTTTCTTTCTTCAATTTCAGAGTTTGGGTATATTGGGTTCCGTGCCGGCCGCGTTCCTCATCATATCCCTGCTTGGATTGCTACTCTACTTAATGACACGATGTTGCGATAGAAAACCACGACCAGCACATTCCATTACAAGTTTGAAAGTTGCACTCTCCATTGTAACGGTAATGTGTTGTGCGGCCATAGGACTGGGTAAGTTGTTTGAGAAACTTTCAATTTACAAATAAATTAAAAACGGAATTCTATAGGAAAAATAAAGAGATCAAGTTAGAATTTGCGTTAAACACACAATATTCCATTAATTAAATTAGTACTTTTTATTATATTGGGTAGGGTGTGTGTCTGGGCTGAGAATAATTTGAAATTAAGTATACAAAGTTTATGGGCAGAATTGACACACCTTTCGTCATATATTTGTAATAATTTAGTCCAATCAAGTACATAAATAACCTCTTATTCAAATACCGTTAAAAATAAAAAAAGCATGAAAATAAAAATGCTCTATTTCCTTTCTACGAAGAAATGTTTGAGGCGTAGTTTGGCCTAATCGTTGTTTAATACGCTTTCAGAGCGTGTTGCACGCCATTCGACAGTCAATCAGCAGTGAGCGTACACGATTTTTGCATGTACCCGAAATAGTTTTATGAGCGAAAGGCTTGGCTGATTTTTCTGAGGAGCAAGCGAAACAAGAACTATTTTTGAAAGTTTACTTGATAGACCTCATTCAATTTGTACATAGAGATGTTCCCGTTATTTTGATTTGAAAAAGAACGAATCCGAAACCGTTTCAAAAGTCGGAACCGGTTCCAAACGGTTTTGAATTTTTGTAATGTCATACTTTCTTTAGTGGACACATCAGTGTTTTCTTTTACAAAATGGTACCCTGAAAAATGTTCATGGAAGATTGTCGAGGAAGGTTACAAAAGAAACGTTTTGACATCAATATCAAAATTCTGAAAGAGGAAATTTGAATATAGTTGAATGAAGCCAACGAAAAAATGTACGAGATCCGAAAAAAAAGTGAGACCTATTTTGAAACTACATACGAATACATACGAATTCGAACCGTACCCGAAACCGGAACATTTTATTAAACGGTTTCATTTAAAGCTTTCCTTCGGTTTCATTTAAAGTTTCCCATCCTGGTTAGCCTACGCCAGGTCACGGCTAGGACCATATTTGTAGAGAATTTCTAGGTCTAAAACTTGATCTCAGGTAATTTTTCGAAAAAAAAGACTTACGGTTTTCGGCTCTGTGGGAATAATTGGTATTCAAAAGTTTATATTGACCGGACTAAAGCCTGTTTTGAAAAAAAAAAAACTCAAAACGAAAATTGTAAAGCTTCGATGTATTTTTCAAATTTTGTAAAAGGTCAAAAGTTTGCTTATTTTGTGTCCTAATAATTATCCTGGTCCTCTCGATCTTTTTCCACCTCTCCTCAAAGGTCTACTCAAAGGTCTCCTTAAAGCTTTACCATATGCGTTAGCGAATTCATCATCAGCCAATTTCAGACCATGACCAGGTTCGCCTAACGCGTTGAAAAATATTGCACCTTCAACATCTTCGACTTTTGCCAAACCTTGGTGATTTTCTGAGGCGACCACCAAGGCGGTTGCCTGGTAGACCATCAAGCCAACAATGAGAAGTGTGAAAACGGTAAAACTTCTCATGGTTACGGTTGTCTTGCAGTTGAGTTTACTGGAACGACTGTGACCATATCGAAAATGATAAGGCATTTTATAGTACAAAGCTTGACCTTATGCAGTACTTAAAGGTCGTAAATATATTTTTCTGCAACAATTAAAAAGAAACTCGCAAGTCATTGCAATGCAGACTTGTTTATTCTAATTAAGAAGAAAGTCAAAGGTATGCGACTTTGTTTAGAATGAATAAAGCTAAAAGACAACATTTTCAGAACAATTGATTCTTTAAATATAACTTTATAAACTTCTTTTGTCTTTTTTTTGTTTGTTTAATTTATTTTATCCTATTTCTTTGAATTGATATTTAAACTTGCAAAACCCCCACCATAAAGAAAAAAATGGCTTTGAGTGCGGCCTGAGTATGACGATACTCTCATTCCCACGATGTATAGTGTCTGTTCTAGACTGTGCCAAGGCTGCCTTGTCTCCCAATTCTACTCTAAATCTTTTTCAACGATGATCTGCTTTAGTATGTCATCCCTTGGTAACTGAGATATTGGGATCCTTTCCCTCATTTTTACCATGTTGTTGGATGTCATAATTTTACCCTTGCCTTTTTTAGAAGAGTTCTTTTGGCCGACTGCTCTATAGCCACGTGTAACGGGAATATATAGAACTCACATAAAAATTAAATTTTTTTGTCTTTGCGATGGAGTATCCGCAGTACATATGTAAAAATACCGTATGGGGAAGGCACGTGTCCCCGCACCCCTTGAAAGTGCAAATATTTCAAAGTTTAAGAGTAACCACATTTCGACCGATAACTCTGTTATCGATAAATATATTGAAATATCATGATACGTGATAGCTATTTTTTACTCCTAAGAATAAAGCTTTGTTTCTTGAAATCTCCAGCAAAGAACTGTCAGCAGAAGAGAGTCTTGTAAAAAACTGTCAAAATCTCATTTCTGCTAATTTTTCGCCGAACAGGGTTCAGCAGAAACTTGCAGACAAAACAGCGGTTACGTTTCTGATTGGCTAACAATTTGAATTTACATTTTTTGTTGTTGTTTTGCTATGCCACCGATCAGCTGTTCCTGCTTGCTGGTTTCTGCTGGACGAAAAATCTCCAGCAATAATTTGCAGCGAATTGGTGCTCTCTCTCTCAATTAAATGTCAAAAAGCTGCTGAATTCGCTGCTAATTTTTTCAAAGAACACTTTTTTAGGAATAATTATTCATAATTATTCATAATTAGCAGCAAAGAAACAAAGCTTAAGTGTACAAAATTTTGTAAAGATTGGCGCATTAGTTTAGGCGTAAAAGGCTTGCAAACACACTCACTCACAAACTTAGCCATTTATATATTATAGTAGGATAGGATCGGATTTTATTATGAACTTTGAACCTTTTTTTGTGTTTGACTTTTGATCAGTCGAATATTTTTATCAAATTATTCTTTCGAGTTTATCGCGAAAAAAAGTAGAAAAATGCCAGAAACAATACCAACTACGATGATGGCAATTTCCAACTTGTTGAAGGATCTTGTCAAACCGCTTTTTATAATATTATTACAAATTTTTCATCACCTTTACTGGTCATCAAACCAAGGAAGTTTTGTTATTTTATTTACCAAAGTAAGCAGTGCGTTTAAGAAATACGTAGAACTCTCCTTTGTTCGATGACCAGTAAAGGTGAGAAAAAATGTCTTAAAATAAAATACAAAGCGGTTTGACAAGATCCTTATTTGTAGCATTTTTCAAACTTGTTGCCGCCGAAAGCTTAAAAGAATAATTTGATAAAAATAATTTTTTTTTTATTTCATTTAATTAAATTTTTTTATTTTGTTTTTTATTTTATTTTATTTTAGTTTTTTTTTTTATTTTAGTTTATTTCATTTCATGTTATTTAATTTAATTTATTTTTTTAATTTAATTTTATTTTATTTTATTTCATTTAATTTTATTTCATTTAATTTTATTTCATTTAATTTTACTTTATTTTATTTTCTTATTTTTTTTTTTTAATTAATGCTTTAGTGTCACTCCCATACTGATTTTTTTTAATATTCTTCTTAGACTTCTCACTTAATCATCTTCTCTTCCATAGGTCTATATGGCAACGATGACCTCCATAACGGTTTACTCGAAGTACTAACAGCCGGACGCAAGGTCGATAACTTGGTTACCACTATACGCAATCAGACGCATATACTCGAGAATACCCTAAAAAATCGTATACGCCCACAACTAGTCGAATTGGCTGATATTTTCGATCAACCTGTCTCCAATCAGACTGCGCTCTCAATACTCTTCGTATCGCTAAATATTGTGCAAGGTAATGTGACGTTAGCCACTAATGCAGCCGGAGATATACGACGCCCTTTGTTGGGTATATCGATGACGCACTTTTTATCGGTATGTCTTCGTTATGAATTCTTTAACCCTTCAGGATCAAAGAGCGAATACAATCACTTTGCTTCCTTTTTAAAATTTCTTTCAGCGCGGTGATCAATGGGAGCTCATACGTTGGCCAGGCACTGTTGCCACATTAGCGCTACTGTTAGTGCTGTGCGCCGTCTTGCTTGTGGGCGTGGCTCGTCACTCACGCTGCGCCTTAATTTTGTTCAGCGTTTGTGGTTTACTGGCTGTAACTGGTTCGTGGCTGATGTCTGGTTTGTACCTTTCGTCATCGGTAGCTGTCGGCGACCTCTGCATGAATCCTGCTGATTTCTTAGTTGCCACATCTCCACGCGATCTTCCTACGAATGTGCTCTTGCACTACACCCAATGTGAACCCGGCCATACCAATCCATTTACGCAACGTTTACGTGAATCACAAAATTCCTTGAATAATGCACGTAGCGCTATGGCGACAGTAATGAAAATCTCTTTGGTGCTCTTCAAATCGTCTGGACTACAACCGAAATTGGGCGCTGTCAATGCCGACTTGAATAGTAGCGAGCGTTTACTTACCCAACTCACCGCACTGGTGGACTGCAAGGTTGTGCATCATAATTTCCTAGCAGCAGCGCGCGGCTTGTGTGAGGGTGGCCTATTGGGTTTGGTGCTCATGTTGATAGCAAGCTTCATTGCGGCCCTCCTGCTGACCATTATGGTTTGGGTTGATTCTCATACTTGGATTTATATACGTAAACGTAATGATTATGCCCAAGTGGATGAACCATCGTATATATCACATCCGGCACCACAAAATCATCAACAAATGATGAATGCGGCACGCACTTTGCCGCGTAATCATAACGGGTGAGTATGCGGCGCAAGTGAGATTTGTTTAAATTTGTTTTTTTTTTTTGTGGGAAATTTATTTTCAGGCACTTTAGTCCACCGGTGATTAGTGGTTCACATACCTTGCAGCATCCATCCAAGCGGCAGGCGCAACAGCAACACGAGATGATGGCACATGCGCATATGCAGCAGAACATGAGGGCTATGGGCACGCATACGCTTGGTCGTTTGCCGTCGCACAATCATAGCCCTACCCACATGACTGGTAAGTGTTTGATGAGGGTGTGACTTTGTCTAGTGTCTTTTACTTCGTAGCACAGTGCAACAATTTTGTTTAGTGGTGGAATGCTCCCTATTTGGCATGAAAGAACTGCACCCCAAAGGATGGCCTCGTAGGTGTCTTGAATGGAAGTTTTTTTTGGAGTACTACTGAGAACTGATGAAGGGTCTTTCCCTTTGGTGAAAGGTCACTTTTTTCGCGTAAGCGAACCAGGGGAATTGGTAAGATACTCCTTTAGGACTTCCTCGGCGGTACGCCCATTCTAATAGGGAGACTTTCAAAAGTTGCGTATCCGACGGTAAATATGCCTTTTAAAAATATATAAAAGAAGTGTTTCCTCATATAAGCCGGAGGGACTCCACTTGACAATGAGATCCGTAAATTCTCGATTTGGACAGAGTCCTTTTTTATCCTTTATAGGAGCGGCAAGTACTGCAGTTTGCTAAATCTCCACTTTTGTTGAAGTATTCCCAATTTGATGATTTTGGAAATGAGTTTTTGCTGAGAAGCTTCTTATGGCAGAAATACACAAGGAGTTTGCCAAACTAATGTCTGGGCGACCCCGCTTAGAAAATTCTTTTTCTAATGAATTTTGATGTTGCTTTTGGCGGGTATCGATACCTGGTGTAGTATGCCGAACACACTACCGCTACACCAAAAATAAAGAAGTAAAAATTGTAAAAATATTTCAATTTTAAAATGTCAAAATTACATCAGCTGCTCGCAAAAAAAAGTTACCAGACTGCGAAAAAATATAGAGTTACCAGGAAACCTTGATGGAAAGCAATAATTCAAATATAGTTATATATAAAAATGCCAAAATACATCAGCTGTTCGCAAAAAATAAAAAGTTACCAGACTGTGTGTTAAAACGTAAGGCTGCCTTCAAGCTTTGATAAAAAAGTGCCCGACAATTTCTTCATTATAAATAATGCATGAAAAAGAATTGCAGAGATAAAACGAGAATAATATTTCCATCAAGGGCTTGGGCGATAATTCCATCACAATAAAAAATGTTGCACCGTGTTAACAATCGACCTCCATCTACATAAATATATTCATACTTCTACCTAATATCTTCAAGCGTAGTTTATTCCATTTCCAACTTTCAATTCTCTTTTCTCATTTATAATCACGCATATACGTATTTCTACTCACCTACTACATCCTATTCCCTATTGACTAACTCAATTGCTAGCTATTACTAACCAAAACTCTGCCCATTTGTATTTATTGCAGGTCCCAATAACGGTAAATATGCTACATTAAGCAAACAATGCAAAACTTTGGAAGCCAATGATTTTTACTGAAAATCACCATCAGTAGCCTGTAGCGATCCTGCACGAAGTCAGCCCTCACTCCAGCAGCAACAAGCAGCAGCAGTAGTCGCAGCACAACAAGCCGCGCTCACACCCCAACAAGTACAACAATTGGCAGGTGGACAACCGATTTATTGTCATCATCCACATCCTCACTCACATGCTGCTGTGGCTGCAGCTGTACAACATCAACATGCTATCTATCATCAGCAACAGGCAGCAGCAGCAGCGGCTGCACAACAATATGGTACTTATGGCACAGCTGCACATCCGCCACCACATCATTTGACTGCTGCTGCTGGTCAACAAGGTCAAATTTATCAACAAATACCGGCACATATGGCCGCTTTACAACCTAACGGTAATCCGCATTCGATATATCAACCATTGGTGGCTGTTAGTCAAGGTTCAATTTATGTTTCGAATATGGCAACAATGCGTCGTCAGAATACGCATACACAGGGTGGTCAAGGTCATCCGCAGATACCAGCACATCACGTACCGCCACATCAACAGCACCAACAACAACAGCCACCGCCACCAATTCATCAGCCACATAATCAAATTAAATCACCACAAGATGGACTGCGGCATCGTGAAGTACCGGCTACATCTGGCATGGATACGGCTATATATGATCGTGATAAAGGCGTTTACAAGTGTTCAACATTGCGTCAAGGTGGCAAATTTGATCCCAAGTATAAGCCATCGATTTTGAATTGTCCACTGCCTGAGATACCCAAGGACGCTGAACCGCCACCGGTTGCATCGATTTATGAGCAGAAGCAGAATTATTCAAAGTAAGTAGACAAGTCCATGACTCTCTCAACAGTCTTTAATACGTTTCCAAATGCTGATTTGTTCAAGATTTTTTATGTTGAACAGGATGTAAAGCGATGGGAGAAGGACTTCTATCACCGCTTAAAACAAAGATTTTACAGGCTCTTCGAATAATATGTTTCTTTTTTGGCATGGTTAGTCGCTATGCGAAGAGCCCCTTCCTTAAAAAGACCTCCGTTCTGAGAGGAGAGCCCAGACTTAATAGATTTCATTTCTCAAAGGAAAGGCTTTCGTAAAGCGATTTAATTTTAATTCACCAAAAATTTTACCCTCGTATTAATTTGAAGGCCCTATAAGATAGCAACAGCTCACATGTACTATGGCCCTCTTAAGCTCCAGCCGAATAGTTCAGCGAAAGAAAATGCTCATGCATTTGAAAAATTATGTTTCTGATTAGACAGCTCGCTATTAGGGTATTTGTTTCCTTTAGCACCCAACTACTAATAAATTATCTAAAATTATGGGAGATAGATCAAAAGACGGGTTTTGGCCTCAGGATCACGAATCCGGAAGCGCTTTTTAATTTTTTGTTTTAGTGAAAAGTTATGGTCAAAAAACCGAAAAATTACCCGGGTCCGATACCAAAATTGTGGCGGAATCCATGGTACTCAATTTTTCGCACGTTTTTAGGTACAGCCTAATACAACAACCACATGAAAACTTGCAGCTTTGATCGCAAATATCTCTCCAAAGAAGCAAAATATTCGTGATCCTGAGGCCTTTTGAGCTATATCCCGCGACACAGATTAACTCCCCAGTACCTATACATTTAAAAATTGGGTACTTAAATATGTACCGGGTACTTTATATCAAGTTTTCCTGTCTTCTCTATATTTGGTAAAAAAATATGGTAACCCTTGAATGCTTGCGAACAGCTGATGAAATTTTGCCATTTAAAAATAGTAGCTTTGTTTCTTTCCTGCTAATTATGAATAATTATTCCTAAAAAAGTGTTCTTTGAAAAAATTGGCAGCGAAATCAGTAGCTTTTTGACATTTAATTGAGAGAGAGAGCGCCAATTCGCTGCAATTTATTGCTGGAGATTTTTCGTCCAGCAGAAACCAGCAAGCAGGAACAGCTGATCGGTGACATAGTAAAACAACAACAAAAAATGTTAATTCAAATTGTTAGCCAATCAGAAACGTAACCGCTGTTTTGTCTGCAAGTTTCTGCTGAACCCTGTTCGACGAAAAATTAGCAGAAATGAGATTTTGACAGCTTTTTACAAGACTCTCTTTTGCTGACAGTTCTTTGCTGGAGATTTCAAGAAACAAAGCTAGTACAACGGAAATTATCAATTTGAATTTATTTCAACAAAAGTGGAGATTTAGCAAAAAAAAACTTCAAACATATTGGGAGAATTAACTCTTTATTACCTCTTAACTAACGATTACTTGCGTATTTAATTTCATACTTACTCAATAACTCATAAATCATCATACCTAACCAACTAATATTTCTAAAAATTTATTATGCCACTAGAACATTGCAACGGCCACCCATGAAACTGCCACCACAAATGAAAGCCATACCACCGCCCCGTATTGGCACACCAACATCGCCGCCACTACCAAATACGAACGCAGCACAGCAAGCGGGTGGAGGACAACAACAACAGCTTCAACAACAACAACAAATGCCAAATGGTACAGTAACAACAGGAGGGGATAATCGCCAAATGAATGACGATTCTTCATTGCCTTTGCCACCACCACCACTCGAAGCCACCACAGATGTAGGCAATATGATTGGAATTGGTAATGGCGGTAGTGGAGGTGGAGGTGGTGGCATTGTCGGCATACATTCACCACCAAAACCAGGACACGGTTTGAGTAGTAACAATAATAACAACAACAATATCAACTCAAAGAGCAATATAAGCCAGAACAGCATGAATAACGGCATTAGTAGCAACAATGTAACCAATAGTAGCAACAATGGAAGCAACAATAGTGGCGGCAGCAATAGCAATGCCAGTAGTAGCAATAATAGCGGTAATAGCGCCGCTACCCTACCCCTACACAATGGTAGTTTGGCGAATAATATGGACGATGATGATGATTTGCCGCCACCGCCGCCACCCGCAATCACCGACGATTCCAATTATGCTGTAACGGAACTGTAAGAGGCAATGACCCAAAAAAAAAGTAGAAAAAAGAAATTAGTTATAAAAAATAAGTAAAAAAAAAGAAGAGAAAAATTTTCAAATAGTTTAAGAGCGTACTTTGACCACAAGGATAATTTGTATGGTATGTTGCGGAAAGCGGAAACGCCGGTGAATTGTTGCGGAAATGGGGTAGGGTAAGGAGGTTGTCGCTGTGCATTTAGCGTCGTTGTTTCATAGTAGTTGTAGGTTTTAAGACTCCAGTTAATGTTGTTGTTACGAATCTGGATATACATGCAGACATACTTACAAACATACGAATTGGTATGTATGAAAGCTAAGTGAGTTATATAAAGCCATACATGCATACATAGCAAGTAAATAAAATATATTAAAAATAGATAAAAAGCTAAATAGGAATTACTGAGATTTAATGGTGCATTTAAATTTATAAGAACTGTACAAGAACTAAATAGATAAAATACGAAAAAATATGATAGCAGAAGGAGTAATAAACAGTTATATGTCGTAGTGTCACAGGTACAAATGTACCGTTATATGGATGATAAGTCGATAACATTTTTCCAGCGCTAAATGACAAGTGCGCTCAATATATACATATGTTAGGGTGGAACATTTTTCCCACATCGCTTCTAGTTAGCAGATTCGGATTCTAATCAAAAAAAAAAAAAAAAAATGGATTTGCGCATGCAACTGCTCCAAAGTAACAAAGACACTCACATTTCTCTGCGTATTTCCGTCAGAACCCAGGCAGCAGAGCAACGTACGTTTTACCGATCGTATATTTTTCCATCGTTTTTTTTTTTTATCCAAAAACGGCGGGGAAACTATGCTGCTGGGCTGATTTTCTGTTGGCTCGTTTTTTTCACAATTTTTCATATCCGACAACGGTCGGGAAATTATACGGATAAAAACAGTGATCCCGAAATCATCAGAAAATTATCCCAAAAACATGATAGGAACGTTTTTTGTACTTTTCCAGACATACGTTTCGTTCGCACACTTTAGTTTGAAAAAGATCGGGAAAAGTTCTTTAAACAGAACATGAAAAAAGAAAAATAAACAGTTTTTCGTAGATTTTTTTTTTAATTTTCAGATGTGTTTACGCAAATTTTGCTGGCTAGGAAATAAGCTTTTTCCGCCCGATGAATTTTTAGCATTTTACGGTTCTTTAAGTCCAATTTTGTAGTCTTCTTTGGCTCTTTTAAGACAAATTTTTTCTGCTATTTCATGATTTCTGGAGGCTTTTCTTGACTATTTTATGAGGAATACTTTTTGAGAAAAGTTTCTTTGCGTAAAAAAACAGAAAATGCTTTAAAACATTCGGTTGACAAAGCCATAACCACAAGAGATCCGGAGTTCATAACCGTAACAGTAATAGTGTTTGTACATATATCCGTAACCGTAGCCTTAACCACAACTATTCCCGAATTCATAACCTTACAGAAACTATGGTCTAGGTATGTTTTGGCTTAGGATTGGTTTGTGAACTTTTGATATACAATTTTAAACCAAAACCGGGAATTTGAAAAAAGTAGCCAATGCCAGAAATTAAATTTGCAACAAAAAAAGAAGTAAGGTAAGAATTTGAATCTGCTAGGAATTATGTAGAAAAATTTACCCTCCCTCACATAGTTATGTAACTACGTTTGTATATAAAATGTGAATATCTACTATGTAAAAAGCCAAAAAGAGAGATTTAACAATAAATAAATGAAAATGAAAGGATTCTTTAAAGATTTTTTTATTACACTTATAACTAGTCAAAATGTGAGCTTTTCCTTCTAAGGGCCGTTTTTGTAATCTCCGGCTAACCGGGCTTTAATTGACAGAAATATTTCGGCTATCTGTCAAAACAACAGCGGCCCAGAGTTTTAAGACTTTTTGAAAGCGGCTCTTAAGCCTGAATTATATAAAAATTTGTGAAACTTTGACAGATGCGCGCCTCGTTTTTGAGCATTTGCCAAAATCTCGCTTCGCTTTACGTTCCACAAACTTTGTATGAAAATGGAACCTGCAAAGTTTTATGTAATTGGGGCATTATATTTTCTAAAGTTGAAATTGATTCAGTGTTGTTCGATATTCGATAACATTCTCCCCATTTTTTTTTTCAAAAACAAACAACGGCAACCTTAAATATCTATGCTTTGACATCTCTAGCTTCTAAGGTGCCACTTCTTTTTCAGAACCGATGACTGCTGTCATATTTTCAGCGTTCCTTATGTGTCAATACTAATCATTTTTAATAAATGTTTTAATTAATCTCTTTTAAGTGGGAAAATCATGTACATAAATATCGAAGCGAAGTAAAATTATTAACTTTTTTTAAAGACCCATTTGGAAAGTAAAAATTATAAAAGTTGGAATAAGGAAAAATAAAAAAATAAGTTCGTGTTTGTAGTAGTTTGAAAGGTTCTTCCAGCTGTAACAGAGATCCAAAAAAGCAAACATCTAAATTTAGACAACTAACGAAACATTAAACTTGTCTTCAAAACTAGACTTAAAAAAATAAAGAAAAAGCCTGAAAAAGCCAAAACGAAAAATTGCATTTTACGTAGAAATGAAGAAACGAGCGTTAACTAAAAACAAAACAAAATGGCTGATTTCTCAATATCTAGCGATGCCACTACATAGTGACAGGCTGCATACGGTCGAAAAAAATCACCTATAGCGCGTAACATTGAGAAATCGGTAAAAAATCGCAATAAACTGAAATTGTAACTGAAACGCAACACTGCTAAAGATATTAACGAAACACTTTTGTACATAATATACTATATGTATTTACAGATATTTATAAATATACAAATATACTTACATACATATATTGATATATGTAATTATATTATTGTAGCATATGCTTAACTAACTAGTTCTTTAAGTGTAAATAAATTTTTTTTTTGAAAACATTTACTTTTGACATTTTTTTCTTTTGATAAAAAATATATCAACTAACAAACACATATTAACATAATATACCGAATTCTTTATAAATGTTTTTGTACTCAAATTTTTATATATATAAACACTGACATTCATACATAATTCATAAATACTTACATAATTCACACTACATATATACAAAATGAAACACATAATTATAATAAAAATATGGATTTTTCAAAAGCTCAATTCATAAAATGCGATTTTTTTTACTTCGGAAATTCACTACCCTGCTAGACAGTGCTATGACATTCAGTCAGCTTTGTAGTGTTGCCTTTTTAAATTTGATAGAAAATCGTGATGTAAATAGCAGCTGTTTTACAAAGCTTATAGTACATTTACACAGCACCAAATTTGGTAAATTTGGCGAAAAATTGCAAATTTGGCGCTTTTTTCCATACAAATTTCATTTTCCAAATTTGGAATTCCATCGCATTTGGCCTCATTCGCTGAACAATACAATCCACAATTCCTCAAAATAGAAACCCTGCCTGTGTTCCACATTTAGAATTGCCCAGCAAGAACCTTAATGGGTAATTAACGTGTGAAAACTTTTGCATTATGCACAGTTCTAAATAACAATTTCAACTATTTTTTTTATGATATTGTACCAGTTCCACTAAGAAAAGAGAGAAGCCTTCTTGATTCTTCATTTATTATTACTCTACATGTGTTTAAAACATCAAGGTGGTGCATTTTCTTTCGGTGGCTTTGTATTCTGGTAGAAGATTCTTGCAGGGAAGGTGAGCCAAATACAAATTTGCCAGTGTAAACAGGTTCGAAATGACACATTCAAATTCGCCAAATTTGGTGCAGTATAAATGTACTATTACTGAATGTCATAGCACTGGCCCATAAAACAACTGATATTTACATCACGATTTTCTATCACGTTTTCAAATGCAACATTACAAAGCTGACTGAATGTCATAGCACTATCTACCAGAGTACTGCATCGAACGGAAAATTTTGTTCAACTATTTTTTTTTTTTACTAAATTAAAAAAAAAAATTTATTTCTCAAAAAACTTAAACTGTTATGTTCCACTCAGTGGAGTCTCCCCATTTTCCGGCGACAATTTGTATTTAGAAAAAGTTATCGATTTCAATTGTTCTACTATTTAAATGAAGGAAAAGTGGCAACGCAGCTAAGCTCAAAATTTTCTGCACAGGCAACCAAAGAAAAAAAAAATATTTGTTTAGAAAACCTTTACATTTTCGAACCCTTTTATTTGTCAAATTAGTTGTTTTACATGGTCCATACATACATATATATTTACATACATACATATTTACCCACATTTACTTGTAGATTGAAACTCATAACACTTTATTAACCCAATAGCTAACAATAAAAATGTACAAAATATTTTGTAAAAAAACAAAAAAAAAAAGCTCTCAAAGCAACAAAAAAATATTTACTTTATTCTTATGTACAATTTTATATTCGCTTAATTGTAATTGAAAAGCAAAAAAAAAAAAAAATAGAAATAAATAAATAGCTATGTAACTGGAGTGAAAAATAGTTAGTTTACTAAGCGGAATTAAGACAGTTTAGAACCAAGTGAATACCCACAATTAATGACCGTATTTTGTAAGGTTTCACTCATCGTGACTGCATTTTCGAGTGCGTCAGTGAAACGCGATAGGTCGCTTAGGTGTAGTCAAGGTTGTTGACAGAAGGAAGTGCCAACCTTGCTATTCAATATAAACTTTCCATCCTGTCCCACTTTCCTTACGATCCTTACAAAATACGGCCATAATTGAGGTGAACGAAAATATGTATTACTCGCGAAAAAAAAAAATTATAAATGTTAAATATGTAGAATGAAAATAGCATGTTCTTTGAGGCTTAATTATATTTCGTTATCGCTAACGCCATACCCATAACGCTAATCAGCTGTTCCAACCACCCTTTGGAAATGAATGTAAACGCGTTAAGGATGATTTACACGGGTCGATTTTTCTAACCTTTCATTTTCAATCGACCGTGTAAACAGTAGTTCGATCGATCTTCAGCTTGTATTTAAGGGTTGAACACAAGTGGTTCGATAAAAATCGACCCGTGTAAATGAGCCTTTAGCGTTATGTTATGGCAAGTATAATGGATTACACTGATTTCCATAAGTTTGGTTGGAACAGCTGATTAGCGTTAGCGGCAGGCCGTTAGCGATAAGGGTAACTAGTGCTGCCTTAAGGAAGTGTAATTGTCGCTTTATAGTTTGGAATTACAGCGGTTTATCGGCAATTCTATCGAAACTTTAAACTCGATAGAAATGAATAAATTTCGAGTTCTCTATCGAGTTTCACTTTTTGGTGGAATTGTTGATAAACCCCACAGTTATCCCACAAATTACCCAGTAAACTATTTTTGTAATTAGAATTTTAACTAAACAAATTTTTGATTTTGGCAATTTTTTTTTAAATTTTCCTATTTATTAAAAAAAACGACCCACAAGAGTTTTGATCCACGTTATTAGCATATTGTATAAGTGAATAAAAAGTTTGCTACATACATACATATATATTATAAACAAAAATAATCTGAAATTCTGTGTTAAATGTTGTCGTACTCCATGTAGTAGTTATGCAAGTAAATAAATAAACAAAAAAATTATAGAGAATATATGCAAGCTATTGATAGAAAACAAACAATTAAAAAAAAAATAAGGTTAGGTAAGTTAACCTGAAATTTTAGAAATTCAAATTTTAAACGAAAACTGAAGCGAATTAAAAAAAAACTACTAGCTAAATGAAATCTTGAACATGAAGTATATTTTTTTATACTGCAGTGTGTTTTTTAAGTTTTTTTTTTTAATTTTTAACTTTTATAGAAATCGGGCGTTATTTAAAAATTTTAATAGAAATTTATTTATTAAATTTTTTATATTTCTTCAAAAATTAGTTGAGAGATTTGATAACAAATGTGAACAGTTACGAAGGAGGACACATGTTTTTCTTCGTTTTTGACTTATTGATTATTTTTAAAATTTGAACAGAATTATTTTAAGACATAAAAAACATTTTTCCAAAAACATATTTTTCAAAATACATATTAAAAAAATATTAAATAAAGATTTTTTTTCTTATCGAAAATAACCATTAAACTCGGTCCCTGCTAAAAATAAATACTATGACTCTAAAACACGATCGATTCAGGTTCGTTTTGCTTGAAAATCGAATAAAACGACCTACTTCAAAATAAAGTGGGTATTCATAGTCAAAATTAAGTACGTGCTTAAAATTAGTTGTGGCCAGAGACCGTAAATAACAGTTACTCTTTTTATATATGTTGGTCATAACAGTTATTTTTCAATTTTTTAATTTCGTTCGGAAATAACAGTTCTTTTTCAAATTTTTAAATTTTGATCGCAAAATAGAGTTATTTTTAAACTTTTTTATTTTGATCCGAAAATAAGAGTTATCTACGATTTTTTTGCATTTAAAATCGAAAATAAAAGTTTTTCACGAAGGAAAAATAACCGTTATTTTCCCAGCAAATTTTAAAAATATAAAAAAAAACTTTTTTTTTTAACTTTTACGAAAAAAAAATATTTTAACTAATCGATAACGATAATTATAAAAAAAATGTTTCTATGTTCTCTTTATGACAGTAGCACTAGCCCTACATAATGATTTTTTTGGTTAAGACTTCGCTTGATAACTCTAATTTGCGGTCCTTGGTTGTGGCTTTTTGACACTACATATTTCCAATGGTCAAAATACCTTCAACTTATTATAAATACCTACTATAAGCCTATCAACAATTTCGTCGCAACTCGAAACTCGATAAAAATCACAAAATTTATCGGAATTTGGAAGATAATTTCGATAAACCTGTTAATTTCTATCAAGCTTCCCGTTTCGACGGAATTGCTAATAGGAACCTTATTATTGACTATGAGCACTCCTCAAAATATTTGAAATAGATACCAAAAACTATAGAATTGAGGCATAGTAAAAAAACAACTCTGAAATTTATCGATTATTAGTGACATTATTTTTTTCTGAAATCACTTTTGCTATTAGAGTAATCGATTAGTCGATTAAGAATAGAGTTAATAAATACCTATACCATGATTGCATTTATTTTTTATAGCATAATTTTTTGTGTAAAAAGTTTCCTGTTTTGTGTGTTCCTTAAAAAAAAGAATAACTTAAAAAAATAAAATTCTGCGAAGTGTAAATATTTACTTTGTGTTGTGTTGCTTCTCGTCTACTAAAAAATTTAATATATGTAAGGGTCTATAAGCTATGCCGTGAGAATGGGAAACTCGATAGAAATCAGAAAATTTATCAGTATTCAGTAGATAATTTCGATAGTTTTCGTGATTTCTATCGACTTTTTTTTTTGTTTCGGCGCAACAGCTTAGAGGTATACATAAATTATAAAAAGCAATTTATTAATTACAAAAAAAAAAAAAAAAAAAAAAAAAAAATTTGGCGTTTCAGAAGCGTAGAGAGAATACATATAAAATATTTGTATGTAAACAATTGCCGTACGTTAAAAAAAATCGATATTAAGCACCAATTATAAAAAAACAAATTAAAAAATTCGGCAAATAACATATAGCAGTAAATTTAGCTATAAACAGTGGAAAAGATATTATTTATTGAAACATACATACATATTTATAATAATAGAAATAATGAAAAAACAAGTATGGAAAATGTTGAGGAACACATTACCCATTACAACTTATTATAAAATCATGAATGAGAAACAATAAAACTGTGAAATATATAATAAAAAATAATACTATACGAAAAATATTAGTTTTTAATTTCATTTGAGTTTATTTTTAGGAAACGGAATGAAAATGAACAGCTGCATTGCAGGTTATCGACTGTGGTTAAGTATTTGAAATAAAAAAAAGCAGTTAAAAAACTCGAATCTGAAGAATTAATAATTCTATTATCGATTTCCTTTATTTAGAGATTTTTATATAATCGATTTTTTTATGTAGAGACTTTTCTACAAAATGCTTCATCGCAAAATTTCCCTTAGGGGGAATTTTTTTAGTGATACATAAGTCGATTTGTGCAAAATTCATTTTTGAAGAAAGTAATTGATTTTTGTTTAAATTTAATTTGTTATATGAAAAATTTCCAATTATCAGGAAAAATTTCCCTGATTTGGCTCCAAAGACATGGCTTTCTTTAAAAAAGACTTTTTTTTCCTTAAATGGAGGAAAAGTCTTTAAATTAAGGAAATGGTGAAATAGTTTACTTAAATTGAGGAACAAAGTCTTTAAATTAAGGAAAATGTTACTTATGTTAAGGAAGCCATGTGTTTGGAGCCAAATAAGGGAAATTTTTCCTTGAAATAAGAAAACTCTTTTCTGAGTGTAGGCTTTATCAGGTATTTCGACGGAGCTTCCCGTTGGGAATGTTTCGGGTGAGTCGATAGAAAATTAATCGAATTTATCGAAATTTGGTAGAGGATTTCGATGAAATATCTATCGACTTTCACGAATTGTGTATTCCCAACGGGAAGCTCTATCGGAATAGCTGATACACCTCATAATAAATATTGATTTCAAGTGAAAACCATTGTAAGATATGTAACAGAAAAAATAATGAGTTACTAATTTTTTACGAAAATCGATTAAAAATCAATGTTTCATTATTCTTAATTCTCTAAATTCACTTTACCGACTGCTGAGTGGAAGAAGAGTCAAGTCATCCGTAACCTGAGGCCGAATTAAGTTTTCGATAAAGTCGATAGAATTTGTATAAATTTCGCGCCGTTCACGGAAAACCTACACACAGAGAATATTGAGCTGGTGATGGATAAGAATTGACAGTGATTTGGTCATATCAACAAAAATATAGTTATATCAACCAAAATATGGGTTGAGTCAACCAAAATCCTTGTCAATTCTTATCCATTCCCAGCTAACTTTTCTCTGTGTACGTAATTCGATACATGTTTTTACATCTCCATCCAAACCATCCCCACATTTCTTCTGCTGCAGAGCCTATGTCCATAACGTAACCCAGCTCTTTCTGCACAAAGCTCGATATTTCTCCGTCGATTTTATCGGCTCACATTATCTTCGATATTCGCATTAGTTCCCAAATAGACGAAGACCTTCTCAGTTTCGAGATTTTTGTTGTTGTAACGGAGTGTAGCCCTGCCCAACGTGTACTTATCCTTAGCCTTAATAGGTGGTTGGTGTTATGAGGGGGCAAGCCGCATGCCGGACATTCATTCGGCACGTCGGGGTTCAGTCTGGATAAGTAGGAGATTAACCTGCTACAATATCCAGAACGTAATTGAGCCAGAGTGACCCTTGTCTGTCGAGGAAGATGACGTTCCTTTTCAGCAATGCGAGGTGTTGAGTTTGATTTTCGAGTTTCTACCAGTCATCAGTGATATCGGAAGGCGTAGCAGCTCCGCTTTGTATGTCGGTGGCCGGTTCGCCATTACTGTGTCTTCAGGAATTCATAACAGCAGGCCCTATAAACTTGAAGCACTTTTTTTTTTTAGCAATTCTGTCGGAAAGGCAAACTCGATAATTTCGATCAATTTAGTGATTTCTATCGAGTCTCGACGAAATTGTCAATAGGAACCAAAGGCTCTAAAAATTGCACTTTCAATACACATAAGGAGAATTCATTTGATAGAGCCTGAGTTTCATATGAAAGAGCAAAGCAAAAGCCCTCCAGTATAAAATACTTTGAGCAACATTGCTTCTTCTATACTGCACGATTTTAAACGAAAAAATCCCTTGACCCAGTGAAATTTCTAGACAATTCGTAATCAGTTAAATTATGTGTATTTTTATTATTATTATTTTTTTTTGCTTTGTGTATTTCGTTATTTACTATTTTCAAATAGCAATTTAAATTTTAAATATACATAAGTTTAAGTATGAATAATGATCATATCGATATACTATAATAAAGTAGTACAATAGTGGAAATTGTTTTTCTTTTATAATATAGAATGTGGAAGATATTATAGCAAAGGATAGATATTAGTTTAAAAACAAATAAGAGTTGAAAAAACAAACTAAAAACAAAAAAAAGAGGAAGCAAAGGCCAATTTTGAAATTAAAAGGTGGCAAAAGATTTCGTCGATAATGATGATGGGCAGATCAAAGTTTCAAGGACTTAAAACCCGAAACCTGGATTCTCTAACTGTGAGTTTTGAAATTTACACTTTTTCACCATTTAAAATATATGGGAAAAAAGTGCACATCTCAAAAGTCACACTTAGAGAACCAAGGCCCGATTCGAATCTTTACTTTTATATTTAAAAAATTATAGTCTGAATTATTATAGGCTGAGTTGAGCATATACAATTTTGTTTATAGTTTATTTCGAAATTTGCCATTTCGTTTTTTCGAAATAAACCTCAATCTGTAAACTGATTTGATATCCAAATCAAAAATAGGTAGGCTTGTAAATCAAAATGTTTATAATATTTTATAAACTATTTGGAATATATTTAATATTGCGTGAGTTAAAATTATTTAAGATATGTTTTTAAAAAAATACTATAATGCTTTTTTACGTATACGAATGCAGTTTCGTGGTGAACATAAAAACGGGCCACATTATGTATATACAAATAAAAAATGGGTACATTTGCTGTTACATAATACAAAACGTATGCTAAGCCATTAACTTAATACAATTATTTATTTTTTTTTTTCAACGAAAAATGATCAAGACGAATGCACTGTGGGTGTAATTATTTCGAAAACTATGTTCGAAATTGTTTTTGAAGTTAATGTTCAAAAATAATTTTCGAAAATTGGTTTAAAAAATTATGTTCGAAAACTTTTTTCGAAATTTATGTTCGAATTTTTTTTCGAAACTTATGTTCGATTTTTTTTCGAAATTTATGTTCGAAAACTTTTTTCGAAATTTACAAAATTGAAGTTTTTGAAAATCGGTTTCTGAAGCTTTTGGGTGTGCACACTTGAAAACTTAAAAACCGATAAGAAACCTTTTGGGATTTTTGACTGTTGTACAGTGTAATTTTCTTCTTCTTCTTATATTAGAAATTTATGTTCGAACAAAAATTTATGCAATTTTTTTTTTCATTTATGTTCAAAAACTTTTTTCGAAATTTATGTTCAAAAACTCTTTCCGAAATTTATGTTCGAAAATTCTCTTTGAAGTTTATGTTCAAAAACTCTTGCAAAACTATGTTCGAAACTTATGTTCAAAAATTCCAGTTCATATACGAAAATTCATTTTGAAGTTTATGTTCAAAAACTCTTTTCGAAAATTATGTTTTCAAGCTCTTTTCGAAATTCATGTTCAGAAATTCTTTTTGAAGTTTATGCTCGAAAATTCTTTTCAAAGTTTATGTTCGATAATTTCTTTCTAAATTAATGTTCGAAAATTATTTCAGAAATTTATGTTCGAAAATTATTTTTGAAATTTATGGTCGAATTATTTTTTTTTTCCAAATTTATTTTACTTTGAGTTTACATTGAAACCCCACGCGATTTCTAAAAATACAAAGTTTACATTAAAGCCTTCTATTTTTTTTATTTGAAATACGAAACTACCAGCAGCATTTGTAAATACTTTTAAACTTGAAGCTGGTACGCCAACTTCAAGCGCTTCAATAACAATTGTGTATTTGATTATATTGCATTTGCATTATAAAAGTAAATATGCCAGTATTTATTACGTGCGATTCGAAATTAATTGCTATTTACTATGGAATTATTTGACATTATTTGCACTTGCATTTGCATTTACTGTTACATTAACATTCGCATTAACGGGCACCAACTCTGGAGCCGAAGAATGTTCACTACTTTGGCTTATATTGCGCGCATGACCATCAGCAACAACACCACCGTTCTCAGCGATGTTGATTGCATTCGTCTGTTGTGGTAAGTCTGGCAATTGCTGCTGCTGCTGTGACACTTGTGCTGCTGGATCGGGAAAAACAGGCGCCACTACATCGGC
This sequence comes from Campiglossa producta, assembly GCA_964058755.1. NCBI lineage: Eukaryota > Metazoa > Arthropoda > Insecta > Diptera > Tephritidae > Campiglossa > Campiglossa producta. The sequence continues at coordinate 106,685,399 of CAXKVI010000005.1, forward strand.
AGCTACTGGCGTTTGTACCATGGGTGTTGGGGGTGAACGACCTGCTTGATGTAGACCAGACATTTGCATGTGATATCTAAAAAGTAGAGTAAAAAGATTTTAATGTGTTAAATTCTATGTTTTTTTTTTATATCTAACCTGTATATATTTTCGGTGCTCTCGACTACGCCTGCTGTTAAATTGAGACTGCGTCCTTTGATGCCGCCTGCCTCCTTTGCGACCGGTGACCACCAATTGAAGACACGCCCCACAACGGGTACATGCCGCAGTATGCCATCCTGCCACATTTTCTCTTCGGTTTCGCGTTGCAAATCAGCGGTTGCAGCTTCGATGCCCTGGAGTTTAAGAAGAACACTTTTATTAGAATAAAAAAATATGATTACAAATCTTATTCGTAATCAGAGTCAACTGCCGTTTCACTAATTGTACAATGCGAAATTTTTTTTTTTAAATTTGTGTTCAAAAATTCGTTTCAAAATTTATGTTCGAAAATTCTTTAGAAATGAATGCGTTTTCGAAAATTCTTTCTCTAGTTTATGTTTAAAAGTTCTCTTCGAAATGAATTTTTTTAAATTTATGTTCGAGAACTGTTTAACATTTTTTTTGCCCGAAAATTCTATTCTACAATTCGAAAATTCTTTTGAAAATTTGTGTTCCAAAATTATTTTCAAAATGTATGTTCGAAAATTCATTTCTAAATTAGTTTTCGAAAAGTTTTTCTCTACTTTATGTTAAAAAATTCTTTTCGAATTTGTGTTACAATTTTTTTTTCGAAATTTATGTTTGAAAATCCTTTTCAAAGTTTTCTGCTCGAAAACTCTATTCAAAACTTATTTTGAAAATCCTCCAGCAGCCATCGCATTATTAATCATTTTCGTTTGCTCCATAGATTTTTTAAAAATTTTCGACTTTTCTTTGACATAAAAACAAAAATGAATGAAAATGCGATTTTGTGAGCAGACGAATCGTTCGTCTGAGCTATCATTCGCCATACATAATGAGACCCTTAATTTTGACTTAAGAAGGAAGACCTCCATGATTCTTTCAAACGATAGTTTCTGATAACATGTTTGACTGTAGAAAGCTGAGCTGTGAGTTAGCCTCTCACACTTATTTACCTGACAAGAAATGAAACAAAAGTTATGAGGTCTTTTCAAAGCTTTACTTGGGTAAAGAGGAACCTTTTAAATACCCTGATATCATCCTAGGAAACACAGAGCTATGTAGCTTCCTTCTAACTTTAGGTTTGATGTACAATGAATTTTGAAACACAATAAACTTTCCAACTGTCATCTGTAAAAAATTGGTTAAGTGAAATCCAAATTACCTTCTTTACAATTTCCGACATTGTATCCAATACTCGCGAATTCTCCTGCACACTTTTACCCACCGACACTACCAAATCCAATAACTCTTCCACATCCGTTTCATGTGTAACCATACCAAAACGTACACAAATCAGTCCATCTGTACCTTCGCCCAGCGAAAAAGCATTATCCGTAGACTTGAGTGCATCAACCAGATCGGCATTTAATTTATTTAGCTCAGTTTTAGCTTGATCGGTAAGTAATGATTCCCAACCTTCGGGCACAAACCGTACACCACCCATACCCGCCCATTCGGGTAAATTAACCAAACGCAACACATCGCTTCGCTCAACCAATTGCATGAAAGTAGCTTTATGTTTGATGGTAGCACGTAAAATATCAACATTTCCTTCGAGATTTTGTGCGAAACTTTCTAAATTTTCTGATGTAGGTGGTTGTTCGCCCAAACCCAGCTCAAGTGGACAATAACGTATACAAGTGCCTTGTGTAGGATGTTCAATAATTTCAAAATCGAACTGTTTTTGGGGAAATTTTAAAGACAAATACAGTAATTAGTAAAAGGGTGGTCATTTATTAATTTTGGATACTTACATTAGGACAATCACGTTGCAATATTTGTCCCAGCCATGAATTTAAACGATCAAAATACGAAGCATTGCCAATCTTCTCCAATGCTTTGCCACTGCTCTCCAAAGCTTGTAAATGTTCGCTATCAGTTATGCCAGTCGTTGTTGGTATGGTGGCGCTACCATCGAATTGAAATACAACAACAGGTGCAACGGTCTCGAAGAGCAGCTGCAAGTATTTTTTAAAATTTGTAATTAGTTTCAAACTGATTTTGTGATAAAAAAAAAAATTACTTACATTAGCATCGAGCGGCTTATTTATGACATCGATGAGTGTTGTGCCGGATTGACCGCCAGGTGCACGACTCTAATGTGGGGAAAATGGTGTGATAAACGTTAATGTCTTGTTGTTTGTATTTTGTATTTTGTAATTAATATTTTCTTATCGTTATACTTTGCATAGTAATTAAGTAAAAAAATGTGTTCGAAATAATCAATTGCAAAGGTGGAGCATTTACTTAAAATGTTTTATGGTTACTTAGTGGCCTAGTTTTTTTTTTGCCCTGATTAATGGAAAAATGAGAATTAGCGACAGCCGGATAAGGACAAAACATAATGAGAATTCGGATTACTAGAAGCATTTTTCCTTCTTTTCAGGTGTTTCCACTCATGATGCTTTAATGGGCTTTTATAACGAAAGGATATACATATATGCAAAAGGGTATCAAACGAAATGTATTTTAGATCGTTTACAAAAATATTTCTATTTATATAGGGTTGCCACCTAATCAGATTATATTTTTTGGGAATATTGAAGTGCTTTCATAAGAAGGTTTTTAAAGGGTTGCCACCTTTTTTAAATTTTACGCAATTTAATGAAGTTTACGGCTATGGTTATCAACTGAAAGGCGGTGCCACTTGCCTTTCCTAGGGTTGCCACCTCTTCAAAATTTAGTGAAAAGCTTTCGAAGTTCTTAGCTTTCTCTATACTAGATAAGTTATAATGCTCTAGTAAGTTTTTCATAAAAATTGCTTTTCTTATCGCGACAACTGAACAATTAGTTAGATATCTAAATGTCAATCATAAAGAAGAAGCTTATCAAATACTGCAAATAAATAAGAACAACAAATATTAGCCATCTGAATTAAAACAATTATTTGATTTGTACTATCAATAAAGAACGCTTTTGACTCAGACTACTAAAAAAAAAAAAAAACAATTACTTTCTACGAAATTTGTTTTGACTGAAGTTAATTAAACTATGAAATGCATAAACAAATTTCTGCTACTTCAATGAACTCACCACAACACGCACACCTTCACATTTGGATGTGATTTCGAATAAAATACTACAAGTTTGGAATGCAACATGTATACGTTCGGCAATAGCATCACGTCCCAGCGCTTGTAAGCTGGTCCATAATGAAAGCGAATGTAGACGTCTGGATAATATTGGATCTGATTCGAAGGCAGTTAATGCTGAATTTTGTAACTGGCGATGTAGGAGCTGTGAAAAGAGCAGATATTCAAAAAGAATGTACTTTATTTTAAATATTGCACTTATGAACTTACCACAATAGGTAGACTTGGCACGCCTAACCAACTGCCCAAATTCAAAACAATTGAGTCAACAATACTGCTGATCTGTGCGTGAAGAAGAAGAAATGTAAACATATAAATATTTAAAATAGATAAGATTGTCGTCGTACATAGGTAGCTTATCAAATAAAGAAACATTTTAAAATAAATAATATCTATTTTGTAGATAATGACAGTTTCAGGCTATTTGAAGTGGTTGGAGTTGTTAAACGTCAATTAAGTAGCTTCCAAGAGCTTTAGATTGTAAAAGTGAAATATGTATATGAGTTGATTATTTAGCTAAGAAGGTTCCTGCTTACAAGACATTTGCCCTTTAATATCTCTATAAAGCTTTTACTTCATATAAGGCGGCACGACGTAGCAAGGTGATTCCTAACTGAGAGATGATGCGTGTAGAAAACCGCGGAAAGAAGTATACTAAGTCCATCTCCTAGCTAAGCCGCGGTACGATGAATCGTACGGCAGCTGCTTTTCTGGACATATTAAATTTAAGCCGTCTCTGTATCACAGAAGCGTGTGGCTTCAGTGTAGACTAACGTTATATGTGGTTTTAGCCTCCAGCTCTATTTCGACCATGTTACCCCGTGTTACACTGCCAAAAATTGTAAGTACTTTCGAGGCCCTTAGGCCTAGCAGTTAAGGAAGATGATAACGAGGATATCATTCCAAGAAATCTGGTTGAGTGAATGCTGCTTTCTAAGCTTCTGAGCATTGTAGATGAATTTTTTTTTTCGTTGCCAAAGCCTTCCGTTCCTGTGTTCACAAAGGTTCGCTTGGCTGCGTACTCTATTACTATGCACAGCGGACTAGGTCAAGGACCAGCTGCAACAATACCTCTCAATAACAAAACAAGATAAATAGACAACATCAATTTCTTTCCTCTCAACTATTTTCCTACTCACCGCATTTGGTCCCTGCACACACGCCAACGCTGCCAAACCATGTCCAGTAGCATGTAACCAAATATTGTGCGTTCGACATATATCACTCATCCTTTGCAAATTATCCACATAACCATTTAGCGAAGCACCCACATCAGCCACTACCAGCAGAGGAGTACGATTTGCGTTCAAATCGGTTTGTACCTGCTTCAATAGCAAGGGCAAATCCATTGTACCAAAAGTGCTATTAACCGGTATCAAACGTATTGCATCCAAAGGTATACCCAATTGACGACAAGCATATTGCAAACGCAACGGTGTTGTATTCTCCGAAATATAAAAGCATGGATGTGCCAAGGCGGGTATGCCACCCTCCAAATAGCCGGGACAACGCGCCACAATCGCTAAACGTACAGCGCGCAATATAGCATCAGCATTATCGGTATGAAAACTACTAGCCGGATCAATGAAACGAAAGAGAGTGCCCAACCAGCGTGTTGTATCGCCAGCAATAGCGCTCGATACACGCACCAAATGTTGACGATCCAAATGTGTTAAATAAGCGACAATCGAATGCGATATAAGCGCCAGTTGTGCCACATCATCTAGTCCAGGTAGCGGAAATTCGGGATCATCATCGGAATCTGAGTAAGCGATTAGCGTTTCTAGGGATTTGAGTATATCAGCTGGTGGTTTGCAATCACCATGCAATAGGGTGGTGTGCTTTGGTGTTGCTGGCAGCGCAAGTGACGTATCTGCGCCGTCTGCTGTGTTACCGGAGCCGCCATCAACCGTGTCGCTGGCGCCATCAAGCAGCGCTTCAGCCACTGGCGCTGTTTTAACATTTTCCAAGCCGCGCAGCACATGCGACGATTTCAGTTCTAGCTCAGCTAAACCGGAACGAATCTGCAAGTTGGACAAAGAATTAGCACATTGTACATCACACATTAATTCATTAGCATTTACACTGGATGCGGCAATTTCTGCAACGCGTGGCTCTTTCAAGTCATCACCGTCGCCAGACATGGTTGTACGTACGTGCGCTCGTTGGCTCTTTGGGCTTTCACTTCACAAATCGCTCCACTTTACTTACTCACTCCTCACTCACCGCTCCGCTAATCGATTCAGTTTAACTATCCAAGCCGTAATCTATTATTTTTTTGTGGTTTTGCAATCTTGACGTTCGCAGCAAAAAAAAAAATGTTATCCAATTGCTTGGCGTTTTGTTGTTGGTTTGTGTGCGTACCTTACTTCAGTCAACCACCTTGGCTCTATGCTGGCACTGTTCTGTTGTATTCCAATTTGTTTGTCCAGTTGGTGCCTTCTGGCACAGTTCTTGATGTTACTTTCTATATTTTATGTAGATTTTATTAAATTTTTCCACTAATTCTAGTCGTCGTAGTCAGAATTTTCACTTGTTCTTATGCGCTTGCTTTCAGATGACATCCGCTTTTAGATTTGTTGTGTTGTCAGTTTTTTGACGTTTGTGTTTTCTTTTTCTGCGAGAGAATTTGCGTACTTGAGAGAGCTATAACTGCACCCAACGCGTATTTTAGTAGGTACTTGGCAGTGAGATTTAGAAGTCAAAGAAATTATAAAAAATTAAAAAGCAAGAATAATAAAATAAAAAATAAAACAAAATGAAGTAAAAAAATAAATAAATAAAATAAAAATAAAATAATGTAAAATAAAATAAAATAAAATAAAATAAAATAAAATAAAATAAAATAAAATAAAATAAAATAAAATAAAATAAAATAAAATAAAATAAAATAAAATAAAATAAAATAAAATAAAATAAAATAAAATAAAATAAAATAAAATAAAATAAAATAAAATAAAATAGGATGAAATAAAAAAAATAAATAAAACAAAATAAAATAAAGTAAAATAAAAGAAAAAAAAAGAAAAAAATAGAAAAAAATAAAATGAAATAAAATAAAAAGAAATAAAATAAAATAAAATAAAATAAAATGAAATAAAATAAAATAAAATAAAATAAAATAAAATAAAATAAAATAAAATAAAATAAAATAAAATAAAATAAAATAAAATAAAATAAAATAAAATAAAATAAAATAAAATAAAATAAAATAAAATAAAATAAAATAAAATAAAATAAAATAAAATAAAATAAAATAAAATAAAATAAAATAAAATAAAATAAATAAAATAAAATAAAATAAAATAAAATAAAATAAAATAAAATAAAATAAAATAAAATAAAATAAAATAATGTAAAATAAAATAAAATAAAATAAAATAAAATAAAATAAAATAAAATAAAATAAAATAAAATAAAATAAGATAAAATAATATAAAATAAAATAATGTAAAACAAAATAAAATAAGATAAAATAAAAAAAAATAAAAAGTAAAATAAAATAAAATAGGATGAAATAAAAAAAATAAATAAAACAAAATAAAATAAAGTAAAATAAAAGAAAAAAAAGAAAAAAATAGAAAAAAATAAAATGAAATAAAGTAAAATGAAATAAAATAAAATAAAATAAAATAAAATAAAATAAAATAAAATAAAATAAAATAAAATAAAATAAAATAAAATAAAATAAAATAAAATAAAATAAAATAAAATAAAATAAAATAAAATAAAATAAAATAAAATAAAATAAAATAAAATAAAATAAAATAAAATAAAATAAAATAAAATAAAATAAAATAAAATAAAATAAAATAAAATAAAATAAAATAAAATAAAATAAAATAAAATAAAATAAAATAAAATAAAATAAAATAAAATAAAATAAAATAAAATAAAATAAAGTAAAATAAATAAAATAAAATAAAATAAAAGGAAATAAAATAAAATAAAATAAAAGGAAATAAAAAAAATAAAAAAAAATAAAAAAAAAAAAAATAAAATAAAATAAAATAAAATAATTAAAAAAAAAAATAAAAATAATGTGATGAGATTGCCAAAGCATGTGTTAGCTTAGAAACTATTGTGAAAATAGCTGAACGAAAGCATTTTATCGAATACACAATAAATAATATTTGCATTTGCTCTACAAAGAAAATTAAAACATCACATTTAAGCTATGTAGAAATGAGCCTTTACAATGAACGGTGTTGAAAAATTTACATAACAGCAAATAAAAAAAAAAACATACCCGAGCGAGGTCATAGGTTCACATCATTACCGAATTCGCATAAAAGACATTAAATGCTAATAAAAGCGGCTGCAATAATAATACTAAGCACAGTTAAACAGAAAATCTAATTAAAATCGAGTACTTTGTAATAAATTGAAATGCACTGCATGGCACAATGAAAATAAAATTTATTCGAGCGCATTACATTCGAAGTGCAGCTGAGTCATTAGGAACATTCAATAGTTGACGACGGTGGTCAATACGAAATGCGAGCAGACATTAGAGTGGCCCGCTTTCCAATCGAAAAAAAATCGTTTCGAAATTCGCAAACTTATCAGATTTCATTAAGGAGAAAGGGAAAATTAAAAGAAATAGGAAAGGGGAAAGTGAAGTGGAAGGGAAAGGCAAAGAGCAAGGAAAACGGAGAATGATAGGAAAAGAAACGGGAAAATAAAAGGCGGAAGGAAAGATAAAGGGAAAATGAAGGGAAAGTAACAGGAAAGGGGAAAGAAGTTAGGTAGAAAGGGGAAAAGAAAAGCCAAGATCCTCCCAGTCAGCATTTGGAGCTCCTCTCACTCCTTCTGATCACATCAGTTATATATTCGAGTTCGCGAACCTTTATAAAACTTTCCAGCTCCTTCAAATGCTAATATTGCTTCCCATCAAACGTGCTAAATGTTTTATGAGACACCCTAATGTTTTCCCATCCATCCAGCAACATGCTCTATAGCAATGGTAGCTTTTGTAAGTAATTACATGTGCTTATGTTACTATTGAAATTCAATTTTTCTTCATCCTATTGCGCTTTCACGGCTTGCAGAAATTATTTTATGTGTTCAATGATTTCTTTCAATTTCAATTCTACACTTTTTGGTCAAATGTGAGAAAGAAGAAAATTCTGCAGGTCACACATGGATATTCACTCTCTCATATATGTATGTATGTGTTTACAAATGTGTAATCATTAAAGTAATTATTATTGGAACGCCTATTTATAAAGGATCGAACAATTGGTTTTTCCCCTTTTCATTTCTCTCCTCTCGTTCTTCTTGTTGAGTTTTTTTTTGGCTTGCAGATACAAAGCCCACGTTTTGGTGGTATCTGCAAAACTCTTTCAAAGGGTTAGGGCTAGTTCTACCGACGGGGACAACCCTTTTCCGGATATGAACTCTGTAATTTCCAGTACCAGTAGCTTTTGGTATTAACAATACTGTCGCGGGAAAGATTTGTTTGACCCTTTGAACCTACGGATTTCTCATTCCTAGTCAGACTTCCTAGTTAGGTGATCTGTGGAACCAAAATATTCCGCTCAAGCGCTGACTGATACACCCGCTGTTCAATCCAAATCACTCTTGGCAATAAATTTTTTGGGGTCCTTATGACAGAAAATTACTATAATCTCTTATTTAACATCCCATAAAAGAGACTAGACTAAAAACTAATTTTGGGGCCGTCTTCTATATTTTGCTTAGCTACCATACCAACGATACTAAGCAGCTCTTCAAGAGCTGTCTGGAATTAACTTTTCCTTTCTTTCCTTTTATTTTCATTTTACTTTTTTTTTATCTAGTTTCTTTTTTTGTAATTCTATTATTTTTCATTGTATTTTTTCGTTTATTAATTTTTTTATGTTTTTTGTATTCTTTTCCCGCAAATCTTTCCTCTTTTCCGTTTTCTTTCCCCTTTAATTCTGACCTTTCCTATTTTCCTTTATATATGGGTCATTCCATGCCAAATCGACAAATTTTTTACCCCTTCAATTTCGCTGAAAATTTGCTATCTTTTTTTCAGAAATTTTTCAAATTTTTTTCCCCAAATCAAAAAAAAGTTATGAACTTAAAGAAAAACGTTTTTTTTTTAATGCTGTAACTTTTTCAAAGACATACATACATAATTTTTTTATTGCTTCGCTGAATTTTCTCATTTTCTTTTTTGTGTACCTTTTTTCATTTTATTTTAACTTGTCCCCCTATAATTTTCTTCTTTTTCTTTTCGTTCCTCTTTTCTGTTATTACCAAGATTTTTCCTTCTGCTTTTTCTTTTCTCTTTCATACAATTTTTTTCTTTTCTTTTTTTCTTTTTCGTTTTTATTTTTTTTCTTATTCTTATTCTTTTCTTTTCAATTTCGTTTTTATTTATGTTTCTTTTCTTTTCCTTTTTTATTTTTATTTTTATTTTCTATTTCATTACTTTTTTTTAATTTTACTATTTTTTTTGCTCTTCCTTTTTTATTTTTCTTTTTCTTTTTTTCTTCTGCTTTTTCTTTTCTCTTTCCTTTAATTAGAATTTTTTTACATTTTTAATTTTTTGTATTTTATCTTCTTTTCAACTTCCGCTTCCTTTTTATTTTTCTTTTTCATTTTTCTTCTTTTCTTTTTTATTTTTTTTTTTTTACATTATACTTTTTTTATTTCCTTGATATTTTTTTTCTTTTTTTCAATTTTTTTTTTAAATTTTGTTCGTTTTATTTTCCCTTTATTAATTTTTTTATTTTTCCTTTTCTCTTTCATTAGATTTTTGTCATTTTTGTAACATTTTTTATTTTTTTTTTATTTTAGTATCCCTATTATCTTCTTTTCCAGTTCCTGCCATTTACTTTTTTTCACTTCCGCTTCCTTTTTATTTATTTTTGTTTCAGTTTTTTATTTTAAATTTATTTGACTATTTCTATTCTCTTCTTTTCGATTTAATTTCATTTACCCTTTTTCCGCTTCCGCTTCCGCTTCCTTTTAATTTTTTTTTTTGTTACTCTAAACTTTTGTTGTTTCCTTGATATTTTTAATTCTTTTTTCAATTTATTCAAGATTTTTTTTTAATTTTGTTCGTTTTATTTTCCTTTTATCAATTGTTTATCTTTTTTTATTTTTCCATCCCTTTATTTCTTTTTTTTCTTCTACTTTGTATTTTTTTATTTCCTTTCCCTTTCCCTTTCCCTTTCCCTTTCCCTTGCCCTTTCCCTTTCCCTTTCCCTTTCTCTTTCCCTTTTCCTTTTCCTTTTCCTTTTCCTTTTCCTTTTCCTTTTCCTTTTCCTTTTCCTTTTCCTTTTCCTTTTCCTTTTCCTTTTCCTTTTCCTTTTCCTTTTCCTTTTCACTCTCAATTTAAAATTCGAAATATGGCAATACCTTAACAACGTCCAACGTGTCGTATACGTAACCATTTAAAAATTCTTAACATACTTCTCCTACTCACCTCTGTTAGCTCTTACACAGCAGTAAATTGCTCTGGTACATAATTTTATTTAAGTTTCCCACAATTCTAATGGCATGTGAAGCGGCAACCACAAAAGTCGTTGCACCAACCAGTTGCCGTCACTATTGTTACCAATTTCTACTCCGTAATTTTATCAAACAAAGAGACATTTAACTCCTTTGAGTTTCAGGAAATGCTTGCTGCCGTGCAAATATAATAAAAATACAATAAATGATGACGCCAACGGAAGGCTTGCGTTCATGAAAAGAAATCTAATTTGTTTAGGTGAATATAATAATATATAATAAGGTTTAAGTATACTTTTTTTGGCAATACTGTTTCTACTTTGGCGTTAAATTCTGAGGCTTGAACTGTCCTTTCCAGGATTAGCATTGTAAAAGCGTACGAGAGGACTTCGCCAAGTATTAAGCCAGCTTTGGTGTCCTTTTCAATTCTGCAACAAACACAAAATATCTGCAGAAAAAGTACCACCCTAATGCACACTTACCTATTTATAGGCAAAATAATATGAGTAGTTTTACTTTCGATGAATTTGTAATTTCCGCATGTGAGTAAATAAAGCATTCCAAACAAACTTTAACACAAACATCAGCAAACTCAGCAAAGGCATAGCGGGTGTGTAATTTTTGTTGTTTTTTTTTCGTTTTGTTTGCATATTACGCCTCACGTGCTGCTTGTCAAAATGAATTTATATCTATGTAACTTTCGTGCTTCGCACACATCCGTGCAGTTCTTAACTTGAAAGAAATTGCATTTTGCATGCATGACTTTATCGTAAATATAGCCTCAATTGCTTGTACATTAACAAAACATTAGGGAGGCTCTTAATAAAAAAAAAATGTTAAAAGAAAAAATAATAAAGTAAAATAAAAAATTAAATGAAATAAAAAAATAAGAAAAAAAAATTAAAACAAAATAAAAATAAAAAACCTTAAAATAAAAAATTTATAAAATGAAATAAAATGAAATATAATAAAATAAAATAAAATTAAATTAAATGAAATAAAAAAAAAAATAAAATGAAATGATGGGATGAGTTAAAATAAAATAAATTAAGAAAAAAAAAAAAATAAAAAACTAAAAAAAAAAAATTAAATGAAATAAAAAAATGAAAAAAAAAACCAAAACGAAATAAAAATATAAAAACTAAAAAAAAAATAATAATAAAAATAAAATAAAATGAGATAAAAAAATAGAAAAAAATAAAGTAAAATAAAATAAATTAAAACAAAATAAACTGAGAAAAAAAGTAAAAAAAAAATAAAAATTAAAAAAATTAAAAGAAATAAAAAAAATGAAAAAATAAGAAAAAAACTAAAACAAAATAAAAATAAAAAAACCTAAAACAAAAAAAACCTAAAAAAATAAAAATAAAATAAAATGAAATAAAAAATAGAAAAAAAAATAAATTAAAATAAAATAGATTTAAAAAAAAAAATAAATAAATAGAGAAACAAATAAAAAACGTAAAAAAATTAAGTAAACTAAAATAAAATAAAATAAAATAGAATAAAATTAAATTAAATAAAATAAAACAAAATGAAATAAAAAATAAAATAAAATAAAATGAAATAAAATAAATTAAAATAAAATAAATTGAAAAAAAAAAAAATACAGAAAAAAATAAAAAAGTAAAATAAAAAAAAAAAATAAAATAGAATAAAACAAA